>PYAF01001003.1:7093-46349 GCA_007407185.1 Glycine tomentella
GGTTAGAAGACTGAGTCTGTTGACTCATATTTTGTTCATTTTGGTTGTATTTTGATATCTAGGGGACTTTGTACAGTTTTGAGAAATTTTGTACCTTGTAAAGAACAGAAATTCACCATATATGTATAAGAATGTATTCTTTATATGATTGAAGCTTCCTTAAACGTTTATTTCCATGCTTGCTGCGTTGTGATGATATGATATAATGATAATACGCCGGGTGCACACGGGGTGTTACACTTAAACTAGAACCAAACCACAACCAATGGACCCAAACAACAATGCACTGAACCAATGCATCTGGAGGCAGCTTATTTATAGACCCTCCCTAACCCAAACACGCCTAAATTGGGCGTGTTTAAACACGCCTATTTTGGGCGTGTTCCATGACCCCAAATTTCAAAATATTTTGCAAACTACACCATTTTTCTAATTATTTTATTAATTTGTATTATTTATTTAAAAATGCCTCAAAAGAATGAAGTATCTACAAAATATACCTATAAGACTGAATTAGTTAATTCATTAAGATTAATAAAGTTATTAATTTAATTTATATTTTATAACAATAAATTTATCTTAAATAATTTATTTCAAAACTATCTTTTATTATTAATATTTGTTTTATTTTAATTGTTTGTCAATACATGTTTCTTCTTCTTTAATTATGAGTATATTTAATCTAAAAATAATTAATACAAAAAATATTATAGAGTGAATGTTATAAAAAACACAACAAATATTATTTTAAACTTAGTACTCATAAATAAAAAGAAAGAGAGTAATAAATATGAGAAATACTCAAATGTGCAGGTAATAAGTTCTTTAACTAATTAGAAAATGTGCAGCTTTAGCTTTTTCTTGATCAACCTGATACAAGTTCATACATTGGCAAATTATAGCAGATTTCAAATGCAAAAAGGTTTATTAGGTATAGGTTTATCTGCATATTGCACCACTTAAGTTCGGATTTGGATCCATTTCATTGCGGGGAGTGCAGGGTTAAATTTAACTACTGACACTTTATTAATAAAAAATAAAATAAAATAAAATAAGTGTCTGGTTAAATTTAACAATCCTTATTATCTCCTTCATCATCAAGTGTATGTTTGAATGAGCCTGAATAAAATTAACTTTTTGAAATTGATTTTGAAAAGATATAATTTATATGTTTGAATGTGTTTATTATAGAATCAATTTAAAAATAAAATTCAGTATAACTTTTTCTATCCCATGTAAAATTTACTCAAAATTGTTTTAATTTATAATTAATTATAGACTAAGAATTAATTTTAAAATCTTCTATAACATGAAACCAAACAAGTAAAATTGATTTTAATTTTAAACTCAAAATTAATTCTCTAACGTGAAATCAAAGACACTGATCGCATTCCATATGTTGGAAGGATGATATTTGAGAAAAGAAAGGTTTTAGAAAGATTTGGAGGAAGAAAATGTTTTTATAACTATACAACTTTTTTCTCTTGACTTGATACAAAATGGTGGATATGACCCCTATTTATACTAGGGATACCTCCTTAACTAATGGCTAAAATTGTGCCAACACAACTCTTAATTAATAGATACAATTCATTCTCTAGAATTCTCCATAATTTTTCTAGCCTAGATATTTTCATGATAGTTTCTAGGTTGAACTATTCTAGATATTTTTATGGAGCAATCTAGAGTGGATTACTCTAAAATTTGGTTTACACACTTCTTGAATGTTTCTAAATATTAGGTCATTTAACAATGAAACTCAATAGATAAAAAAACTAAATTAAATTTAATATTCAATCTTTCTTTAAGTTGTTTAATAAATTTGCTCTCACTAAAATTTTTACGAGAAAAAATAGAAGATAGGAATGTCTCTTTGGTTTATGCTCCAGTGAATAGGGATGAGTAAAAAAAAAGTTAAAAAATTAATATTTTAAAGTAAATGAGAGGCAGAAGATAATTTGGCTTAAGCATAAAAGATAGTGTTAATCAATGCCTGACCAAAAATATTCAAGATAAAAAAAAGGTGATAATAATCAGAGCGAGGGAGAATTTCATTCTTTCCACAACTACACTATTCTTATTCCCTTACTTAAATTGCTAAATGGCAAACCTTCCAAAAAGTTAGGGAAAACCTAGGCCACACCAAACCTTTTGCCGGGCTCTTCTAATACTTTGACGATTTAGCAATCCAACTTAGTCATAGCCTGAAATAAATGTAAAAAGAAGAGGGATATACCGGCATGATATATGAAAAGAGGTGTTTAAAGGATAAACAATGATTAAATGGAGTGTAATGAGTTTTACCTGCATATGCTCTTTGGTCAATCTGGTCATTTTCATGGTGAAGAAGTAAATTAGTTAATTAATATTGAGCTTGAAAGTCAAGTTCTTAAATAGCTACTATATCCAACCAAATTCACTCTGACAGGCATGAGTAACCGAATGTCAATAGCATGTGTGCTTACGGTGGAATAACAGCAATCAATCTTTCACCATCTAATTTAGGATTAACCCCAATGGAGATGAAACAATGGCATTCTCTAATTGTTTAAGTGTTTGCAGAAATTAGGCATATCAAATGCAAAAAGTAATACTAGTTTAGTATTAAGTGTTCTGACCAAAATCTGTAAATTTTATGTACGAGCTAGATGATGTCCAGGTGAGTTCCAAATTTTGCAGTCGGACGATGAGTCAACCTTGTTTAGGGGAGAGACCTGCAAAACAAAGGAAAGACACTCCGACGCTCAAGTATGTACATCAATTATAAGAGAATAACTGAGTCTACGAGAGAGTGTAAACTCATTATAATATATATGTCACATTGTGTGAAAGAGTATAGATGATAGTGTAGTGTCTAGAGACAACCTGTACGACTGTACTTATAGTGTGGAGTATGGGCTTTGGACTTTGGTTTGTTAGCAATCTATAGATAAGATAATAACAGATAGTTATCTAATTTAAATATAAGATAATGTATACCTTATTGATATACTGTTACTTATAGATAAGTAAGTAACAACTTGTAGATATATTAGGAGATAAGGTTGTTACACCTATTTGAATGACCAAACATAGTTGATATGTTACTATAAGGAGATATGCACAGTAGGCATTCGTGCTCTAGTAGAAGGTCGACGTTCGTGCTCCTATAGCAAGGCTAACATGGAGGGCGGACAAGTGTGTCTGGGTTGACACTTGGAGAGTGAATAAGCATTATTAATGTAGCAGTGCTGACGTGGAGGATGTCCATGTGTATAGTGACCTTTCAGTGATGGCCACGTGTAAGTTTACCATTTTTGGACTGTACACTAAGCAATCTACAAGTAAGGAATAACAAACTATAACTCCTAAGGTAAAGTACCTCTAGATTGTATGGATTAATAAACAAGGTATTTGGATGTAAGACTGAAACAACAGCAAGCCAATTCAAAGGCATCTTTAAACCATTGGTTTCAACAATGATATGATCGAGCATTCCTGTAGAGACATGCCCCATCATTATTGCGCTTAATCATTAACTATCAAGAGACACATATGATCGAGCATACCTTGGGATGCCCTTCCTGTACGTAGCTTGCTTAGTTCTGTTGATAATGTAGCCATTGCAGCCTCCATCTGCGAGACAACATTTGCCTTAATAGTAAGGCCAATGTTTGGTGGAACTTCAATTGTAGTAGCACCCCTTCATCCTCTAAAAAGTATAAACCAATGACCATTAAAATCAAGTAACAGTTATAATGCGTAAAAATACTTAGACATTAAAAGTTTTGCACACTACAATAACTCAAAAAAATTAACAAACTAAGTACCCCATTATCTGTTAAATATATTTAATATATATATATATATATATATATTAAATATTAATATGTTCACATACAAGTCCAATAAGTTATTGTATGGTTATATGGACCCATATGGGCTAGAGCCCAATAGCTTGCTATATTACTAGGATTTTTCCTAAGCTGGAGGTAACATTGTTGAGCATTCCACATCTGATGCCCCTTGGTGTAATACTTCAAGCACCCAACATTAAACCTTTTTCTCTCTCAAACCCCTTACCTCCAACAATCTTGAAGTATTAGCTTCATGTATCGCATTTGAGTGAGTAAGGTGTTGTTTCGAAGATCACATCGAGAGGAACTCAAGGGTGTGATCACTTTCGTGTTTCGACGAAAGGATTGACCGGGATCTGAGTTTGAAAACTCTACAGCCATAACCTTTGAGTCCAGGTACTGGAATTTTCAGCTAATTTCACGAGTTGAAACTTTGTGGGTTTTGTTCTACTCATTGAGACGATCATTTTAACTAGTCACTTGTGTAAAACGGAGGTCAAACGAAGGAGTTATAGCTGTTGGAAGTTTATGCACTTTTCCGACGACTAGTTCGTCTTCTCCGACGAACTTTCTAGCGACTTCCTCTTCTCCGACGAACTTTTCGGCAACTAGTTCGTCTTCTCCGGCGAACTTTCTGACGACTGTTTTGTCTTCTCCGGTGAACTTTTTTGGCAATCGATGATTTTCCGGCGAACTTTTCAGACGAGTTTTCAGCAAGTCTCCCGCAACCAAAACAAGTGTTCCTAAGGTTTTGGGGCGTTCGAAATCCATTTTTGGGGTCAAATTTTACAAATTTCACCTCTATAGTGTTGTTTTGAAAAGTTAAAAGATTTGGTATACTTTGAAGGATTTTAAGGTGCACTCTTTCTAATTATTTTACTTTGATTAAAATGGTAAAACATATCTCCTATGATATCATAAAGCTTAAATCTTTTGATAATCTCTTTGTTGATGTTGTGTTGAGTAAGCTACCTGCTGAATGAAATTCTTTTAAGACTGGCGTGCACAAACTAAAAGAATAGATTGGGCTGGATGAATTAAAAATGTATATTCATATTTGAAGATTAAAACATTTGTAGGAAGAGTTTGGAACAAGTAGGACAACAAAAGTTAGTTGCAAACTTAGTTTCACATTCCTATAAATATCAGAAAAAATTCAATTCACCAAAAGGTGAATCATCTTCACAGTTAGAGGCCAAAAAGGTTGTCTTCAAGAAGAAGAAGAAGGGCAAGTGCCATAACTGTGGAAAGTGGAGTCACTGGGCAGCAGAGTGTAAGCTACCAAAGATGTCAAAGAACAACACACCACAAAATGAGGCTAATATGCTAATTAGTGAATCTGGGCCTTAAGTCTTCGTTGGAATGATGAATAATGGAAAAACCAATGTCTTTTCTGAGTGGTGGTTTGATAGTTGTGCTACCTGTTATGTGAACAATGATGGGAATTTACTCACTAAGGTCATAGAAGTGAAAGACACTGAAAAATTGTAATGGTGGTGAGGCAGAGGTGACTCGTGCTGGAACTGCTAATTTGGTGTTTTCTTTATGTAAGTTACTAACTTTGAAACATGTTAAAGTAGTACATTTACTTAAAATAACTCTCCCAATAGGGGGAAGGTATGTCAGCTATAAGTAACATAGAATTTAGCATTTCAATTAAAGTTCTATTCTTATGCTCTGCAACACCATTTGATTGGGGTAAGTAAGGAGTAGTAGTTTCAAGTATTATGCCCTCCAAAGCACAAAGTTCCTTGAACCCAGTCAGTGTATATTCTCCTCCTTTATCACTCCTAAACCTCTTAATTTTCAAATTAAGTTAATTTTCAACTCTAGATTTAAAAATCTTAAACTTTTCAAAAGCCTCATCTTTCGATTTCAACAAATAAACATGACAATATCTAGAGAAATCATCTATGGAAGTGATTAGGTACTTCTGACCCCCTTTGGTAACATAATTTTCAAAAGCCTCATTCTTCGATTTCAACAAATAAACATGACAATATTCATAGAAATCATCTATGAAAGTGTTGTGCTTTTAGAAATCGACTTAAAAGGTTTTCTAGTGATCTTAGTTTGTGCACACACTTCACATTTGTCAAATCGAATAAAAGTATCTAATGCAATGTTGTGAGTTTTAGATAAATGTTGCATTTTCCTATAGTTCACATGTCCAAGTCTATTATGTAATAATTTTGGATCAATCAAAGTAGAACTAACATGGTTTATGTTATCAGTATCTAAACTCAGTCTATACATGCCATTAATCATAAAGGCACAACCGAAGTAACATGATTTAACAGATAAAGTTACTTTACCATTCATAGTTGAAAAGGACATACCAGCTTTATCAAGTAAACTCATAGATATTAAATTCTTTTAAAGTAAATGTACTACTTTAACTGCTAATCACATCTTAAACTGGTTGCCGCACTCTAAATTGTCTAAGACACCTTATGAGATATGGCACAAACGCCCTTGTAGATATGATACCCTTAAAACTTAGGGTTGTGTTGCCTATGTAAGGATACAAGATCCTAAAAGGCCTAAGGTGGGACTTAGAACTACTACTTGTGTATATCTAGGTAGTGCAAAAGATAGTGCTGCAAATAGATTTTTGGATCTATCTACTAATACAGTGATAAAATCTAGAGATGCAAAATTCTTTGAGTACAAGTTTGTTAGCAATCTTGACTTGAAGGTTTTTGAATCCACAGATATGATTTCAGAATCTCCTGTAGAATCTGTAGCTTGTCCTTCAGACACTAGTCTCATACAACTGGCTATTGAACCAATCCTAGTTTGAAAATCTACAAGAGATAAAGTTTCTAAAAAATTTGGTGAGAAATTTGTCACTTACCATATAGAGGATGATTTATTCTCCTATCAAGAAGCAGTGAGATCTAGGGAATCCTTACTGTGGGCAGAAGTCATAGATGATGAAATGACTTCTTTGCTACAGAATCACACTTGGCAGCTAGTCAATTTGCCAAAAGTAGCTAAGGCTATAAGCTGTAAGTGGGTATTAAAGAAGAAACTAAATAGTGAGGGATCAATAGCTAGATATAAAGCACGTTTGGTAGCTAAAGGCTTTAAACAACATAGTGGAATAGAATTTTTGGACGTTTATTCACATGTATGTCATCTGTTAACTATAAGAATTCTTCTTGCTTTGACATCTATTGAACACTTTGTAGTGCATCAAATGGATGTAAAGGAAACTTTCTTAAATGGAGAGTTAAATGAAGAAATCTACATGGAAAAACCTGAAGGGTATGTCATGAAAGGCCTTGAAAAAAAAGTTTGTAAATTGAAAAAATCTTTGTATGGTCTTAAACAAGCACCTAAGATGTGGCATCTTAAGCTTGACAAGGTTGTAAAATTGAAATGCCTTTACTATCGTTTTATGTCAAATAAGATAGTCATCATATGCTTGTATGTTGATGACATGCTAATTCTTGGCTCCGATCATTCTATAGTGAGTGATGTGAAAACCACTTTAGCTAGAGAATTTGACATGAAAGATCTTGATATAGCTAATACCATTCTTGGTATGAAAGTAAGCTTTGAAAGGCAAGTTATCTCCCTTAGCCAAACTCATTATATTGAGCATCTACTTTCTACATGGGGATACAGTGAGTGTAAACCAAGTGAGACACCATATGATTATAACAAAAGACTGAGTCCTAATGAAGGGACCAGTGTGGATCAGTTAAAGTACTCAAAACTGATAGGTAGTCTCATCTATGCTATGAGTTGCACTAGACCTGACACAGCCTTTGTAGTTGGCATGTTGAGTCGTTTAACTAGTAATCATAGTAAAGAGCATTGGGATGCTCTCAGTAGGTTGATGGCTCTTTATAACTTAAACTATTTAGGCCTTGTTCATAATTTATGAAAGTGGCTTGATGCTTATGAACATGATATTATGATGCTTTATGACATTGATATATGTTCTTCTCTGCCTGATGATATGATGCTAAGTTTTTTAAGTAGAACTAGACATTTTTAGTAGTTTATTCAAATGATTGAATTCATGATAATATGAAATTCGTATTTGACATTCTACAAGGGATGGTAGAGATGGAGGAGAGCTTAAGAAGTTGGATCCTTAGGAGGACGACCAACTTGATATATGAATATATCATTTAGAGTAGTAGGAAACTTGGTAGTTCACTTGCTATTGCCCATTATGTTTGAGTCCATTTACTTGAGACTTACATTTTGTTATTTCTATTTTGTGAACATTATGAGTATTATGCTCTTTCTTATATTTGTAAAGCCTTAGACTATTTTGACTGGCCTACTTATACTTGATTGTTATGCATATGTTGGTTGTGAACTGATTTTGAGATTGATTTTTAGATGTTGGGATTTGGATGAGTTTAGATTAATCTAAAACTCTTGGTATTTATATTGTTATATTGATCTCAAAACAGATTCATGAGAATGAGAATTCACTTAGTTTGATTGCAAATGTTATTTGAGTTTAATATTTTTTTATTAAAACTCTTTGACCGATCCAAGTTAATTGTCTTGGATTGGATGTGGATGATTCATGTTTGTTTGAACATTACACTGACTACCTTATTGGATTGTGTTGTATGGTGAACATAGGAGGAGATTGTTGAATATATTTAATATACATATATTAAATATTAATATGTTCACATACAAGCCCAATAAGTTATTGTATGGTTATATGGACCCATATGAGCTAGAGCCCAATAGCTTGCTATATTGCTAGGGTTTTCCCTAAGTTAGAGGTAACATTGTTGAACATTCCACATCTGATGTCTCTTGGTGTAATACTTCAAGCACCAAACACTAAACCTTTCTCTATCTCAAACCCCTTACCTCCAATATTATCCAGAGGCTTCACACTATGCGCAGGTAAGGGTAAAGGATATTGTACGCAGCCCATGACCAACAAGTCACAAAGACACAACTTTACTATTGTGTCAGGGCTCGTCCTCCTACACACTACAATAATTCAACAAAGAAAATTGTTCAGGCAAGCTATCAAGTATCAACATGTTTCAATTAGAAAAATCCCATATCAACTTTAAAATCTAACAACTTGATCCTTGGAGTTAGCTTATTGCAATTTCCAACCAGTAAAAATAATTGTATGCCTGAGAGTTTGTACTTACAATCATAAAACTTTACAAACAATTATTACTTAAACAAATTTCATTTTCACAGGTTGCAAACTCAATTAAATAAGAAAATTCCACCAACAACCCTAGAAAACTAACATGCATCCAATTCATAAAAAGATGCTGGGAAATTCAAGAAACTATCCCAAATTTCTCTTACTCTTCATCTTCAAGACTGCTTTTTAGTTTTTCATAAATATTTCTCAACTAAATGCACCTTAGAATTTTTGTTTAGTGCTTAAATTTAGGCTAAATTCCCATAAAAAAACACGTAGTAGCACCAACAACACCCATTCACAACAAACAAATCAAAATCAGAACACAAAAAAATGGATAAAAATAATTAAAGGGAATAGAGCATGTTTATTACTCAATGGACAAAACTAGGTGCAATCAAAATTAAAATACCACCTCCTTATTCATAGTTGACTTTTTAAATGTTCTTAGAATTTGAATTTGACTTTTGAGCCTAACTCAACCTCAAAAACATACTTATGAGGTAAAAGTTGGCTCCACTTATATACACTATTTTAGACATATCACTAATTAACGTGAAATCTCCAACACACACATTTCATGCTGAGAATTACACATTTCAATCATAAAGTTCGCAGGTCAATATTTGAATTTGGGTCTAATTCTACCCAAAAAACTATCTCGATGCAAGTTGTCCCCACTTATATACCATTTTAAGATTTGAATTTGAGTCTAATTCAACCCCAAAATCTTTTATATACATTATTTTAGTCATATCACTAGTCAACGTGCGATCTCCTATAATTGTTGACATTTATTAATTATTATAAGAGTTACACAGCTGAAACTCCAATTTCAACCTGAAAACAATACCAAAATCACCTAGCAAACTACCTCTACAAGCCCTAATTCAATTCCCCTCCTTAAACTAAACAAATAAAACTCAAAACTGAACACACTGGTATAAGAAAAAACATTACTTGTGCTAAGAGAAGAAGCAAAGATGTACTCGACTTTTGCCCTTTGGCAAAGGCTGTGGGACTTTCGGCAACAAAATTAGGCGTTGCTGGAAAAGTGAACACTCTGTTGCTATTGCACATTTGAATGGGAGACACGTCGCAACCACGAAAGACACTTGAGTTTTGGAGCCACAACATGTTCCGATACAAGAATGCTTCTCTACGTACCCAGACATCATCGAATTCACGCTTCTTTGATTCTTATTTGGCAAAAAAACATAAATAATACTTTTTTAATAAAAAAATTACAAATTTGGGACTGTTTGGAAATATATTACAAATCTGAGGCAATTAGTCACGCCCAATCTGGGCATGTTACCCCCTTGAGTCACGCCTAAATTGGGTGTGACTAAATCCGTCTTTAATTTGGTCGCTAACAATTTTTGCAACAGAATGTTGTGATTTTTTATTTTTTATGTTTGCGACCACAGTATTCCGTCGTAAAAACTGTTAGCGACCGAAATAAAGACCAAAATTGGTGTGTTTTAATTTTTGACGTAAAAATATCATTTAATATTATTTATTGTTATTTTTATCTAATTTTAAAGTATTTTTAAACCGATCTTCATCGTAGATATGATCTTTTTTAATTTTTTAAATATTGTTTTATTTAGTATATTTTTTTTATTTTACATGCTTTTATTTAATATATTCTGGATTTTTGATATCTATGATTTTTAATATATTAATTTATTTAATATAATTTCTAAATTTTTATATGATTTTGTTTAATATTTTTTGGAATTTTTATATAACTAATTTTTAATATAATATTTTATTTAATAAAAATTTTCAATTTTATTTTGGAATTTGAAAAAATTTGAAATTTTTTATTTTCTAAATTGTAAATAATTTTTTAACATAGAAAGGATTTTAAATAAAATATTATATTTTGATAGTTCTCATTTTTTATATCGAGACTACCCGGTCAAAACATATACATCCAAACGAGAAAGGAAATTAGAAAGGATCGTCCATCTTTCATGGTGAATGATCAATTGTGCGAGTAAGTTGGGTTATGTGATCTCCTTCTACATCATCGTCACCATCTTTATCTCTCTGGGTAAGCGCAATGCAATTTGCATTTCAATTTGATTCACTTTGTCTCACGCAGTTCCACTTCTATTTTTAGAGTTATGCAATGTTTCACCGCTTCAAGTGCACTTTGGAATTAATGGGGTGCTACAATTCCAATTATTGTGTGGTGAGTGCACTTTGGGATGAGTGGAACGAGTGATAAAGCGTGGAATGAGTGCGGAAAAGTTAGGAATGAATGTGCTTTGGGATAAATGGAGTTATTATATAAAAAATTCAAAAAATATTAAACAAAACCATATAAAAATTTAGAATATCGAAAAAAGTTACAACGGTTTATGATATGTCTTTCAAATGGTCTAACTTTTGATAGAAATGTCCGATCGAGGTGTGTAATATGTCAAAACGCTTGAAATTAAGAGAAGTAATTAAAAAATAAATAATAGCATTAAATTAACTAATTAAATAATTAAAAAGTAGAAAACAAGGAAATTTTTGGATGATTGAAGATTAAATCCTAATTTTGAGGTACTTAGAGACATTTTTTGGAAAAAATAGTTGACTAAATCCCCTTCGAAAATTTACATAGGCCTTCCCCTCTCGATTTCGAGCGTTTTGACACAAACTACGCCTCAATCGGACATTCCCATCAAAAGTTATGACTGTTTAAAGTTTATATATACACCGTTTCACGAATGCATGACACATATCGTCACGGGGTGAAACACATTCAATTTGGACGTGACCCAGGGAGTAACACGCCCAAATTTAAATTAGGCATGACTAGTCACACCTAATTTGGACGTGACTAACTACCCCAAATTTGTAATATGTTTCCAAACAGATCCAAATTCATAATTTTTTATTAAAAAAGTATTATTTGTGTCTTTTTCCATTCTTATTTAGGTGTCCGAAAATAATAATTAATAATTAATAACAAAGGAATCAATGTTTTTACAAATTATACATGCATTGTGACACTAAATTGAAGATATATTTGCAGGTACCTCGTGAACGTGAATAATTTTCAATGTATAATTAAAAAGATATTGTCATAGTCTCTAACATGTTAAATTTTTTAATTTATCCAAATTGATATTTTATATTATTATGTTTTTTCTTTATTATTTGTTAGATATTATTTTCTTTCAACCATCTTTCTTATTTTCTTGTTAATAAATCAAAAAAGTATATGTTGTTGAAATATTTTTGGTGCTTTATTAAAAAATGAAGTAGACAAATATAATGACAAGTGCAATTATAATCATATGATTATCTTTTATTACGAGATTCTCATATATAATAATTGATCTTACCTATATAAAGAGAATATGTATTAAAACAATCATGTATTTATTATGAAATGTATTATATGGGGGATGTGCCTTTCCCCCTTAGGTAATTTTTTATTACTAATTTTAATGTAATAGCTTTTGTTATTTTTAATTAATTATATCATTTGATATGTTTCTAATAAAAAAAACAAAGATATGTCTTGACAAACATGATAATTATTTTGACATATCAATCTTCCTTTCGTAAAGTAAGTTTCTACCATTTTTAACTCAGTTATTTTTGCAACATTTTTTTTTCATTAGATATATAAAATTTTAAGTTTAATTGTTGATATTATTTTCTATTTTTTAGATTTTTAATTATTAATAAGCAAGATGTTTAAAAGGGAGCTTTGTCATGAAAATTAAGTTTGCACAATAATTGTTTAGTGTAAAAAAATGCATTTTTTTTAAAATGAAAAATAAATTCAATTAGAAATACACAAGAAAATAGCCAAATATATTAATTAAAACAAGTATAATCGTCATTAAAACTAATTTGATAAAATCGTAGTAATTAAAAATTTCAATATGATTAAAGAAAAATTAAATTGAAAAAATAAAAAACTAACAAAATTATAAATGTATTTAAAAGTGACATGTGATATGGTATATTTTGAAAGAATAAAGAAACCAAAGACAATAATTCAGGTTTAAGAATAAAAGTTTAATTTAACTTATTTATATATTATTATAACATTCGTATATTTTATACTATAGCTCTGTGTGTTATTATCAAAAGCGGGTTACTTTTAAATTCGGAGACGAAAATAATTGCTTTTAAAATAAAGGACTAAAAGAAAATTAAGTCCAAATTTGAGAGAAAATAAAATATTTTAATTTTTTTTTATATAATATAACTCAACTTTAACCTTCAAGTTAGTTTGCTTAGACAAAATTATTCAAGGATAACAGACACAGTAACTCAAATTGCTTGAAACAAGTTTGGAAGAGATATACAACAAATCCTATTAGGCTACTCAAGAGTCCAATCTTCAAAACTCAAAGGTATTATCTTAGTAAGGAAGGGTAGGCTAGGGCTGATTGATTAAATTTTGACGGAGAATTAAATATAAATAAAATAATTAATTTAATATAATAGTGATTAAAATAATTAATTATTTTAAAATTTCAAATATTATTAGGTACTAACGTTTTTTAACAGAAAATAAAAAAAGAGTAAAATAAAATTTTTAAAACTTAAAAATTAATACGAAAATTTTAAGACTTAATGTGTTAAAATGAAAATTTTAAAAATATAAAAAGATTAAAATAAATTTAAAAACTTTAATATAACCAAAAAATAAAAATAATAAAATATAATAAATCAAAGAAGACATTTATACTTTATTTTATGAAAGTATCTTTGGTTAGTTGAATGTTCAGTCCAATCTTAAAAGCATTGGTCTAAAGATTTTTATATAAGAAGAAAGAATATTTTTATATCAGAATTCAGAAGTCTCTGTTTTGTTTTTGGTTCAGTTATGCTTCAAAATTCACTGGTCGTGGCCGCCAAGTTGTTTGTTACATTGAACGGAAACCTCAATTCCAAGGCCAGTTTAAGGTAGAAGGTGGTGGGGACACAAGATATATATGTGGCCTTTATTAAAATTCAATAACGTGAGTCTGTTCTTATTTTAATTTATTTATTAATTTATTTTTGCATCTCTTTGTCTTGTCCGTCAAACTTTCCTTTTCTGTTTTCAGTCAAATCCGATGACTTTCCAAGTCATCCGTTTGACTAACACTAGCCCTGTTCCAAGACATATAGAAAAGAGAAATGTTATATTTTTCTTCTTTATAAATTTTCCTATAAATTATTTTAACATTTGAAAAAATATTGAATGAAAAGTAAATATATTTTATATCTTAAACTACAAAAATATTTAATATCTTTTATAGAAAATAAATACAAGAATCAGTAAGAAAATATTAGAAAGATTAAGAAGTATTCATCAGAAAATGAGTGGTGACATGTAGTATTTTTTTTTAATGTATATGTTAAGGGAGTTTGGTCTAGCTTTGGTTGAACAAAATTTATGAATTATTATAAATCTTCTTAATATTATATTCGATTCGATCAACAAAATTATTTTTTAGTTTAAAACATTGCAATATTTAAAGTAAAGTATCCAATCCAAAAGTTTGATACACTAATGTAAGACTTTGTTGCATTCACATGTGAAATAAAAATTTATGTGACAAGAGAAATATGTAATTAATTTTCATCATATGCAAAAAAAAAAAATTAGATACAACAATCACACACTACCAATATAATTAGTTTATGACCTACTCAGTTAAAAAAAACATTGTATATATCTATGACCCAAGCAAGATAAAAAAATAATAAAGTATCCTTATTTGATATTTCATTAACTATGGTAAATTTTATTAAATAGAAATATAATGGAAGAAAATAATTTAGGAGAATTTACATTTGTAAAATATTAATAGTTTTGAATAAAAAAAACTAAAATATCAATAGTTATAGAATAGAAGTAATATTTTTTGGGTTTCACTCTTTTGTAAAGAAATTTAATATCATCTTATAACTTTCTTATAATATTTTGTAACGAAAAAAGTTATTATAATAATTTCATATTTTATAAATGAAACATTAAATAATAAATAAAATTTATATTAAAGAGCATAACTTTCATGTTATTCGTGTAAAAAATTTACAATTTCGACTAATTATAATTAATTACTCTATATATAACTTTTACAATAATTATCACTGTAAAGTTAACAATTTTTCCATGATCATCTATAATTAATTGACGGTGTGATAGTACATTTAAAATTTCAAATTATATTCAACCTAAAAATATATAAAAAATACTACTAAGTATGTAATAAGTGGATTTAAAATTATGCGCCTTTTAATAACTTGATTGGATTTGTTTAATTAATTAGAACTAAAGTAAACTATGTCCAGTTCACGACTTACGTACGTTCCTTTCGTAACTGAACGATAGCAAATATGATTTACAAGTTTGATTTGCAGTTAAAGTTATTATATCATGAATTTTAATATTAATTGGATAAAAAAAAGTTTATATCCTTTTGTAAAAATATTTTTGTCTCAAAATCATTTTCCATCCTATTTTCAAACATGCTTTATATGTCATAATCTTTGACAAAAAAATTAAATGGGACGGTTGAGTTGTTATAGGTTTCTAAATATGTACTAGGTTATCTGGTTCATACCAACACTAAATAAGATATAAATAATTGTAAAAAATTCACTGTTTAATTTATCACATCAAATACTTTATAAAAAAATCACATAAAATACTATGTACAGAACTAAAAAAAATATTTTACTGTGCATCGAAGACTAAAACAACATACAAATTACAAAATAAATTACTATACCATGACTCAACTAATTATACTCTGATATTATGTTCGTAGTGTTTCAACATGCATTTATAAACATCATAAATAACTCTAGCAATTACATTTTAGGCTCCCTGGTCAATTTTGTTCTTTTCAATTCTTCAACGTGCAAATACATCATCGATCATATATCGGTGAGATGGTCATAAGAATTAGAGAAGACAAAGTGAATTCAAATTAAATTCTATGAGTATTCATAAAAATAATCACAAGTGGGACAATTAATTACTCACGGTATTGAAGTTGAGTATGGGACAAATATATCTGTAAATTTACGCTGATGCGACGCAGATACGAGTATTATAGTATTTAACCCGCTCCGCTCATATTATATATATATATATATATATATACATATATATATATTTGAAAAATAATTATATTTTTTATGATTAATACTTAAGTCTATAATCTCTAACAATATCTTATCAATTAAAATTCTTGTTAAGAAATTTGAATATTAACTTTAATAATAATTATATTAGATTATTATTTATGCAATTTTTTATTTTGTAATTTAATTTTGGACGATCCAATATTATATTTATTTATTTTAATTAAATTATTTTTTAATTTATTATTATTAATTTTATATATAAGTAAAATGCAAATCATAGATACAGGTATGAATATATAAATATCCAATGAGTACAAGGATGGAAAATAAAATTACTACCTATGTGAATATATGGGACTGAATATATATATATATATATATATATATATATATATATATATATGTATGTATGTATTACTTTTAAATACGGCGGTGTAAAAACAGAAACTATATAACCCTATCCAATCACTACCCATTCCCGTCATGGTTTCAACAAATAAATAAATATATATATAACTTGATTGTGTAGAAATTCACGGTTTGATTAAGTCATCTTAGAACTTTGGTAAAAAGTAGAATATAAATTTCTTTTGAATCATTAGTTCTCTATGAAACAAACCTTTGAATTATTTCAGTCACGGAGGTGTATTTATAAAATGGTGTTTTTCTCTCATGAAAATGATTAATTATATTTTTATGATAATGATAATAGTATACCTTTTGAGAAAAATAAAATAAAAATTATAATAGTATTCTTGAGCCAGCTTCTCGCTTCAGTAAAGAAGGTATATCATTAGGAGTTATAATTAAGATTAACATGGTGGTGAAAAAAAGAAGAACCTTATAAGGTAAAGAGTGAAATTAAATCATACTTTCAAAAGAAGTTCCAAGAAGTGCAGGGGATGAATGTTTTGTTGGATAGGGTTGTTTTTAAGAGTATTGGGGTGGAAGAAAACAACAAACTTATTGAAACATTCTTGGAAGAAAAGATCAAAAGTATGGTGTGGGATTGTGATGGAAATAAAAGCCTGGGATTGGATGGTTTCAACTTTAATTTCCTCAAAACTTGTTGGGAGGTGATCAAAGTTGATATGTGTAGGGCCTTGAAGGAGTTTCATCAATTTGGTAGATTGTCTAGAGGAACAAATGCATCCTTACTCTTTTACCTAAAAAAGAGAATCCTCAAAGGTTGGGTGATTTTAGAGCTATATCTCTTATTGATTGTCTTATATGATCATTGCAAAGGTCTTGGCAAAATAAAAATTAGGTTGTCGGGTGACGTTATTGATGATAGACAATATGCGTTCTTGGGTGAAAGGAACATCCTTGATGGAGTCTTGATAGTAAATGAGGTGGTACATGAAGCCAAATCTAAGAAGAAACCTTGCCTTATTTTTAAAGCTGATTTTGAGAATGGTTATGCTATACAGGTTGGGTTTTTGCCATAAATGGATTAAATGGATGTAGGGTTGTTTACAATCCTCATCCATCTCCGTTCTTGTGAATGGAAGTCCAACGGAGGAATTCATGGAACAAAAAGGTCTTTGCCAAGGGATCCCTTGGCACATTTCCTATTCTTGGTTGTGGCAAAAGGGTTGAGTGGATTGATGAGGAAAACGGAAAAAAAATCTTCTTAATTGGGTGGGGTTGGGAATGACATCCTAAAGATCTCACTTCTACAATTCCTAGATGATACAATGATCTTTCTAAGTGATTCCTTGAGGGATTCTCTTACTTTGAAGACCATTCTAAGGTGCTTTGAATTGACATTCAGGCTAAAAGTCAGCTTCTCCAAAAGTGGCTTGGCGGGAATCCATGTGGAACAAACAAAGCTCTTGAGATTTGCTAAGGTCTTGAATTTCACTATCATGTCAATTTCATTCGTGTATTTGGGCTTACCGATGTGGACAGATGCATAAAAAAATTAGTACTTGGTAACTGATCATTGACAAAATGAGGAGGAAATTGACATCGTGAAAGAGGAGGTGCCTATTCTTTGGTGGGAGAATTTGTTTAATTAAATTGGTAGTATCTTCCTTACATTTCTACTTTATATCCTTTTTTAAGATTCCTAACAAGGTCATGGTATTTTGAAGGGGATTCAAAGGAATTTTTTATGGGGAGCAAAATGTGATGAAAGAAAAGTGTCATGGGTCAAATGAGAGGTAATGTGCACTCTAAGAGAGAAGGGAGGTTTGGGAATAAAAAAACTTAGAAAGTTTTTAATAAAGCTTTGTTGGAAAAATGGTTTAGGAGGTTATTGAGTAAGAAAAATATGCCTTTGGAGGGATGTCTTGTTTGGTAAATATGGGATTTCATGTTTGGATAAGTTTATGACTCATGAGGGTGCACTTGTAAAAAAAGGTGTCCTAACGGTGGAGTGATATCTTGAAGTGTGGGGAGATCTATGAGAATGGGCTTGGGTAGTTTCAAACTAATATCTCTAGAGTGGTGGGTAAAGGGGAGGAGGTGAGCTTTTGGTATGCTAAGTGGGGTACAAGTGAGAGTTTGTGCACAATGGTTAATAGAGCCTTTCTAAATTATGTTCAAAAGGATTACACAACTTCATATATGGGATGTTAGGTTGGTGAAGTATGGAGATGGGAACCTTATTGGCGTAGATCATGATTTCAATGGGAACTAAGTCATTGCAAAAAATATGGGATGTCATAGGAGAAACAACACCAAAACAAAATGCCAATGGGTAAATGGCCCTACAAAATCATATTTGGTCAAAGAAGTGTACATTTCTTTGCTCACAGCTGGATCGGGGAGGATGACATTTTTTTCAAACAGCTTTGGAAGCTTTTGGTTCCATCCAAGACATTGGGTTTTATTTGGAGATCAACACTCAACCATATCTAAACAAAGGAGAACCTAGTCAAAAGGAATATTCTTCAGCCAGGTACAAACGAGGGTTGTGCATTCTGCAATTCAACCATTGAATCAACAACACACCTTTTTCTCCATTGTCGCTTCTTATATGAAATTTGGACAAGGTGCTATACATGGTTTAGTGATATACGTACTTTACTAGTTGACTGTAAGAGCCATTTCTAGCAATACACAAGGAGCATAAAAGGGGACAAGACTGTATGGGCCTCAATTGTATGGGAAATTTGGAGACATAGAAATGAGGTAATTTTCAACAATGAAAATTGCAACTTAGAACTTGTTCTGGATGATATTCACTACAAGGCTTGGAGTTAGTGTAGAGTGAATGTAAAAGGTTTCGACCTCTCTTTGTATGCATGGCATCTTGATGTGGCAAAATGTCTAGTGCATATCAGGTAGCTCACTTTGACATTTTTGGGGGTGTTATTATTGTAGGTGGATAGTGTGGTGATGTTTATGTATCAAGGAGGTCTATCATATAGGGATACGTGTTATATCTTTGTAGTAGGCTGCTATTTTTATGCTTAATATGTGAGGTGTGTCGAGTGCCTTGTACTGATAGTTGGTAACACATTCTTATCGTGTAATGTGGTGATTCGGTAATGGCACTCCTAGTGACATAACCAATCTTTTTTAATAATATTGACAATTTCTTTGTTGCGCAAAGAAAAACATGTATTCATCGTGTTTTGTTAGGAACAACATAACATAACCTATTTCAGTCACTCAACTATTGCAAGAAAATCTTGTTGGAATGGATTAAAAGTCCATATTGAAAATTTTTCTTGTAGCTAGATTGCGCCTCAGACCAATAAGACATTGCCAAATAGCATTCAAGTTTAAAAGTGTCTAAGTGTGAACCTATCCATCCTAGGGTTTAGCCTAGGCTTATATAACTTTAGCCATATTAATTAAAAGGTAGTACCTCAGGGACAATTACAGATAATCGGGGTAATGGCTAAGCCAAGATTCATGTATGTGCATTCGATAGGAATTTGTGGACTGGATAGGAATTCTTTCAATTGACCGAAGGCCTCCTCACTCTCATCGGTCCAAAAGAATCTTTGGTTCTTGTGCAAACAACAAAATAAAGGGAGAGCATTGTTTGCCGACTTTGAGAGGAACCTCAAAAAGTAATTGATCCACTCAGATAGTTGTTGAACCTCTTTAACATTGTTCAGACTTCTCATATCGATGAAAACCGAACACCGATCACGATTGGCTTCAATCCTCCAATGAGTAAGCACAAAGCCTAGGAATTCCTTTCTCGGACGCTAAATGAACACTTTTCAAGATTTAACTTTAGCTGTTAACAGTTCAATGTATCAAACAACTCTTGTAGTTCAATAGAGTGTTTGTCAACCTCCAAGGATACAACCGTGTCGTCAACATATGCTTCTACATTCCTCCCGATCATTTTAATTAAGATCCTTTCCATCAGCCATCAGCCATTGATGTGTGGCTCCTGCATTCTTTAATCTGAATGACATATCTTTGTAGCAATAATTAGATTGATCTTCGATAAAGTGCGTTTTGTATTCATCACTCAGGTGCATTCTAATCTAATTGTAGCCCGAGTAAGCATCCATGAAACTTAGTAACTGATGACCTGAGGCACCATCAACCAAGTTGTCAATATTTGGCAATGGATATGAATCCTTTAGGCACACCTTATTCAAATTGATGAAAACGATGCACATCCTCCACTTGCCACTCGATTTCTTTACCATGACGACATTGGCAAGCCAAGTCAGGTATTGAATTTCCCTGACATGGCCGATCGTAATCAATTTATTTGTTTCTTTAGAAACAACTTTAATCTTTTCGTCATTGAACTTCCTTCTTTTAAGAATACAATTATCCGAAGTCTCACTTATCAGATTCCATATTGTTGGATATAGGAGGAGCAACAAGAAGAATAAAGCTTTTGACTTAGAAGAATGTTTTGAGCTTTTCACATGCCTTGAAGATTGAAATCCAAATTGAAGTGTATGAGAAGCAAATCTGTTGATCCTTGCATTTGCATGCATATAATCATTTACATGCTTAAGTGTTTTCATCAAAGAATCAAAGGTATTTCGAAAAAGAACTATATGGGTAATGTTTTTGGAAAAATGTAATTTCACTGTTTTAATCAATTACCCAACAGATTAATCGATTATTTGGTTCATGCTTAAAACTAGAAACGCTTGGATGAACATTTTAATCGATTACATCACGGATTAATCGATTATTTGGTTCGTGTTTAAAACTGGAGAAGCTTTAATGAATATATTAATTGATTACGCATTTCTTGTAATCGATTACACAGTGTAAATCAAAAGTAGTACATTGTTGTTTTAATCGATTACCATTTACAGTAATCGATTACACAAGCTATCTTGAAATTCATATTTTTACTAATTTAATCGATTACCAAATATTGTAATCGATTACACAAGAAGCTTATTTATAACACTTCACTGCTTTAATCGATTACAACTCGGTTTAATCTTGTTCGTTGTGAAACTCAGAGTTCAGCCTTGAACACTTTAATCGATTAAGTGGTAATTTAATCGATTACATGAGTTGTTTTAATCGATTATTTAGTGCATGTAATCGATTACAGTCTGTTACAAAAAGCTGTTATAAATAGAAGGAAGGCTTGGCTTGAAACTTAACTTGAATACTTCAAAATTTCTGAATACACACAAGCCTTCACAAAGTTTTAAAGTGATTTTCTGGGTTTACTTACTTCTTGTCCCACTCTTTAAATCCTCATGGGTATTGAATGAATTCTTGAGCAAGAGATTTCAAAAGAATAATGGAAAGCATGTTCTAAAAATTTGTTTCTGCATTCAACCTTGATTAGTAACTCATATGCATTCATATTCACTAGATCATCAGGTTGTTTCTCTCCATAATCTTTGAGTGTAATTTCGTTTTTGTAATTTCTGTTATTTGATGCTATTGTAAAGGGTTCTTTGAAGCTTGTACTAGAGCAGTGTTCTATTGTTCTTGATCATTAGGAGTCTAATAGGGTTTTGGATTTCTATTCTATATCTAGGGTTGATAAAGAAGGATTGTTGTAAAGCTTGTAAGAATAAAATTTTATAATAGTGAAACTCTAATCTAGTGTTGATTAGAAGAAACTGGATGTAACTTCTCTTAAGAAGTGAACCAGTATACAATTGCTTGTGTTGATTTTCTTTATCTCTATCTCTTCAAGTAATCTTGTTCATTTTTTCTTGGTGTTATTATCATTACTCAACAAGTTCTGTTTTGAGCTATTGATTTCTTGTGCTAAGTAATTTGATTGATTGAAAGCATTCATGGTTTGAAAGTGATTAAGATCCTTTGACTCTGATTTTATAAATAATTTCAAAAGACCAAGTTTAAACCAATTCACCCCCCCTCTTGGTTATTGTGGGTATTCCTATTGTTTTCACATATGTCACTTATTAGATTCCATTGTGGAAGACATAGTGGAATTTGACGAATTCGCCATGATATATTTGACTCATGCATAATATCATGAAAAATGGATGCAAATTTTTGGCTACTACTTGATATTGGCAATAGGTTTGAAAAAGTATCTAAAATATGAAATTTAGATGTGTACCGTGTCGAGATAAAGAACCTATGACATAAAAAATCTGGATCTATGCCTGACATATCATTTGGAATCCCACAAAGGGGTATTGGTTACGAACCAAAACCTCCAAAAGGGAAGCTTCAACCTTAGCAGTCGGGGCAGTGCTGACCTTAACTTTTTTGCCTTTCATTATCTCTATCTCCTTCAACTCTTCCGTTGGACTCAGACGTTAATCAATGAAATCGCATCAAGGATCCAACTCCAAAACATGTTCCCCGTGCAATCGCACTAGCCCATATAAGTATCTTCTTGATTGAAGGCTATCCTGGTGGCATTTTCGAGTGATCTCCTAGTCTACACTGATCTTGCTGATCAAGCCATCCTCTAATGGGAACTTCACCTTCAGATGTGTTGTCAACAATATGGCTCCCAACTTGTTTAATGAAGGGCGTCCAAGCAACACATTGTATGATAACAATGCGTTGACAACTAAATCGAATCGCCAAAGTTTTGACCGCTTCATCTCCAAAGGTTGTTTCGAGATCGACATATCCACAAACTTTAATTTCTTCTTTGGAAAATTCAATCAATGCCCCTGGGTAAGGTCTCATCAAATCTTTTGGGACACGCAAGCCGATGAAAGCATCAAATACATCACATCAGCATAAATTCCTTGATCTACTAAGATACATTGAACATTGAATCCCATCATCAATGCAGTAATGACAACATGATCATTGTCGTGGGGGAGACTCATTCAAAATCCTTGTCAGTGAATGCAATGTTTGGTGTAGAATGAGGAGGTTGGATAAACACAACCATGACCAATCTCGCACAATGCTTTCTTGCAGAAGAAGTTTCTCCTCCTGAAAATCCATTAACAATATTGTTGAAATCACCAAAAATTACCTATAGGTGAGGGGGTGCTTTAGAAACACCCGGTTCTAGTGGTGGTGTAACACCCCGTGTGCACCCGGTGTATTATCATTATGATTATATCAGAATTAGCGCTTAATCAGAGTAATTAAAACATTTTCCGGAAGCGTAAATCGAAACCATATTCCTTGATTTTATCATGTATGGATTAAGAAATCACAGCCCAAACAAACCACTCACACCCCTGCTGATCCAGTTCACACAACATAAACATAGGCAGATAACATCAATATCTCACAGGATATAAACAGGAGGAAACAACCATCTCATAATATAAGCGGTTTATGTACATATACAAAGTCTGACACTCAGAGTGTCTATACAAAAGAATAAGCGTCTACATGCTTTGGCCCCAAGGACCCTTCCTCACACGAGGGCATATACACAGAATACATAGTTCAAAATACATGTACATGCACATGTCTTCCCTCTATAGGGGTACAAAATAATCAAAAGCCGAGCCGAGCTCCAAGCTTCCCCTGCTGCTTCTCAACCAAGCAACACTGTCTCTACTGGGGCCTCCCGCCCTGAGACCGCTCCTCTAGATCTCTACCAGAAGCATCACCTGAAAAGCATAAGCCCGGGGTGAGATAAACATCTCAGTAAGCTCAGGGTCCTTGGAGGCATCTCCTCCACCCTGGCTCACTCACCATGACACAAGTCATCAGGGTATCACAACCATCTGGGCCATCCCGACCACTCACAACAATACAAACAAGCTATCCAAGCTCTATGTACGGCGGACCGAGTCAAACGCCGACCTCAATGTGAAACCGGATTTCACACCCGTGCCATCCCATTGGGTGCTAACCCTTCGCATGGATGCACGTATATGGCACCTCCGAGACTAGGCAATCAACCGCGACGGGACACACCTAGCTCTTGGTCTTAGGGAATCTCCGCATCCCGGGACCGAGTCAACCTTGAGCATACCAAACTAGGAGTTGCGCTCTACTCCTAGGGAGGTCCATATATATCTTACTGGCCAGAAGATCTAATAACAGGCTTAACACATTTATCAAGCACAGATACAAGCATATATTATCATGAGTATGCAACATCCACACAATGCATGTATCATGAATGAATCCACTACTCCCTCGGAGTATGGTAGAGCACAAGCAAGTGGGAAACATCCCCAAGGGTCCAGAACTTACCTGGCAAAGCCGAGCTCTGCAGTTCTTCCCGTGCTCTGTGGCCCACGCCACTGACACCCGCGGTGTCACGCCCTATACAAGGCACATACAACATGTATCAACATACAAGTCACACAAGGCACAAGGCAAACACAGTTCACAACCGCTCACAATGAAAGGACTCACAATCCTTTCCAAAACCACTAGGTTGTCTATCCTATGGTTCAACAAAGCTTATCACTCACAGCCATAACACCAATAGCCTCTCAAGGCCATCTAGACCACCATCCAAGGCTCTAGCATGTTCACATATGGCCAAGCAACTCAGCCCAACAACAACCCATGCATCACATAGAGCCATGAAAACAACATTCACCAAACTCACATATGAGAGCTAATTCTACATCCTCACAACTTCCTAAGCACACGCTTCAACATGACCCAAGGCTAAAACTAGCTCTATCAAAAGTAGGTCACTATTCACCCTAAACCCCAACTCACAATTCAAGAGGTGTTTCTCGAGTTTCTTACCTCAAAGGTCGCAAGGAAGGCCCACGGACGACTTCCCTTAGATTAGGTACTCACGAATCGTCGCCGTTCTTCGCCGAGCTCGAGTTCCACAAACTTCCCTTGAGAAAGGGATTCTTACAATGAGTGGGTTTGAGGGGAAAGAGAGGATGGATTCAAGCTCTAGAAGTGATTTCCATCACAAAATGTGTTTAAGGGATGGATTTTGGTGAGATATGGTGAAGAAAAGAGGCTTGGAGGTCCAACAATGGAGGTGGGGTGCTGGAGGAAGGAGAAGAGAGGGTTTTGGCTTCAGAAATCGCGAAACTCCACTTATATAGTGGTCCTGTCAGAGCTGCCGCGCTGATCGCGCCGCTCTGGCGCTGATCGCGCCAGTTGCACTGGACCACGGCGCCATCCGCGCCAACCCCGCGCCAAGAGCGCCGGCCTCCAGAACCTCTGGCGCCAAGAGCGCCACATCCCGCGCCAAGAGCGCCAACCTCCAGAGGTTCCCGCGCCACCGGCGCCAATTTCCGCGCCAGGAGCGCCAACCTCCAGAACCTCCAGCGCTGTCCGCGCCACCCATGGCGCCAACCGCGCCACCTGAGAAAACACTACATGGTCTGGCGCCACCAGCGCCACCCTGGCGCCCAGAGCGCCGACCATCAGAGACCATGGCGCTGGGAGCGCCGCTCCCGTGCCATCAGCGCCGCATACCAAAGCTGTGGCGCCATCAGCGCCAACCTGGCGCCATCAGTGCCATAATTCTGCAGAAGAATTCTGCAGAAGGTTTTCTGCATAATCCTCTGCCAGAAGTCCCGAAACTCACGCCATACGCGCCCAAACTCGCGCTGAACGCGCTGAGACTTAGGGTTATCACAGGTGGCATCGATGGATCCTTGTTGTCATCCTTATCTTTCCCTTTTCCATCAGGCTGGTTAACAAACACTTCTTAGTGTTGTGGCCATAAGTTTTATGGAATTCACACCATCTAAAATGATTGAGCCCCATCTGACGCTCAGTCGGCTCAGGGTACTGGGTTAAGTTGGTGTTGTACACCTTCCTCGGGAACTCTAATCGCCAAATTTTTAATGGAGTAGGGTCAAGTATTTCCACCTCTCTCCTCTATCTGCCCTGATCATAATTCTTCCATCTTTTATCTCTCATTGGTGCATGGCTAACTATCCTTTTATTCCAATTGTTATGCAGCTTCAAAACCTCTTTATGGTATGGTTTGGAGGTCGGTGTTGATCTAGTCTCTTTCTTTTCTATAACTCCTTTTCTCACCATCGATTCCTTAGCCTCAATGTGGCAGGATGCTCGAGACCAGATGTAAGTCATCGTATATGACTGTCGATGGACCAATGATTCATCGAACGACGCCGATCTTAGCCCCTTGCAAAAGGCTACTACAATCATTTTTTAGTCATGATCTAACACTCGAACGACCACTCCACTAACCTCATGAGAAACTCCTTCAAATATTCCCCTAGTTTTTGGCTTACATCAAATAGGTCGATCTTCATTGGTGGTTTTTCTTTATTAGTTGCAAACTGAGCCAATAACAAACACGTGAAATCATCAAATCAACTGACCAAGTCATTTGACAATCCGCTAAACCAGTCGAGAGAGAAAACAAACAATTTGCATTTAATTTGGTCAGTCCCACTACTGATCAACATTTAGGCTCGAAAGTTCTTCAAATGTTGGTTCGGGTCAGTGGTCCCATTGAAACAAACCATTTTTAGGATAAGAATATTGATCGGAATCTCTGCGTTCATGATGGCCACCATGAGAGGTTGGAATTCTCTCGGTTTCTCTATTGCATTCTAATCCTCCAAACACCTAAGATTAGTTTCTTGGGTTTGAAGGGTCGCCTGAGCTTCATTAGCCCTTTGTTGCACCTCCATGTTATGTTGTTGTAGCGCCTCTTAGGCCTGGATGGCCTCATCAACTACCCTTCTACAGTTCGCATTTTCTCTCCTTGCCTTCACACTTTCTATCCTTATTTCCGCCAACTCTGCCATCATATTTTCCATCATATTTTCCATAGTTGGGGGGTAGTTGTCATTCCCCGATGCAATTGTTATGTTTAGGTTGCACCTTGTCCTCTCAGGTGGGAAAGACAAAGCAAAAAAAAGGAGATGAGAAGCGTTTCACTGTGTCCCATGATGGACCCCAAAATGTTCTTGTAGCTAGGTCATGCCTTAGATCAGGACCTAGCCAAAAAGCATTCAAGTGTAAAAGTGTCTAAGTGTGAATCTATTTGTCCTAGGGTTCAACCTAGGCTTATATAACTTTAGCCACATTCATTAAGCTATAGTACTTCAGGGGCAGTTACAGATAATTGGTGTAACGGCTAAGCCAGGATTCATTTATGTACATTCATGGTGCATTATTCTGCAATTGCGTAATATCTATCTTAATGTTTGAAAGAGCCTTGGTCTGCTTGTGCCTTAAAGGCATTAGGAAGGACTTACCAAGCAATGATATAGATGATGGCCGACCGAATAGGTTGAAGGGGTACACAACCTCGAAGCTTTAAGTACGTGATCATGAAAAGACTAAGGTACAAGAGTAGAAGATGACCGACTGAATAGGCTGACGGGGTACAAGAATCATATAGTCCATTTCTCAAGTCAATTGCCTAAAATGGAATTGTTTAGTTGGTTGGTTAGTGGTTCACATGGTTGATTTAATCGTATTTAAGACCAAATGAGATGACCACTTTTATACGAGAGTAATAAGAAGAGTAAATCCAAACCATTTTTATATGAAAGTAAGAATAATAATTAGGGGTCATACAAAGATACATGGATGATCAAAATTTAATGTTATGTTACCACTTAAATATATATATATATATATATTTAAAAAAAAAACCTCACATGACTTCGAGTGACCCTTCTACTCTCGGCCTAAGTACCGGGAAGCCCGAAGATGTAATTATCATCGCCAAACCTAACAAACAACCATTCTTTCTTTCTGCGCCCAAGTCCTCGGATGTGGGGCGGAAGTTTCCCCTCTATTGGTCCCGCATCCATCATGACCTTGTCCCGGGCTTTTACCGTTTCAAGGAAACGGACTTGTCAAATTCTGAAGCTTCATCGGTGTCCTGCATCGAGGCATATAGGGCAACTCATGAGTTGATAAACACTGTTTTGAGTATGAACATAACTGATATTGATTTTTAATGTATGTTTTATTCTGTTCTAACGGTTTTATTCTTGTTTACAACTGACAGTATAGAACCACCTGCCACTTCCTCAGCTCCACCAACTGAGATCCCGACCTCAGGTTCTTCTGCTACCGCGGTGGTCACCCCTCCCGTGGTCGTGGGTTCGACCCAGCCGGTTGGGAAAACAAAACCCCCTCCCACCAAACGTTCCAACCCGTCGAAGTGGTCGCAACCCTTCTATGTAGCTCTCCTTAAGGGAGGAAAAGGGAAGAAGCGCAAGACCGTGGAAACGGCTCGGTCTGAAATGGTTCGGTCAGAGATGGTTGAGGCTGAGCAACGCAACCCACCTGTTCCTTCAGGTCTGAGGGCCACATCTGATGCGCTTCCATCTCCTACCTCAACCTCAAAGTCGACTCCGAGCTGCCTTTGGGAGAAAGGGGTTACCGAGGATATAGTCCGTGCAGTAAAGACACGGCAAGGTGCTAGGCGAGCTCGATGCCTCTCAGGAAGAGACCTGAAAAACACATCAGGAACTCCTTGCTGCGCAGGATACCTTGGCCTCTCTTCGCCAAGAGCTCCTACTTGCCCTCGATACTGTTGAGGGTGCCCTGACGGCTCTGGAAATGGCTCGAAGGAAGAATGTGCTCTTGTCCGGGCAGGTGAACGAACTGAAGATTGTGTTGGATAGGAGTGACCAAAAGTTGCAAGAGGCCGAGGCGGGGGCTACGCGACTAAAGGAAGGAATCGCCATCACGACTGAGGAGTCCTTTGCCATTGCCCTAGAGCAACGGGGATTGAACTGAACAGTACCGAAATGCATTTTAGAGCGTATCTGGAGGATGAGAAACTGATCCCTCCCTCCTCTCCTTGTGAAGATTCAATGGTCCCAATGGATGAGGATCTGCCTCATGGAGAGGAAGTGACCTCTGTGCAGGAAGGTGGTGATCCGGTTCAACCCCCGGCACCATGAGTATGCGAAGGACCGGGATGCTGATTGGAAGATTGTAATTTTCTACTTCGTAATTTTCGCTTTATTTTGAATATTGTCGGGCTATGCTCAATTGTTTGACCTTGGTATATTTGTTATTTTTATATATGACCTCAAATTGTCTTTTCATAACTGTATTTATGAACTGACTTCCGAGCTATTTACGTGTTGGCCAACGCTATCTTTTGTATGCTTAACTAGCTATTGCTTTGGTTCCAAAGACCAAGTTTATTATTGTTCAAGTCTAGCGTCAGTATTGTGTTTATCGGTTAAATACTTTCCGGTTTATATTCGAACGATACTTAATGTGCAACGCAATCATTATTAATAAGTGATTATGTCAACCTGATTAGGGTTTCGAGTTACACGCTGAGCATCGTCGAAGACATAGATATCACGTGCTGTGCACAATATTTGTAATTGTCTTGTAAGAACAAGATATTTGTTAAGAATATTGGAGTGATTACAAAAATTCATGATCTCAATGAAAGAAAGGTATGAGTTTCGGGTACTGGACTGGTCGACCCCGGGTCATACTCTCAATTAAAGAGAAACACATGAAATGTAAACAATATTATAGAAATGAAAACTAATTGTTGACGTCACCACGAGGTCCTAACTCCTTAAGAATCATAGTCGAGAACTGAAGTTGTTGTTGGGACCTTTTAACTGTAATATATCTTTAACTTGTCAGCATTCCAGGTGCGCTTTATTGCTTTATTATCGAGAGTCTCCAGCATGTATGCCTCTTGTCCGAGGTTCTGTGTTATCCGATACGGCCCTTCCCAGTTGGCTGCCAACTTTCCGTCTCGGGCGTTCTTGTTTCCGATATCTGCTCTTCGGAGTACTAGGTCGCCTTTTTCAAAACATCTGGGTTTTACTTTCTTGTTAAACTTCTTGGCTATCACGTGTTTCATGTTTTGATCCCGGTGGTGTGCCGTGGTCCGGACCTCCTCAATGAACTCTAACTCGACGACCAATGCTTCGATATTATTATCCTCTCCTCCACGAAGTGCATGCTTTCTTCGCCAAGAGGGTTGTCCGATTTCCTCAAGAATAATTGCTTCGCAGCCGTACGTCATTCTAAATGGAGTTTCTCGAGTAGATGTCTAGGTTGTAGTTCTTTACCCCCACAACACATAACACAATTGCTCCACCCAGTTTGAACCGGCCTCATGCATTCGTTTCTTCAATCCTTCCAGAATGACTTTATTGGCAGCTTCCGCTTGTCCGTTGGATTGCGGTTGTTCCACGGACGAGAAGTGATGTCTGATATGGAATTCGACCATCATTTCGTGGAACAGTTTATCGATGAATTGAGTTCCGTTATCTGTCACGACTTCCGTCGGGATCCCAAACCTCGCTATTATACTTCTTTCAACAAACTTTTGAACTCGGGCCGAGGTGATGGTAGCTAGTGGCTTGGCTTCAATCCATTTCGTGAAGTAGTCAATGGCTACGATTAGCCATTTCATCTGTCCCTCCGTAGCCTTGAAGGGTCCCAAAAGATCCATTCCCCACTTGTAAAAAGGCCAAGGGGTCGTGATCGACGTTAGCTCGGCGGGGGGTGACCATACAATCGTGGCGTGCTTTTGGCAGTTCTCACATCGTTTAACATGATTCGAGGCATCGACCTTCATTGTCGGCCAGTAGTATCTGGCCCGAAGGGCTTTCATTGCGAGAGCTTTTGCTTCCATGTGTTGACTTTTGATGCCTTCATGTATTTCAGCCATCACATATTCGGTCTGATCCAGGCGCAAGCATAGCAACATTAGGGTGTACAGGCCTCTGCGATATAATTCCCCTTCTTGGATGGTGTACATGGCTGCATCTCGGACTAACCTCCTAGCTTCTATAGCGTCATTAGGTACTGTTCCTTGTTCTAAGTAACTGACTATCGGTTTCCTCCAGTCCTCGGTTGACGAGATCATCAAGATGCAAGTGTGATGGAAGATCTCCTGTTGAATCACTGTTATGTGGTTGCCAGTGCCCTTGGTGCTCGCTAGCTTGGATAATATGTCGGCTCTGGCATTTTCTTCTCGAGGGATGTGGGCGACGACGACTTCCTTGAATTCCGTAATTATTTCTTTGACCTTAGCTAGATATTTGACCAATAAGGGTCCTTTGGCCTGATATTTACCTTCGATCTGGGCTGTGACGAGTTGGGAGTCTGTAAATACACTTAGCTTCTGGGCTCCTTGCTCTTTGGCTAATATCAGTCCGGCTATCAATGCCTCATATTCAGCTTGATTGTTGGATGTCGGGAAATTGAGTTGTAAAGACTGCACGACTGAAACTCCTTGTGGGCTCTCGATTATTATCCCAGCTCCGCTTCCTGTTGTGTTAGACGAGCCATCCACATATAGTTTCCAAATCCCCATGTCTCCTTGTACTGTCGGGGTGAGCTCTACCAGGAAGTCGGCCAAAGCCTGAGATTAATTGCATGTCGGGCTTCATATTTTAAATCGAACTTAGATAGCTGAATTGCCCAACTCATCATTCTACCAGCCAAGTCTGGCTTATGCAAGATTTGCCGGATTGGTTGATTTGTGCGAACCACGACGGTGTGGCCTTGGAAGTATGGGCGGAGTCTTTTGGCGGCTATGAGAAGTGCAAATTCCATCTTCTCCAGTTTTTGATATCGCAATTCTGAGTTTTTTAGAGCTCGGCTTATAAAATACACCGGCAATTGAGATTTGTCGATCTCTCTGACTAACACGGCACTTGCCACTTCTTCTCCCACTGACAAGTATAGGATTAATGTCTCACCGGGTTCTGGTTTGGACAATACTGGAGGAGAAGCGAGACATTTCTTGATCTCTTGGAAGGCAGCTTCGCACTCCGGATTCCACCCTACACGAGCTTCTTTCTTTAGAAGTTTGAAAAAGGGAAGTGCTTTTTCTGCTGATTTTTGAAGAAAACGTGTCACGCGACTAACCTGCCTGTTAACTGCTGCACTTCTTTTTTGTTGGTCGGGAATTGCATGTTCAGTACCGCCTTTGCATTTGTCCGGGTTGGCTTCTATTCCCCTATTGGTCAACATGAACCCTAAGAATTTTCCTGCAGTCACCCCAAATGCACATTTGAGTGGGTTTAGCCAGATGTTATGCTCCCTTAATCTACAGAAGGTCTCCTCCAAGTCTTGAATGTGATTCCCGGTTGAACCTGTTTTGGTGATCATATCATCTATGTACACTTCAACATTTCGACCGAGTTGCTGGGCAAAGACTCTATTCATCATCCACTAGTAAGTGGCCCGGCATTCTTCAGGCCAAAAGGCATTATGTTGTAACAGTAGTTTGCCTCGCCTCCTCTAAATGTTGTCTTCTCTGGCCTCCACTCTTCAATGTCTTCTCTCATATTGAGCTCCACCAGATTTATTGCTTTTCCGTGTTGACGTTCAACGGTTTTTTGCTCGACTTGTTCTCCTTCACGAATCTGAGGTGGTGAAGATGGACCACCTTCGCTCTCCTTCATGACATTGAAATAGCATTGACGGGATTCTTTCTGGTCTCTGCGAATGGTTATCACTTTGCCACTGCTCCCAACCATCTTTAGCTTCTGCTATTTGGAGGATAATAACATATCCTATTTATGGATGGTCGGTCTCCCCAGGATGATGTTGTATGGTGAGGAGAATTCGGCTACAACAAAAGTGACCCTCTCTGATTTGAAGGCCTCCTTCGTTCCCAGCGTCAGACGAAGGTTGATGGAGCCTTTGATGTTGGTATTCCCGCCGTTGAAACCTATTAACATGGTTTTACATGGTTTCAGATCCTCCTCATCCGAGTTCATCTTCTTGAAGGCATTCCAAGAGATGATGTCTGCCGAGCTGCCATCATCTATGAATATTCTCTTGACTCAGTAATTGACTATGGTTCCTGTTATTACTGGGCCATCTTCATGACTGGGGACTACGTCTCTCATCAACTTCTGTAAAATAGAGCAGAGGGAGCTCAGTTTTGCCGTTACCTCTTTCAAATCTGAGTTGCTCCCTTACCGAGAGGACTTCCTTAAGATATTTCCTCTGTTGGCTAGCCATGTCTCCTCCTCCTCCCATGGCTCTCGAGATCACGTTGCACTCGAACTCTGGTTCCGGGAACTCGTCATCATCCCGTTTGTTCCATTTATCATCCCGGTCTTTTTGGGCTTCGTTTTGACCGGCCTTTCGTTTGCTTCATTGGCCTTGCGTTTTGATGACATATTGCCTCAATTTACCTTCTCGGATAAATTTTTCTATGGCGTCTCGTAAGGCCCAACATTGATTGGTGGTATGGCCCAGCCCATTATGAAATTCACAGAAGCGAGAGTGATCGAGTCCAGCCTTTTTGAACACTGGCCGGGGTCGGTCTGCTTTCTTCATGTCTGTCAAAGCGACTTCCCTCCATACTTGTGCCCGCGAAGTGTTTAGCGGGGTATACTTGTCATATTTAGTTTCATATTTCCCCGGCCTAAAATCAGAGTCCATGTTCCTATCGGGATGAGGGTTGCTCTGATGATGTCGGTTCCTTGGTGGGGAGCTCTTCCTTCTAGGGGCTGTATTGGCAATTTTCATCTGCTCCAACTCTAAGTATTTCTTCGATCGCACTCTGAATTCCATCAAAGATTTCACCGGGTCTTTGTATATTGATTTTGCTAACCGGGATGATCTGCTAAGCCCGGTCGACAAGAGATGTACATGTACTTTCTCTTCCAAGCCTTGTACTTGCAAGACGGCTTCTTTGAAACGGTCTAAGTAACTCTGCAATGTTTCTCCGGGTTGCTAGCATATCTGTTAGTATATGGATGTCCTAGAGACAATCTTTTCATTAGATTAGGACGTACATGTACTTTTCATATTGTCATGAATAAATTATAAGCGCTCTTTATCTTATTTCATATTCTGTCTCGATATCATTATTAATATATGAGTAACTGGATAAAACCCTTGGAATAGAATAGGTATCTCTTGGGTATCAGTGATGGGATCACGATCATGAGGATTCAAGGATACCAGATGTCTACTCCTATTTTTATGCTACTAGTCTAGAGACACTTAGAATGGGGATCAGTGATCCCGAGTAAGACTAGCACGACTTATCTACTTGTATGTAGATGCAAGGTAAAGACCTCATGGGCTACAAACATGGAGATGTCTTAGCTAAAGTCGTGGGTGGACCTATAAGGGTATAGCTCGCACTGAACGGACCCACAAAGAGACTCTATGAGGAAATCTCACAGATAGTATCATTAGAGTAGTATCTTTTATTTGAGTGTGTCTTTCCTTAGATCAGAAGTTTTCACCTAGACTGTGTTCTAGAAAACATGTTTTGATTGTATACCTCGTTTGCCTGAAACATGGAGACACATAGGTATACCTTTGGGCATGTCCTGAAACAACACGAGCCTAGGGTGACTAGCTGAAGGAATTCGTCAAATCTCTGTGAGAGATTAGGTTATCTGTAAACTGGAGAAATCGGGATGACATTTACGGGACTCGGGAATCTATGCATAGTAAAAGAAATCATGAGATGATCTGCCTTTAGAGTCAGTAAAATTGGAGACTCCCTATTTCGTATTAAAGCTTACCCTAGACCGCAAGGGCACATACGTTTCCTTACCCTAGGTTTTATAGGAAGGTAACCGAGACGAAAGGAAATACATACAGAAACCAAATAGATTTAATAGGATGATCTTGTCATTTACCTAACTAGTTCTGGGGCAACAAAGCATTGCTAAGTGCTCTGTGTTGTCATTAAATGGGTAGTGGCCTTGTTGGGCCCAAACTCATTTATGTCAATAGCTATGTTAGGCCTAATGGGTCACACACTAACACTTTATTGTCATGACATTATAGCATTAAAGGTTTTGGGCCTAATAATGGTTGTTGGCCCAAGAAGGAGTTTGGATACCTATCTTAAAGAGAGAGAGGCGCATGAATGGAGTTAATGGGCTTGGATAGTCCAAGACATTATTAATTAATTTAAATAGTTAAATTAATTATCTAATATTTAAATTTGATAATTTAAATTTTGAATTTAAATATTTGAATTTAAATATTTTAAATATGAATTAACTATAATAGTTAGTTTCATATCAAAAGGAGAAGACGAGAGCTAGATTTGAATTTGAATTCAACTATCATCTTGTCATGATCATGTCCTAGATTTTAGGAAGAGGTTTGAGGGCTGATTAGGGGCGCTACATATGGCTGGAAATTTACTTATTATTTGGCAAAATAATTCCCAAGTAATTGACTTGGTCTTAAGAGGATATGATGGGAGTTTGTTAGCAATTTTTGAAATGCAATAACTCCATTTTTTGCTTCACGTGTGGGATGCTCCATAATCAGATTTGTTGGTTAAAAATCTGACTCAAACTCTTCTATAAAGTGTGGTCTTGTGATCATAGTTCTCTAATGGTTTTTTGAAAGAAAAAAACCTATCTACCTTCCTCCCCTTTCATGCGTCCCTTGTGTGAGTTTTGACAGAAAAATTCAGCCACCAATAATATCTATTGGTGAGCCTCTTAGATAAGAAAAACACTTTGAAACCTAACCTTCTTCCTCTCCATTGGTGTGCCTAGCCTGCCTCCATTGGTGTTTGTTGGTGGCCTTCAAGAAGTGTTCTTGAATCTTGACAAGGAGTGGTGTGGATCAACATTAGAGGGCTTGTATCTTTAAGCCTATCCTTGATCATCAAGTTTCGAATATAAACAAGGGAAAATCTATGTCCTAAAGAATGATTCTTGTGTGGTATGTGTGTTTCCGCTTGAAAAATTTTTGTTTTTCTTCTCACATGCCTTCGACCTTTAAGGCCCTTTCTTGCAGTATCTTCCCCAATGCGAATTCGGATTTGGGCTGTTTCTTGCTAGTTGCAAAATTGAGCATGAATTTCTAACCAAAATCTTCGAAGTTGCGGATCGACCGCGGTGGCAATGTGTGGAACCATGTCTGAGCCACACCAGACAATGTGGTGACGAAGATGCGAGATATTATCGGCTCGTCGATGCCTCTGACGCACATTTGCATGTCGAACTCGTCAATGTGCACCTGTGGTTCTTGACTCCCATCATATTTTGATAGGAAGGATCCATCAAAATCTTCAATGAACTGAGCATTGACGATCTCATCCACAAACGGACTGTTGTTGTGCTGTCCTCTTCTATATTTTCTCCGGTATACATCGCCTATCCTGGGCTGATGTACAGCTTCGGCCACCGATTTCTGGACTTCTACCTGTTTATACGCTGACTTCACCGGGCTTGCTTCTGTGTTGATGACTTGGCGTGGGGCCTCCGCATGTGAATCATGACATCCTAGGTTTGTTATTTCGTGCCTGGTGACAAGATGATCCTCCAGGTTCAAAATGACTAGTTGGTCTCGGAGTATTGACTTCAGCATGGAAAGCCAGGCTCTGACTGGGTGCTTTGGCCCTGATTGGACTAGTGGGCTGCTCGTGGACCAGGCTCTCTATGTTGTCAATCCGTTGCTCCACCTGCATCAATATGTTATTGATGTCCTCCTATCGCTGGAGGGCATGTCATTTTTCCAGGCATTCTATCCGGGACAAAATAGATTGCAACGCGTTATGAACAAACGCTGAATCGGATCTTGTTCCATTCCGGTTGAAGTGTGGGGTGGGTCATTTGGCATGACCCTTCCCGGCTGGGCAGAAGACGAAGCAGTATCTGCAACTGCATCTTCTACCTGCACGACATTAGGTGGAACCACGTTTGCGGGTGGTTCCTGACGTTCTTCATTTTGATGGCTTCTTGTGCTTACCATCGTGATTGGTGGGAGTTGAAATTTAACTTTTTCCCACAGACGGCGCCAATGTTTTATTCGCGATAAACAAAGATGTTCAGCAAGTATGCTGATGATTTTCTATTGGATCAAACTCTTCCTCTCTCCTTCTGAGAATATCTATAATGACTAAATACCTCAGAGAAGAAGATCACAGTGCTTTGGAGGAATAACATCACAATGGACATGGGATGTGCACTGTGTAAAAGAAATAGAGAGAGTAAGAATTGTGTACCTTTTCCTCCGAATGCAACCATTATTTATAGAGTGCTTACCTCTAAGGCAGTTGCAGATTCTCTGATATTCCTGGTCAAGATCTCCAACCGCTATCCTTGAAATGGTCAGCAGCCACGACTTGACTTTCGATTGAGATCAATGTCCCACTACTCTTCAATAACCCTCGTTACTAGGCCCACTCACGAAGTCCGTGTTACTAGACCCATTTACAAAATCCGTAACAACTTGTATGTTATAATCTTGAGTATTTATGATAAGATTTTATTGTCAAATATTTATTTCTCCCATCACTCTTACATAAAAGATCCTCTAATTAGATATATTTGAATATCAGTAATTTTATATATTCTAGATTGGATACGTGGGCAGATTTAAAATTAGTCAATATAAAAAGTTGATACTTTCTATATTGATTTTGGGACAAATATAGAAAGTGAGATTTTCTAAATCAATTAATTGTAAATAGAATTGATTAAAAAAAACTCATTTTTTATATATGTTTTAACTAGAATTAGTATAGATTTTTACATCAATTCTAGTCCCAGATAATATAAAAAGTCACTTAATTTTTATATCGTCACAATTAATGTAAATAAACGAGTTTCTACGTTAATGTAAAAAAAATCTATTATTTAAAAAATCACATTACAACTACATTGCATCTATGATATATGATATTTCAATTAAAAAATTGTAAATATAAAATTAAAAATAATAACGGAAACAACACAAAACAAATTCATTTCAATATAATATATACTAGAGGAAAGACAAACATAACGTGTTTGTTTGTACACATTTTTTTATTTTATAAAAAAATTGCTATTTTTAACAATTTTGATCTTTTAGCAATTTAATATAAGTAATTTGACATAAGGGTCAGTTAGAAAAGAGTGAATATTGTAGGTGGTTTAGAGAGTAGTTAAAAGATAAAGTGGTATAATAAAATGTGGAGACAAAAAAAATGTATTTCCTTTGTTATATTATAGTTATAAAAATGTTATTTATTTTAAACAATTTTTATCTTTTACCAATTTAATATAATTATTTAGACAAGAGTCCATCACATTCTTAGAGAAGGAAACTGCTGTCGCATTTATTTGCTAGCCAGGAAGGATTTTTCTTCTTTTGACAAGTTAATTATTTTGGAGTAGTGTCCCCCTTTTTTTAATCTGGCTTTTCTGTAAGATGCCAGTGACACTCTCCATGTAAGTGACCGGTTCTTTTGCTCGTTGTTAATCTTTTGAATGATAAAAAAATTAGACATAAGTGTTTATAAAAAAAAAAATAGACACAAGACTATAAAAGTTTAAAAGAAAGTAGTTTGGGTAAAGTGGTATATATAGTAAAATATGGAGACCAAAAATTTCCTTGTTATAACTAAGAATGCCTAGTTCTGTGTATCTTTTCAAAAGTAAAACAAAATAAAATAGAAAAAAAGGGTAAAATATGTTTGGAATTCTCTAAAATTTAAAAAGTATTAATTTCTTTCTTATAAAATTTTGATTACATGTGTAATTTAATTACAAATGAATTAAATAAATTGTGATGGTTAAAATTTTTTAAAATGAATTAAACAATTTTCGAAGGCTAACCTCTCCCCCCAAATTGTAATTTTTCGTCTCTTTTTAAACAATTTTCTCAAACTTTTTTATGAGAATAAGAGAAAAGATGAAACAAAAGTAGATTTTGATGTCTTCTAAGTATGTTTAGAAAAATAAAGAGATAAAATAATTAAATTTGTTAATCACGTGAAAAAACCTTCTAACGAAGATACCATTGAAGATCGTGAAAATATGTTTATTTTTAGAGAGATCAAATAAATATATTTTATAAGAAAATAAAATTAATACTTTTCAAATTTTAGGGAAACCCCAAATATATTTTATCCAAAAAAAAAATATTAAGTAAAATGTTAGATTGA
>PYAF01001003.1:60961-90955 GCA_007407185.1 Glycine tomentella
TAACTTTAGAACTTCAATAATCATAAAATTAGTGAAACTTTCATCAAGTTCGATTTTTATAATATATATTGGATGAAATTTGATGTTTTGCTCAGTAAATTTTGAATAGAAAATTCCTTCACATAATTTATTCAAATTAATTTATAAAAATTGAGTAGAAAATAAATATTTGAGTTACAAATAGAAGATAATTGCTTTCCAAAAAGTAATTCTTTTTTTTATAAAGGCTACAAGTAGTTTCCTTTGGATATTTAACACAATTATATATCTAAAACTCGACCGTCTCACCTTGTCTCCTCCATGTCATGCACCACCATCACTCACCAAAATCCATAACCACTGCACACGCCCAGATTTGAACGCAACAACCCCAATGCCACTCCCTACTCTAGCCCTGCGGCCATCACAAACCTCCCCCTATACCTCCTTTCACGCTGCAACACGTCCTCATCACCACCGTGTCCAAACACCACTACACTATCGCAACTCCTTCCCTTGATTTGATTGCAACAACAACTGAACTCACACCTAACTTAAGTAACATAATCGTATTTCCGCATATGGGGCAGATATTTGGCTGCATGAAAATGTATTTTCGTTGAATTAAGTGGTGGTAAAAAAATTATGTAATGAAAATATGATTTTATTTTATATATTCAATAAAATGGAATCCAATTTCTATTACATTTTTATGTAAAAAAATTGTACAATGAAAATCCAAGTATGATTCCATTGTATAATATATAACGGTATCATACTTTCATGCACAATTTTATTTTGCACCCCACTTGTATAATGAAAGTACGATTCCATTTTACATTCCTACTTCCGTTGTACAATTATTTTTGCACCTCCACTATTGATGCAAAAGAACGATTACACTATAGAATGTAGGGAAGGATATTTTTGGAAATCTAAAAATATGGGTGGGGCAAATAGTAGTTAGGTCGGGATGAATAACAACCTTTCAACCATTAAGTTCACCTTTTTTTTTGCCAACCCTTTTATTTACATGCCCATGTGAATTGGGTAGCTTGTATAATGTAATGTTATGTTTTTCGTAATAATTTTACAAGTGATTTTATTGCATTGCAAGAGAAACTAAATTTAATTTAAGTGTTTATAATTAATTAATTAATTAATTAATTATTATGAGATGATGGTGTGTGGTGCTTGTATGTATGTTTATGTTTACATATGCAGGAAAAAAAATCTTATTTTAGGTGTGAATAATAATTTTTAAAGTGCTTAGGCTAAAATGAATGGACCTTGAGTGGTGAGAACAAAGTGCATGAGCTTAGGAAGTGATGAGGAGGGAATAGAAAGAAGAGGAAGAGTCATATACTCAGTTTCATTGATTCAAAACTGAAGCACAACACAAACACTCTTATTTCAGTCTCTTCTTCCTCTCCAATACAACTCACCATTAGAGAGTGTGAGACCTTGAATCCCTTGCACAAAGGACCTTATTGTTGAGATTTTATTTTGAATTTGGATAGATTTCAGAGGTAAGAGACCTTTCTCTTTCCCCTCTCATTCTCCATTCTTATTTTCCTCCATATGCAATTTTCAAAGCTTCACAAAAGTGTTCTTTTCAAGGTTTTTGATGCGTTTAATGTTGATTTTTAGGGTTTGAGTGGTGTGGATGATGTAGAACTACTCAAAGTCCCCTTTTTTCTTCTTTTCTTTATCTCTAAGCAAGTTTATTGAGTTTGATAGTTAAAGGAAGCAAAACCATCTTTAATCTTAAGATTTATGTGATATATCCTTGTTTTTAGTTCATTAGTTGTGCTTTAATGCGAGGTTTATGTTTGACAATGTAAGATTTGAGTTGGAGATGAATTGGAACTTATTAGAGGGACAACATAATAGAAAAAATGACTCTATAAGTCTTTTGCGCTTAAATGCGCACTAGGTGGTGCTTAAGCGCAACAGGGGAGCAGAGCTGTCAGGCAACTGGTGCTTAAGCACACCTTGTAACATCCTTGATTTTTGACTTCTCAGCAGCTCGCACTCTACAATACTTCACACAGTTGTACTTCACTCAACATCCTTGTTGGTCAGAATCCTTTACTAGTCAAAACCCTTAGTAGGTATCCGTTTCCAAGACCTCGACAATCAGCTCTGCCTTCTTTCAGGATCAATGACTATCCCCACTAACCAATATAAGACTTTTCAGCATACTTTGTCCTTACTTACACACTTTCCGAGAAACTTCCTAGAAGATCACCCATTCCATAATTACTCCAAGCCAAACACGCTTAATTATAGAGTTCTTAAGTGATAGGCTATCGAAAAGTAGATGTACTATTGGTATAGGTAGTACCAATTAATTCCTTTAAGTGATCCTCAACTGTACGGTCTCATACCTACATAGTCTTTGGATCTCTCTCATTCTAGTGTGATTCAATTAGGGTGTTACACACCCCAGGTGGCGCTTAAGTGTAGCTTGCCCGGTGGAAGGGATGCTCACGCTTAAGTGCAGGCATAGTGACACTTAAGCGTGAGTTCCTAAGATGCTCTTTTGCTGAATTCCAATTGACATTCAATCCTAAATGGTTCTTGTTGTGTGTGTGTGTGAGTTCTAAATGAATGGATTGAGTTGATTTCTTGTTATTCCCCATGCAATTCACATTCATATGTTGAGATTTGGTGTTGGATTATGAGAACTTGTTGTGTGAAAAGTTTCATGAGGTATAGATGAACTATGTGATAGTTCACGAGTGGTGAGAATGAAATGAATGATGAATTGATATGGATTTGAACAAAACGTGAATGATGAATTGGTGAATGATGAATCGATGTTATGTTGGATGAGTTGATGATAGATTGAATTGATGATTAAATGAATTATATTGATAATGGTGGAAGAATGTATTAATAATGTCATACAATGATTGATTTGAATGATCATAACATACATGTGTTGATAAATGACATTGCATGTGAGTAGGCACAAAGTTGGGGGTGTTAAGAAGGCCCTCAACATAGTGTTGGAGGTTGTTAATGGAGGTTAACAATGAAATAGACTATGGAATGGATGGGTGGTCGAACCCCTAGATAGGTTAATGTCTTTGTAAGTCTTATCGAGGTAAGTCACTATCCACACTTATCCATTTTCAATAAATCACACTTCCTCCAGAGGATTTATTTTAATCTTTCCAAATGATCAAGGTGTGACTATGTTAAGGGACGTGTTTGAGTTAATCGCTCAAAAGGTGAAAGCTCCTTTAAGTAAAGAGTCAGCATAACATAACATGATAGTTGGACATGTGCATTAATAATTGTGACTTGAGAATGACGTGTTTCTTGATGAGTTGTATAATTACATTTTTATCAGAGACGTGAAAGATTTTCTATATCTATTATAAAATGGTGATCTTATACCATTTCAATTATATGATGTTTCTTTTAAAATGAGTTCACTCTTGCATTTTTTGTTAAACTGTGATGAACATGTCATTTGACAAAGAGTAAATTATGATTCTAAGAAGCATGTCATTCATGGTTGATGTGGACTTGGTGGTGGACTTAGGGACGAGATCCAGCGTTGGTCTTTTTTTAATGTTTTGTTTTAGTGGGAACCAACTTAGGGTTTAGATATATTCATGAATGTATATATGCTGTATTTATTTCCTTAACGAGACTCTTGAGCTTTGTTTTGGAAATTTGGTTATGATTTTTTGATTATGTAGTGCCTTGAGGCACAAGTACCTTTTGGCTTATGACTTAGGGACTTTAATTGTGATGTCTATATGATATGCTTTGAATCATGATTTTTTTTACGTATTTTCATTAATTAAACTACGTTAAGTTTCGCGTTAAAGTCTTAGTGTTTCATGTGATAACATATGAGATCATTACATATGACCCATTTTAGTTAAGAAAGAGATACAAGTTCTTTCTACTCAAAATAAATGGTCAATAGTGCAATTGCGCAAATGTACTCTTATACTTAGAATATACACTAAGTATCTTCTCTTTTCTTTCTTTTTGAATGTGTATTTTATTCACTACCTTAGTAATTAGACAAAAATAATTCTCCAACAATCATCCCAAATTAAAACCTCTATTTTACCTATATTTCTATATTTGAAGTTCTTAACTTTCAATTCCTTTTAATCTACCTTCCTTGATCTATATCTTTAAAAATGAATTTTGATACTTTTTAATTAAAAAAAATGTGAAAAGTTAAAAATAATCTTATATTATAATTTAAATTATATATTCATTGAAAATTCAAAATATAATTCATATTTAAAAATATTTATTTATTATAAATTTTAATTAGAGTAAATTACCTGCTCCTTTCTTAAAGGATGTGAATAATATTATCTATTCGTTTTCTGTTGATTGTTGTGTCATACTTTTCCTCTTCCTTATCCTTTTATAATTTATTAAGAGAGTCGATATCGTAATAAACTTGTTTTGCTTTATATTTTAAATCCCCTCTTAAAAAAGAAAGTTACTTGTACGTATTTCTATTTTTTACTAAGTAAATTATTAAAGAATAAATCCCACTGCATATATTTATTTTCGTACCCATTGGAGTGCTAAAATGGGTTAGACCCAAATGACCAACCGATTTTAGCTTCTTACGAGTTGAGGTTTTCAACAAATTTACACATTTTTTATTGTTCAACTTTGGGCGAAGAGTTAGTAAGGACGGGTTAACTCGTTAACCCTTTTTAATTTGTTATTTACTAATATTTATTTTATATTATGTGTTTAGTTATTATTATTACACGTTTTGAGAATATTTTTTCTTAATAAACTATTATTTAAAATTAAGATTATATTTTTTTAATAAATTGTATTATTTAATATTTTTTACAAATAAATCAACTATTTTTTTAATAGGTTGACCACTCCAATCCACTATCCTTATTCATTTTTTCTGTTTTAGTAGGTCAACCTACTAAATGAGACACTCGAGCGTAAATTGGATAGGGTCCAAATTTTGACCCATTTTTTCTATATGGATCAACCTATTTCAATCCAATTTTTAAGAGTTAAGGACAAGATAGATAGACCTGGTTTGCCACCCCCTACATACCCATAGACTAGCCTTTTAAAAACTAGATTTATACAAGGTTGCATAATATATATTCTGTCTTTTTAAATTAATGAGAAAACCATCAATGTGAATTAAACGAAATAAGGTTGTTTTAACTTATAATGACTTTGATTTTGAGATTTAGGTATACAATTATGATAAATATTTAAAGGAAAGTTTTTGTCACTAACATAATTTTATTTAATTTAAACAAGATTGTTTTTGACTCTGATTGATGATATTTGTGCTCTGTACCCAAAAAAAGCTAATGAGACAGTACAAATTAATACAATTTAGATTCTATTTAAATAATTTTTTCAATAAACATTTATAGTAGGAAAAAAATAAGATGAGGTTTTCTCATTTATAGCTTCTCCAAAAGTTAATTTTAACATATGCATATACTAATTTTTATTTGTAGAAAATTATTTTACTTTACCTTCATATTTTCTTATTTGAAACCTTCGAGAAGATTATTCAAACAATACCTTAAACAGTAAGAAAGTCAAAATAGACAAAAGCATGATAGTTACTGGATTCCCTTTCATAACCCAAGGATGAACTAATTTAAGAAAATAAGAGACGTAACAGTTACATGATCAACTAGTAATTAGCCTAATCCCACGCTCTAAACTTACGATAAATAGCTGGGATTATGTTGCTTTTGTTTAACATGAGAAGGACTTGCCACATTGTCAGCATTAAAGAACTAGAAAGAAAGTGTGCACTTAGTCAAATATATCAAACTATCAATACGGTTGTGTGCTGACAACTTACATCAATGCTTCCCAAGTTCTCCATTTACATAGTTAAGACAACGACACACCAAAGAAATTAACTTGGCAATGAAGAACGTAGATTCTACGATACATCGTATATATCAAATATATGCCAGGGGTGAAATGCACCATTTGCTTTTAGTCAGTTTCATGTTATTTAATTTACTTTTAGACCCAATAAATGCCATGTATTTCATTTCAACTCATTAAAAAATGTCATCATAGTTACTTCTTATGATAGACCAAAGTAAGAAAGTGCATAATCGAATTTTTAAAATTACTATATTTCCAAAAAAAGATAAATAATGATGATAATATACAATAATATCTTTCAACAGTAATATATTTTGGGCATATAATTAAGATTTTTTCGTGAAAAGGGTTATAAGAATAAATTTTATGAATCACGATAGAGACAGATGTATGTGTGTAAAGAGAAAAATAAATGGTTATAAAAGTGAGAAAAAATATAGAGAAAAAGAGTTTTGTGTTTTTAATAAATTTGTTGTACCATTCAACATTTTTTTTAATAAGCTAACAAAAAAAGAGGGAATTTTTCTATTGCGTTTACACATAGTGTAAATAAGTTAAATACATTTTATTAAATGTTTTAAATTACTCAAAAAAATAGGTTTAATTATATTTAATTTTCTTAATAAATATAATTGAGATTCAAATTTTGTTATTCTTTTTGGCTATTAAATAGAAAAGATAACTCTTTTCGGCGGACCTATTGAAGTCTTTGGACTCCCTAACGCTGCCATTAGTTACCACTTTCCAGTTTAAATTTTTTGAATCATTTGTTAACTTGACATTTAATATTAGTTAACAATGTTGACAACTTGACATGACATTCTATTGCACTATTACATCAATATTGTTAAATACTGGATATCAAGTTAATAAATAGATTAAAATTGGATAATTTTAATGGTGGAATCAAATTTGAGAAAAAAAGTTAAAGGCCTAATTCAAATTTCAACAATAATAAAGTCTAAAAGTGCAATTAAGGATAAAATATAAATATTAAATGATTTTTCATTTTCAATATTATAAATATTTTTTTCTGAGTAACTTGGTGAATCATAATAAATGTAATAGGAGTGACGTCAATGTAATAGGCCGGTGTGGTGATCATAATTTGTTGTGAAACTAAGGGGGTAAAATCTCGGGAGATCTTCATCTAATGGGTTACAAGCATATCATATAAGCGAACTTAACACCACCTTAAACCTAAAACTTTAAGACATCATGTTTGTGGGTCTTCCTCACTTATATGTTACTTAACTTGTCAATTTCTATCCATTGTGGAACTCCACCTTCACAATAATTCATATACATCTCAATAATAAGACATTTACCTATAATTATTGTAACAATTATGCAACAACCTTATAATATAAACACCTCATGAACATCATAAGCATCTTATAATTAAACATACTACATTTGTAAAAAAAATTAAAACATCAAAAGTGAAAGTATTTCAAAAGAATTTTCAAAATAACCAAATTCTAGACCAATAAGCAAAGAAAATTGCGAACCAGCCAAAATGTTATAGAAGCAACATTTTCGTAAAGCTGAATTCTAGCCCAGTGATGCCAAATCGTGGCCTAGTCAAAATGTTCAAGAGGCAACATTTTCAAAAGGCTAAAATATTTTTTTCATCCCTGCAAAATTTCCAAAGTCCAATTTTAGTCTCTGCAAAATTTCCATCCATTTTGCATCCTTGCAAAATTATGAGTGCCACTTTTTGGCCCGACGCTAGATTCGGTTATGTCTGAGCCTACGTGGCGTTCTTTTTTATCTTAATATGATTTCTGGGGTTAAAATCCACCACAAAATGTAGAAAAATGCCACAAATTTTTGAATCTTTTTTTCTTAGCCTTTTCATCTTCTTCGAACTCCATTCAACCCAGTCCTAAGATCAAAAATCAAAACAACAATCATTGAATGGAATGACACAATACAAGCAAGCAAACAATACATCAAGCAAGCAAATTACAAATACTAAAACTCAGATACAGTAAAATAAATTCCCAAAACCTTAATGAGAAAACCTAGATTTAAATCCATGATTGTTGGCCCCGACGGAACGGTAAGGTATTTGTTGGGGTCACGCGGAAGTGATGTTAGGATGGTGGTGGGTGGAAAATTTGAGCCAGAGATGGTGGGTTGTGTCGCAAACTTGAGCTTTCTCTTTAGAGGTCATCCTCATTGGAGGTGGTGGCCTCACTACCGAATCCTCCTTAAAGGTAATCAGACTTTGTCGACGAGAGGAATGATGGTGGCTCCAATGAAGGTTTCAAATTTAGGACCATCACAGAGGAACCCATTGTGTCGCACAACAAACTCACCATTGCCATCATGAAATGGCTCCAGATCTAAACCAAATGTCGTCCCCACCCAACACAAATGATAGACATTCGAATGTGGTGGTCGCAACCCTTCAACTTATGGCAATCCTTAGACGGTGAGGGTAGTGGTGGTGGTGGTGGTGGTTCACTGTTGTTGCAAGTACTTGACGATTACATTGTGTTTGGTGTCGTTGGGAGGGGTGGTGACGCTATTTGTGTCTCCGTCAGAGTTGGACATGTTTTATAGTTATGGTTGTAGTGTGAGAGAAGATTGAATAAGGGGTTTTGGGTTAGGTGTTGAGAATTGAAAGGGAAGACGAAGATTAGAGGAGTAATGATTGAGTGCGAAGACTGAAAAGGAGCACATGAACCAGACTCTTGACTGCGTTTAGAAAATTCATAAAAAAATTGGGGCTTTTTTTCTTTTAATTTTTTGAGATTTTTAACCCCCAAAAATCTTAAGGAGAGTAGCCAACAATGAGGCCACTGAAAGAATGACACATAAGAAGGGCAAAGACACATAGGTATAGGAATCAACTAAGCCTAGCTTCAGACCAAAAAGTAGCACATTATAATTTTACAGGGATGAAAAACAGGCAAAAAAATTTGCAGGGACTAAATCTGAACTTTGGTTACAATGATGAAAAACATATTTTAGCATTTTCAAAAGCCCAAATTCTAGTCTAGGGAGCCAAAAAAGTCTAATCCCAACTAGAATGTTCCAGAGGCAACATTTTCAAAAAGCTAAATTCTAGCTCAGTGAGCCAAAAGTTCGGCCCAATGAGAAATGCTCCAAAGGACAATTTTCAAAATGTTGAATTCTAGCTTAGCGAGCCAAAGTTTTAGCCCAACGAGATTATTCAAAACATTTGTAAACTAGTTCATCCTCTCCTCAAATTTTTAATTTTTAAAGTTTTTCAAAAACCAAACCATTTTCTGGCAAACCCAACACATAACAACACCAAGACAAATATGAATATTACAACTTTTCATCAAACAATCAAAACGACCATTTTAAACTCAAACCCCCCAATTTACTCAAGTACCCATCTGTATGCATCATAATTCTTTCTCAAGTCCTTTTAAACCACTCCAAATCAACAAAAACATAAAAAGGGATAAACCTTCCCTTACCTCTTGTAGTTTTAAACTTGGGTTCTTAGGGGAATAAGAGAAAGGTTCACACAAGGTTCACACTTTCTGCTATCGCCACCACCACCACCGCTATTGTCACCATCATTATCATTATCACCGCTACCATCACCAACCACCACCACTGCCCCGTTACCGTTGTCATCATCGCCACTGTCACATACAAAAGCACACTTAAAGTATTTTTAATAACATAAGAAACTTTTAAAATGAGTTTATTTGAAACTACAAATTGAAGAAAAAGTAAAACCAAATATTAAAAACTAAAAAGGGGTTGTTGTTTTTAAAATTTTTAAAACTCACAATTAAAAACTACCACAAACAGAGACTTAACTTTAATAACTCAATTAAATTATTATAATGCATTACGACAAAATATAGCTATAACTTATATTTTATTCCTTTTAAGATATAAAAAAATATTTTAGCATCAAGAATTTAAAACTTATAACACCAACTAGTTGTTGTTCACTAATTTTTCCACCAACATCAACTTAGTCTGTAAACTTAGAAAACTTGTTTAAAGGTCCTCATATTGTAACTATGCTTGTCATCACCTTAGTTCTTGATGTTAATTAGGCTTTATTCCTTTTAATAAAAATGTCATATTGGCAAGTTAATTAGTGTAACATGGAGGTTAAATTGTGCAATTAAAGTATAAGATGGAAAGAAAAACCAAAATTCTAATCACTTTCATCCTCTATCAAAGTGTGAAAATTACAAAAGATGAATATGTTATCTATGTCTTAGTTTTGTTGTACCTTTTCATATTGTACCTAAAATAAAGTGTGATAGGAAACCTTATATCTTCAAAGAACACTTATTATTATTGTTGTTGAACTCAAATCTTTAATAGGAAAAAGTTAATTTTACATTTATCAAGAAATAGCTAATAATTATGTTTCTATTTATATGCGTAAAAGATTATGCCATTTTTTTAATCATCATATTATTAGTATGAAGTACCTACTAACTTTGTAAGTGACTAATATTTATTGGGAAACATGGATAAAACTATAATGACCCATCTTTGTTACAAATTTATTATAGTAAAACATTTTTTTAAGTATTATCATCATATGAAATGATCTAGATTTTTTCCATTTAACACAAATACTTACAAACCTTCACATAATGTACATCATCATATCATAAAGCTAGTGGATACTTAAATATATATATGTGTGTGTGTGTGTGTGTGTGTGTGTGTGTGTGTGTGTGCATACAATATCAAAATGGTCCTCTTTTAAAGGACATTCACAACAAACTTAAGTGTTTATACATATGTCCTAAGTTGGATATCATATATACAACAACAAATCACGAGTGGCCTTTGAACTTGCAACATCACCACGACTATCTACTTCCCACACGATCATTGCAATCATATTACACAAACACAAAGCACAAGGGTATGCTTATATATAAAATAAACACAATAGTATAAAGGTGTAAAAGAAGGATAGGTTTAGCTTGAACGAGAATTTGAATAATTTAACCATCATAAACCCAGTAACATCATACAATAAAAAATGAGCTTCAATCAAATTTTGATCATTCAAGTAAGAGTTTAGATGACATTCATTTCTCAAGCTCTTGGTAGAAGATGAGAAAGGAACTAAGATAAAAAAAAAAAGGAATTAAGTTTACCCACTTGAAACCAACCAAAGAAATTATAAGAATTAAGAACATTAGACCTTTCTTTGAGTGAATATTTAGAATTCTTGTTATTGAGAGACGAAGAGTTCTAGAGGAGAAGAAATGATATAGAGATAAGGGAGAGGAAGGGTCCTTCTACGAGTATAAGCTTGAAATATTTTAAAATTTCTTACTCTTTGCATGTTTGCTACTTCTAAAAACACATTTTTTTTACAATTTAAGAAAACTCATACATGACTGTGAACAATCTCACAACCCACACTCTAAGCCTAATAAACCATGAAAAAAAAAATCAATAACATCATGATACATAATTTTTCTTAATTAATTATTATTATATCAATAACATAATTTAAATTAAATTTTCTCTTGCATTTTTAAATCAAACACTTTATCATGCAATTAAGAAAATCATGTTACAAAAACTATATTTTTTCTATCAACAAGACTCAAACCCTAGGCCTCAAAATAATAAAATAGGATATTATATTATACAAAATATTATTTATTAAATAAAAAATTATTTATAATATATATTTATTAAAAAATAAGTTTTTTTAATAAAAAATATAGGACATTGGTACGGGTTGGGACAATCCAAAGCTCAACCCTAACCCATCCTCAGATTATATCGGGTCTAGCTTTTAAGACCTGAACCCATTCAAATCAACCTTTGAGTTAGTCGAGTTAAATGATGGGTCAAAATTTGCTCACCCCTACTTGTCATCACAAACAAGATCACATATGTCATTGTGCCAAAAAAATCATTATCATTTTAGTAAAGGACTATTGTCATTAGGTGAAAGTAAATTTAATGTGAAATATATATTATTTTTTATTTTAAAAAGTGATTGAAAATATAAAATAAGAATTTAGTTAAAATATATTAATTATTTTATATTGCCAAATTGTCATAAATTTGAAGAAAAAAATATGTTTCTAGCATCCATTGTCGTTAAAGGCGATTTTTGGTGGTGGTGCATGACAGAAACATTATGTGATCTAGAAAATGAATTAAAGGTCAACTTTCATGTTTTCAAGCATTTTATACAAGAAGATTAAAATGATGCAACAAGTCTCTGGCACTGCAAAGAGTGCCAACACAAATTGCTACTCCCAAGCTACCTCATCTTGTCCAAGAAGCATACATGAGCTTTTCAATCTTGAGACTCTCTAATTTAGGATCAATGAGAATTAGTTTATCTAATAGGATTTTAAAGAAACAGAACCCACAAAGTAAAAGGAGGAGGGAGGTTTTGATGAAGAAAACAAATAGGGGAAGAAGAAAAAAAAAAAGAAAGAAAAGATGTGTTGATATATAAGGACTAAAACATTAAAAAAAATTGTATAAGGACTAAAACTTGTGATTTTTTAGTGTAGGGATTTGTAAAGGAAAATATCACAAAAAGGTTGATTGAATTGTGATTTTAAATTTTCATAAGTTTTTTCCAAACTTGGTTTGATAAAATTTTATCAATAGAAAAATAAGGTTTTCACAAATAGATACAATTAGACAATAATACCAGAATTTGTTAAAACACCTTTTAGAAATCAAAATCAAATTTGAACCTTTTAGAGAGTTTTATACTGGTTCATCTCCACTACTAAGACTATGTCTAGTTCTTGGCAACTCACCAAGTTTCACTGACTTTCGCAAAAGTTATAGTATTCTTCCTTGCCATTTATTTCTCTTACAAAACAGCTTATACCTATGCTTTACAACACAAGTATTTTTTTACCTACCAAGCCACTTCTAGCTTTTAGACATATCAGATAGATTTGTTGAAGTTTGCTTGCTCACTGACTAGTTCTTAACGTCTCAAAGACAATTATACAAATGAAGCACTTAGTTTATTCTCTCAGGATATACAAATGATTTTGATATATCAAAAAGAAAACATAGAGAAGAGGGAGTAACAAATATGAATTCTTAGAGCATAGGTTCATATCATATTCTCTAACAAGCTTCTTCTATTTAGAGGCAACATACAACAAGAATTCATTGTCTCTAAGCAGTTCCTTTTTCTTTGTTGACGAATTACATCGAAAGGGGTGTTTATTGACCATTAAATGCATATCGTCTCCATGGCAAGGTCAAAGTGTTTTTGCTCATAATAGTTTGGTATAATTTGCTTGTACTTTTTCTCTATAATTTAGTGACTACTGACTGTGATTGGGACTAACTAACTTCATAATTTAATTTTAAGTTTGTATGCTATCTTTAACTATAAAGTCTATTAGTGATGAAATAATTCTTGATTGAGTTTTTACCATCATTACAGACCCTATTATGACCAAATTGACCATCGCCTTAAGAGAAATTGGGACATATAAGGAAGTCCTTCAATCATAGGTAAACTATTATGTCGTAAGTGCTCTTTTAATAATTTTACAAGCTTTGATCACTTCAGTTTTGAGGATTGTCTAAATGGTAATATGATTTGCCCTTTTTTGTTTATTACCTTCTTTGGAACATTTGATTTTTGCTTAAGTAGTGGTTCTTGAATGATATATTGAAATTATGCTTAAGTAGTGGATTAAATATAAATATATACTTTAATATAGAAATGTATTAGTAATTTATTGATAGTAATTTGAATATAAATATATATTAGTATCATTCATACTGCTTGCCAGCCTTTCCTAGTTTTGTTTTGTTTTTTAAATTTATTGTTTTGGTTCTATTTCACAATTTACAAGTTGCATTTATAGTAAAATAAGAATAAATATTTTTCTATATAAAAAAGAACAAAATCGATGTCGTATAGCTACATTCAACATTGGTTTTAGCCAAAATCGATGTTGAACTCTAGCACAACATCAGTTTTTACAATACGGATGTTGTAAAGTGATATGGTCAAAATGTCACAAAATGAGGTTGAATTGTGACTTTGTCAACTTTTCCTAAATCCTTGATATTTCTGAACTTTTACTCAAGATTACCTTGGTGTTCATAAAGCTTTGACCTAGAGGTTCAAACCCTTAGATAGCCAAGCTTTCTAAGTGGTTAGTCACAACATTCATTATTAAATGTTTGATATGATTATAAGAACCTAATGTCAATGCACATTTGCTTTTGTTTAGAAGTTGATTACTTAAATAAAAGCATTTCTCAAAATATTGGTATTATTATAAACTTTGTTTATGTTATGCAAATGCAATACTCAGAATGTTGTTCCTACCTTTCCATGCACAAAACTATTTTCATGTTTTATGGAAACTTTCATATTTTGATGCATACGATTTAACTGGTCTAACACAAATCTTGTTGTCACAAACATGATATGGTTCAATTATGCCATTTTACAAAACAATTATGATTGTTATGGAAACCTTCTTATGTATGCATTCTGATATATGTCATTATGATGCTTAGAACGTTATGATGCAAATGCAGTATATATGACAACAAATAACATAATGTAAAAAGGAAAGAAAGAGAGGATTCAACATCAAGTCTTCATCCAAACTGATGAGAGTTCCACTAACACAACCAACATGTTGACAACCACTTGTTAGACTTCACAACATCTCCCTCACCAAAGCACCATACCTGGTTTTGGCTTAGAGATAACCCGTCTCAACCACAACACCATGGGAGATACAATCCATGTATTTTTCACCACTTCAGGTGGACTTAACTCACAAAAGGATTATCCTCACTCTTAGGAAACAAAACTTACTCACCTCTCCAAGCTACCTAAGTATTATTTCAGTCTAGCCTCTTAGAGACTCTCTAAGTTACCCATTTTCCATGGGTTCTCCCTATCACTTTTCTCATAACCAAGTTTAACCACATGGGTAATTTGGGAAACATACATATTACAAACTAGGAAATGTTATTTGAGAGGTTTTTACAACTTTACAACACTCATTGGAGTTAATCATCGTTGAAGCTCTAACTCGTATGCATTCCTATTGCAACGATTATGAACTGAAAAACGCATCTGCAGTGGGGAGAGAAGATGAATCTTGTTTCTGCATAGTGTAGGTTATCTCCTCCTTCTCTCTCTCACGTTTTGCAGTTGTTCTCTATGTTGGATATAGGGGGAGTAGCAAGAAGATGAAGCTAAAGAAGAAGCTTGTGCCTTAGAAAAAAGTTTTGAGCTTTTCACATGCCAAGAAATTTGTAATTTGTTCAAGTGTATGAGAGACTAAACTTATGATCCTTGCATTGCATGAACATGGTCATTAACTTGCATACATGATTTCATTAAAAGCATTAAAGCTATTCATGATTTCAAAAGAAATTAAATTCTCATGGTTAAGTTTTTGGAAAAACAAAATCTTACTACTTTAATTGATTACATAATGGATTAATCGATTACAAGCCTCTGTATTCTGGAAAAGCCATGAAGAACAATTTAATCGATTACAGCCTTCTCGTAATCGATTACATAGAATAAAAATAAAATCATGTCTTCCTATTTTAACCGATTACCACAATATCGTAATCGATTATTGAAGTTCAATTTTTTATGTGCCTGACTGACTTAATCGATTACCACATTTTGTAATCGATTACATAAGTATATTCTGGAATTTTGTTCATCTGCTTTAATCGATTACCACAAAATGTAATCAATTACATAAGCTTGTTTTACAACTATACCTGTCTTCTTTAATCGATTACAGCTCGGATTAATCGATTACTTTGTTCGCTATAAAACCCATAATAAGCTATGAACATTTTATTCGATTATTTGGCAATTTAATCAATTACATATGTTATTTTAATCGATTACTAGACATTTTAATCGATTACATTCTGTTATAAAAATCTGTTATAAATAGAGTGAAGACTTGTCTAATCTTTTAACTTGAATACTTCGAATTCTCTGAGCATATACAAGCCTTTTCAAAGTTAAAAAGTAATTTTCTGAGTTAACAAAGCTCTTGTCCCACTCTTTAATCTTCATGGTGTATTGAAAGATTTCTTGGGCAATATTTTCAAAGAAGCTTTTGGAGAGAAAGTTCTAAAATTGATTTTTTCATTTCAAAACTCATATTCATTCATCTTCATTGGGTCATCAGGTTGTCTTTCTCCATTAATTCTTCTTGTAAATTCGTTTTTGAATTCTTCGTTGTTTGTAACTATTGTAAAGGGTTCTTGAGGCTTTTTCTAGAGTATGTTTCTCTAGAGGGAAAGAGTAGAGAAGGGTTCTCTGTGTCTTGATCACTAAGAGTTTAATAGGGTTTTAGATTTCTATTCTTTATCTAGGCTTGATAAAGGGTGATTGTTGTAAAGCTTGTAAGAATTGAAATTTGATAATAGTGGAACTCAAATCTAGTGTTGATTAGAAGAATCTGGATGTAGCTTCTCTTGAGAAGTGAACCAGTATAAATTCTTGTGTTGGTTTTCTATTCCTTAATCTCTTCTTGTTATCTTGATCATTAGTTCTTGGTGTTATTCTCATTACTCAACAAGTTCTGTTTTAAGCAATTGATTTCTTGGGTTGAGTGGTTTGATTGATTTGAAGCATTCTTGGTTCAATTGTGATTAAGATCCTTTAACTCTGATTCTACAAATAAATTTTAAAAGACCAAGTTTAAACCAATTCACCCCTCTCTTTGTTATTGTGGGTATTTCTATTGTTTTCAATTGGAATCAAGAGCAGGTTCTTGAGTGTTATTCAAGATCACTATCTTTATTTAAAAAGAAAATGAATGCCACACAAATTACCTTCAAGGAGGGTGCCTCCCTCAATCGTCCTCCGATGCTTGAAGGAGAGCACTTCAGTTTTTGGAAAAATAGAATACAAATCTTCATTCAATCAAATGACCTAGGTGCTTGGAATGTAATAGAAAAAGGTCTTTTGATTCCTATTAAAATTGTTGGTAATGATATGATTCCCAAAGAATGGGATGAAATGATAGATGTTGAAAAGAGAGTTGTCCAATATGATTTCAAAGCTAAAAATATGATTACTTCTGCACTTTCTTCTGATGAATTCTTTAGAACTGTTAGGTGCAAAAGTGTAAAGGAGATGTGGAAAATATTAGAGATAACTCATGAAGGTACAAATGAAGTAAGAAGATCAAGAAAGCATGCCTTGATCCATGAGTATGAAATGTTTAAGATGAACTCCACAGAAAACATATATCAGCTTCAAACAAGATTCACTCACATAGTAAATCATCTTCTTGGTCTTGGAAAGATTTTTGATACTGAAGAGTTGAACATCAAAATCTTGAAGTGTCTCACAAGACCATGGCAACCAAAGGTGACAGCAATCAAAGAATCAAAAGATCTATCCAAAATGTCAATGACTGCACTTTTTGGTAAGCTTCTTGAATATGAACTTGAAATGTCACACCAATGCAGAAAATGCAGACAAGAAACATAAAAGCATAGCCTTGAAAGCTGCATCCTCTAAAGTGGAAGATTCAAGTGAAGAAGATGATGATGACAACATAAATCTAATTGTCAAAAAGTTCAGCAAATTCATGAAAAGAAACAAGAACAGAAGGTTCACAAAGTTCAACAACAACAACAACAACAAAAAGAGTGATAACAACAACAACACAAACTTCACTTGCTTTGAATGTAGTAAGCCTGACCTCATTAAATCTGAATGCTCTATCTTCTTGAAAAAGCAACAAGGTGAAAAGAAGACAAAGAAAGAAGGAAAGCCTAACAAAGCCTATATAGCATGGGAAGACAATGAGTCAACAACTTCTGAATCATCAAGTGAGAATTAAGAAGCAAATGTTTGTTTCACTTCCACAATAAATGAAACTATGGTAAATTCTGAATTTGATCAAGTTGTTGATGTCTTCCATGAAATGCATGAAAAGGCTCAAAAGCTTGAGAAATCCAATAATAAGCTAAAAGGAGATCTTAGATGACGTGTCTCAAAACTTTCTGAAATGCAAACTGAAATTTGTATCTTGAAAAAAGAAAATGAAAAACTTGTTTCAAGCTACGAAATGAATGGATGTGTATGTGCTTCTTCTTCATCAAATGTTGACAAATGCAAAGCTTTGCAAGAAGAGTTTGATGAGTTCAAAAAGTGTCAAGGTGAAAAACATATGTTAGTACTTTATAAAAATAATTACTTGGTTGATCTTTTGAAAAGGTTTTATAAAGGAAAATGAAATTTAGCTGAAATGCTAAGTGTGCAAAAATATGCTGAAGATACTTCTGGTTTGGGTTACAAATATGGATCAAAATCATGTGGAAAAACCAAGTTTGTGCCTCCAAAACAGAAATATCAAAAAGTTGTTTCAAAAACAACGTTTGATCACATGACTCATTTTGAAAGATCATCAAGAGCTGTAACTTGTAACTATTGTATGAAGAAAGGTCATACATCTAATAGATGCTATGCTAGGAGATTTTATGTGCCAAATGGAGAATGTATTTGGGTGCGTAAGAGAAAGAAAATAGCTAACCCTTATGGACCCAACCTCAATTGGGTACCTTCCTTTGTAAATTGATTTGAATTTTACAGGTGTATTTAAGAGCAAGATCATCATTATGGTATCTTGACAGTGGATGCTCTAGACACATGACCGGTGACATATCAATGCTCACAAATATGACTTTTAAAGATGGAGGATTTGTCACTTATGGAGACAACAATAAAGGAAAGATAGTTGGTGAAGGAAATATAGGAGACAACTTTAAGACCAAGATCAGAAATGTTCTCTATGTGGAAGGCCTAAAGCACAATCTTCTAAGTATAAGCCAACTATGTGACAAAGGATTCAAAGTGTCATTCAATGATGATTGTTGTATGATATGTGATTGTCAAACCGCTGAGGTGATTCATATAGGTAAAAGAAAAGGTAATATCTATTTACTCTCTATAGATCATGCATTCATTCACAACACAAATTGCCTAATAAGTAAAGTTGATGACTCTTGGCTATGGCATAGAAGGGAAAGTCACATTAACATGCATCATATGAACAAACTTATAAAAAAAGACTTAGTCATTGGCTTACCCAACCTAAAGTTTGAAAAGGACAAACTATATGATGCTTGTCAAAAGGGGAAACAAACAAAACATTCTTTTCAAAGTAAAAATGTTGTTTCTACTTCAAAACCCCTTGAATTACTTCACATGGATTTGTTTGGTCCTTCTAGAACTATGAGTTTAGGAGGTAATTTTTATGGACTTGTAATTGTTGATGATTACTCTAGATTCACATGGACTTTGTTTTTAAGATCCAAGAGTGATGTTTTCAATGCTTTCAGAAAATTAGCCAAACTTGCTCAAAATGAAAAAAAGCAAAATTATCTCAATAAGATATCATTGTGGGGAATTCCAAAATGAGCATTTTGAAAAATTCTTTGAAGAAAATGGAATTAACCACAATTTTTCAGCTCCAAGAACACCCCAGCAAAATGGTGTTGTGGAGAGGAAAAATATATCCCTTGAAGAAGGTGCAAAAACTCTTCTTAATGAGACAAATTTGCCTAAACATTTTTGGGCTAATGTTGTAAGTAAAGTTTGCTATACTTTGAATAGATTACTAATAAGGCCTATTTTGAAGAAAACTCCTTATGAATTATACAAATGTAAAAAATCAAACATTTCTCACTTAAGAGCATTTGGCTGTAAGTGTTTTGTATTGAATAATGGTAAAGAATCACTTGGAAAATTTGATGCATGCTAAAGCTGATGAAACCATCTTCCTTGGATATTCATTACATAGCAAAGCATATAGAGTTTTCAATAAAAGAACTCTATGCATGGAAGAATCAGTTCATGTTATTTGTGATGAATCTAATCCCTCTAAAAAGGAAAAGAAGTGTGAAAATGATGCAGGTCCTTTAGAAGAGTTCATATAACTTAATGGATCAATGGATAAATAAAAGGAAGAACCAATTGCTGAAATAAAACAATCAACACAAGTCCAAAAGCCAAAAGATTGGATAACTACAAGAGATCTCTCCCTTGACAATATAATTGGTGAAGTTACAAAGGGAGTATCTACTAGATCTTCATTGAGAAATCTTTGTTGTAATATGGTTTTTGTTTCACAAATAGAACCTAAGAGCGTTGATCAAGCCTGAATTGATGAACATCGGATGCATGCCATGCATGATGAACTAAATCAATTTAAGAGAAATGAAGTTTGGAAACTTGTTCCTAGATATTCTTCTCTCAAACCTATTGGCACTAAATTGGTTTTTAGAAACAAACTTGATGAGAGTGGTATCATAGTTAGAAACAAAGCTAGATTGGTTGCAAAAGGTTACAACCAAGAGGAAGGCATTGACTATGAGGAAACCTATGCTCCAGTAGCAAGGTTAGAAGCCATTAGGTTGCTACTTGCATATGCATGTTTGATGGATTTTAAACTGTTTCAAATGGATGTAAAAGTGCTTTCTTAAATGGATATATTGAGGAGGATATCTATGTTGAGCAACCTCCTGGTTTTACAGATTTCAAATATCCAAACCATGTCTTTAAACTAAAGGAAGCTCTTTATGGTTTAAAACAAGCTCCGAGGTCTTGGTAAAAGAGATTGAGCAAATTTCTGCTTGATCAATCTTTCATAAGAGGACATGTTGACAAAACCTTGTTCATTAAAAGGCAAAGCAATGATATCTTATTGGTTCAAGTATATGTTGATGATATAATTTTTTGTTCAACTAATCAATCCTTGTGCAAAGAATTTTCTATCTCTATGTAGAATGAGTTTGAAATGTCAATAATGGGAGAATTAACATTCTTTCTTGGACTTCAGGTGAAGCAAATGAAGAATGGAACATTTCTAAATCAAACAAAATATTGCCTTGAAGTGATCAAAAAGTTTGAAATGGAGAAAAGCAAAGATGTTGCAACTCCAATGGTAACATCAACCTATCTTGATTCAGATGAAAAAGGGAAGAAGGTTGATGAGTCAAAAATTCAGAGGAATAATTGGATCCTTACTATATTTGACAGCAAGTAGACCAGATATTATGTTGAGTATGTGTTTGTGTGCAAGATATCAAGCAAATCCCAAAGAATCACACCTCACTACAGTCAAAAGAAATATCAAATATCTCAAATCAACACCAAAAGTTTCTTTTAAGATCCCAAAGGTGCATCACTCAACTTAGTTGGATATTATGATTCTGATTTTATAATGTGCAAATTGGATAAAAAAAAAAGCACTAGTGGAACTTATCACCTACTAGGCAGTTCATTAATCTCATGGCATTGCAAGAAGCAATCTTGTGTTGCTTTATCAACAGCTGAAGCTGAGTACATCTCTGTTGGAAGTTGTTGTGCTCAAAGCCTTTGGTTGAAGCAACAATTACAAGATTTTGGTGTAGAATTAAAAGAAATACCCTTGCTATGTGACAACACAAGTGCCATCAACATATCCAAGAATCCAATAATGCACTCAATGACCAAACACATTGAGATAAGACATCATTTCCTTAGAGACCACATCCAAAAAGGTAACATCAAAATTGATTTCATTGATACACATAATCAATTGGCTGATTTATTCACTAAACATTTGGCTAGAGATAGATTCTATACTCTTAGGGACATGCTAGGTATCCTTGATGAGTCTAACATTTGATAGCATGCTTGCTATGTGATTATCTATGTGAAATTGCATCTTACTTGACTAATCATCACATGTGCTTCAAATTTCGAATTTGGCTGCATAATCACTATTCACTTTGCAAAATACTCTATAATGATCGATTATGGAACAGGATAATCAATTATTTGTAGTTTATGCTATATTCAGAGTTATTTTTCATGTCATGTAATCGATTAAATACACGGGATAATCGATTACTGTCTATCAAAATTGAATCCTCAATCTTAATTCGCTCTGGAATAATCGATTACTTATCGAAATAATTGATTACTGTTCAAACAAAACTTCTTTTGATTCAAATGTTTTCTATAATAATCAATTACTGTACGGGATAATCGATTACACCGTTATAAACTATCATTGCTAAGAACGAAATAATCGATTACATAAGCTTGTAATCGATAACGTATGGTCGTTCTCAAATCTTTGCAGATTTTTCGGAAATTTGAACTATCATATCTCAATTTAAATTCAAAATTTAAATCTGTCACTAAGTAGTTATGGCCTAGATATGTGAGATAACTGCTCCAACGTTCAAAATTCAAAATTGAACTCTGATTTTTTAGTTATAAATTCAGCCTTGGTGAAGAATCGCTCACACTCATCCAAGTCTTTTGTTTTGTATTTTCTGAAACTCTTCTCTTCTATTTTCTCTTTCTCAGTCACTACCCATTAATCACTACCCTCTAAATTTGTCATGTCTACATCTAAGAGAGTGAAAACCAACAAAAGAAAGGTTGGAGAATCTTCTTAACCTGCAGTAAATAGGTTAGATCAATGGTTCTCTAGTGAGTCTGAGAAAATGACTTATTTGCAATTCAATGCCACAAAACTTGTTATGCCGCCCAAATACCTTGACCTTAATTGGTTTATTAAGGAGGGATTTCAATTTTCTTTTTTAATTGTTGAACTCAAGGGTACTTTTTACCCTGAGTTAGTGAAGGTATTTTTTACCTGTGCTAAGGCTAGGATGGATGGGATAATTTGTTCCCAGATGAAAGGTGTTCCCATGGTAATAGATGATGAAGTATGGGAAGCTGTTGCTGGAATCTACTCTGCTGGTGTGAGGAGATTTGATGAAGATATAGGAGGATATAATAAGATTGACACTTATAGGTAGATGCTACAAGACCCACAAGCTAGGCTGAAGACAAGGCTTGGTGTAGGCAATCTGACAGGAGAGAATAGGTTGCTTCATTACATCATAACCTATATCCTTACTCCTAGGTCTACCAACCATGCTCAAATCACAGATGATGATTTGCAGCTTGTTTATGGTTTGAAGACCTCTACTCAGATAAATTGGATTATGGTTTTTATAGAAATAATGGTGAAATCCAATAGGCTGATTAGTTATAATTTCCCTTATGTTGTTCTTTTATCTAGGCTTATAGATTATTTTCAGATTGATGTAACAGATGAGATAGTTGATCATACTACTGATACTACCAGCCTTATTAAGGAGAAACATCTGAATAAGCTTGGCTTGGTAAAAAAGTAAATGGGTGGTTAATGGCTGGACAACAACCTCAAGTTGGAGGTGGATGAGGTGTTGCTGAAGAGGGAGAAGAAGATGAAGAAGATGAAGAAGCTGAAGGAGAAACTGAAACACAACAATATTCACCATTTGAATCTCTCATGATTCATAAAATGGATGCCTTATTGTCTCTCCATCATGAGCACGGAGCAGAGACTAATTCATCCTTGGAAGAGATGAAGTCTAGGCTAGAAAACATAGAAGCCATGATTGTTCTTGATGAGTTTGATAAACTCATTTAGGTTGCTTGTGTTTTTCTTTCCTGTTCTGTTTCTGTTATGCTTTGGTCTCTGTTTTTTTTTTTTGTTTCCTGATTAATGTACTGCACTATTTCCCTTTCCATTAATGATATTTCAATTTCTATTTCTCATTGTTTGAGTTGCTATCTTTTATCTTTGATAAGTTAAATAGGGGAGAAATAATTTGATTGAATTGATTGATAACTAAAGGGGGAGTTGCTCTGTTTTGCTCTGATTTTGCAAAGAAAATGATTAATGAAATTACTTAAGTCAGGGGGAGCAAAAATAAACGAAAGAAAATAATTAATGTTTATGCAAGCATCATTCTTGACACTTGTTCTTGGCAAAGAGGCTGATTTGATTTCAGGTTAACAAGTTTGAGTCTCCTATCATTCATACCTCAAAGTACTTAAAAGCTAAACAAATGTTCAATCAATATTTGGCATGTTCAAAGCTAGAAAGGAGGAGATTGTTGGATATAGGGAGCTAAAGAAGAAGCTCGGGCCATAGAAGAAAGTTTTGAGCTTTTCACATGCCAAGGAATTTGTAATTTGTTCAAGTGTATGAGAGGCTAATCTTATGATCGTTGCATTACATGTACATGGACATTAACTTGCATACATGATTTCATTAAAAGCATTAAAGCTATTCATGATTTCAAAAGAAATGAAATTCTCATGGTTAAGTTTTTGGAAAAATGAAATCATACTGCTTTAATCGATTACATAACGGATTAATCAATTATAAGCCTCTGTTTTGATTCTGGAAAAGCCATGAAGAACAATTTAATCGATTACAGCCTTCTCGTAATCGATTACATAGAACAAAAAGAAAATCATGTCTTTCCGTTTTAATCGATTACCATAATATCGTAATCGATTATGAAGTTCAATTTTTTATGTGCCTGACTGACTTAATCGATTACCACATTTTGTAATCGATTACATAAGTATATTCTGGAATTTTGTTCATCTGCTTTAATCGATTACCACAAAATGTAATCGATTATATAAGCTTGTTTTACAACTAGACTTGTCTACTTTAATCGATTATAGCTCAGATTAATTGATTACTTTGTTCGTTATAAAACCCAGAATAAGCTATAAACATTTTAATCGATTATTTGGCAATTTAATCGATTACATATGTTAATCAATTACTAGCCATTTTAATCGATTACATTTTGTTATAAAAATTGTTATAAATAGAGTGAATGTTTGTCTGATATTTTAACTTGAATACTTCGAATTCTCTGAGCATATACAAGCCTTCTAAATTAGAAAGTAATTTTCTGAGTTGACAAAGCTCTTGTCCCACTCTTTAATCTTCATGGTGTATTGAAAGATTTCTTGGGCAAGATTTTCAAAGAAGCTTTTTGGAGAGAAAGTTCTGAAATTGATTTCTTCATTTCAACTCTGATTGGTAACTCATATTCATTGGATCATCAGGTTGTCTCTATCCATTAATTCTTCTTGTAAATTCGTTTTGAATTCTTGGTTATTTGTAACTATTGTAAAGGGTTCTTGATGCTTTTTCTAGAGTAGGTTTCTGTAGAGGGAAAGAGTAGATAAAGGTTTTCTATGTCTTGATCACTAGAAGTCTAATAGTGTTTTAGATTTCAATTCTTTATTCTTGATAAAGGGTGATTGTTGTAAAGCTTGTAAGAACTGAAATTTGATAATAATGGAACTCTAATCTAATGTTGATTAGAAGAAACTGGATGTAGCTTCTCTTGAGAAGTGAACCAGTATAAATTCTTGTGTTGGTTTTCTATTTCTTAATCTCTTCTTGTTATCTTGATCATTAGTTCTTGGTGTTATTCTCATTACTCAACAAGTTCTGTTTTAAGCAATTGATTTCTTGGGCTGAGTGGTTTGATTGATTTGAAGCATTCTTGGTTCAATTGTGATTAAGATCCTTTAACTCTGATTCTACAAATAAATTTTAAAAGACCAAGTTTAAACCAATTCACCCCCTATTGGTTATTGTGGGTATTCCTATAGTTTTCAATTAGTTGAATGATGCTGAATAAAAATGTTAATTTCATGACCTTAAATTATTTAATTTCTATGAGATCACTCTTAATAATAAAATATACAATATCAATCTTTTTAAAGGAATGAAACTTAATTTTGTAGCATGTGATGATGATCTTGGATAAAAAGGTCATTTTTATAACTTTGAAGTATGAAATCACTCTAAATAAGAAAATATATAAAATCAATCTTTTTAAAGGAAAATTGCATTAATTTTTTAATATGTGATCAGGTAGATGATGTTGGATAAAAAGATTCCTTAATTTGACGTTAATTCATCCGATTTTTTAGGGGAAATAAACAAAAGAAAATAAAACTATTTAAAACTTGAATTATTTAATTCCTATATAAGATCATTGTAAACAATTAAATACATAAAATCAAAATTTTAAAGGAAAGTCACCTTAATTTTGTAACATGTGATCAGTTAGATGATGTTGGATAAAAATGTTATTTTTATAACTCGTAATTATTAAATTTGTATGAAATCTTTTTTAAAAAAGATTACCATAATTTTGTAACATGCTATTAGGTAGATGATGCTGGATAAAAAAAAGGTTATTTTTATAACCTTGAATGAATAAGAAATAAAAAAGAAATATTAAAAAATTTATCAAATGAGGTCCATTGATATTGTCAAGAGTTAGAGACTTAATCAAAACATGGTAAAAAAAATTGACAGGGATTTCCATGTCCATAAACTCTGATAATTTGATTGAGGGGTAAAGGAAACTGTTTTTTTTTTCATCAAGGTATCTTATTTCCTCTCCTAAATAACTTTTAACACACATCAGAAACATGCTCTTGTTAAAATATATCATAGTTAACCAACCTCCCTCGTTAAGTCCATAAAAGTCAGATATCTTTTCAGACATAGATGATAAATGTACTTTGTTATCATGTTTTGTTACTAACACGTCAAATACATTTAAAGCATGATCTGTGAGCTTCACCACATGTGGAATTTCAACAAAAAAATCATATGAAAAATGAGTATCACCCTGAAAATATAAAACACTTTAGTTTCAAAGAAAAAGGGATATTTAAAAATTGAAATAAAAACAGTTGTAAGACCTTACACATCCAACAATAATCTATTTTTGATATGTGCATTGCTTGAGGATAATGTCCAAATGGATTAATTAACAATAATATTTCATTTTCTATATATAAGAAACAAATCTATATCTATATTATATATATAAGCTCTTTCTTTTATCGTTTATGCTCACGAATTTCTCCTCAATCCTAATTGTCATACATTTTACCTTCATTGCCATTAAAACCTTGTAACCTTAATTGTTGTTTCAAATTTTTGTTAAGTAACCAAAATTATATTTGTTGTTTCAAATTGATCATTCACATTAAATTGATTGCATATTTACCGTTTCAAATGACATAATTTGAATTGATTGAAATGCCAATTATATATTACTATAAATTAGCCTTTTCTTCCAACCTTAATTTCTTACTTCTTTCTTGATCTTTTTCCGCACTGCAAAAAGTCAATCTTGATATTTTCTACTTATTTTATATTGCTTTGTAAGATGGAGATCATCAAACATGTGGAATTGACAAATTGTTTTAGGAGCTTTGCTGTCAAATTCAACCCAAACTCCAAACTAGGTTAAATATGTTATTACTAAATTTCATATTGTTTTTTCTTTTGAATTTCTGGTGATTTTATATTTATGTAATTTTTTTAGTGGTAACTTATATTCATCTACACATTTTAATTAACTTGTTCTCAAATTTTGTGCAGTTAATAACAAATAAGGTTTCCTAACAATTTTTTAGATTGTTATGGATACTATCTACAAGGTGAAGTTGTTAATTTAAATGACCCATTTGGAAATACAGTGAAGATGAAAATTGGGCTCAACACAATCTATTTGTTATCACTAGAGATTGCAACATCTTTGTAAATTTTTATTATTTGATAGGCAATATTGTGATATTTTATTACCTAGGAGAAAATAATTTTCATATTAGGATATTTGATATGAAATTATGTGAAATTATTTATCACTTGGATTTCTAGAAGTTTTACCATCTGTGAATAACTTTACGGAGAACTTCTCTAGAACACATATGTTGGATTTGGTTCCTAAAAAGGTATGAAATTTATTTTACACAATTAGTTTTATATGATTTATTTCTTTGATATTGTACTTTTTTGTTCAAATTATCAAGAGTTGCATCTAGAAAGGTATTGAAGATTTTGATAACTGACAATGAAGACAAAGAATGTGTAAAAAATATCCAATGTGATTTACAAAGAAGTTTTTAAAAATGTCCAACACAAAAGGTGGTTATCATTTTTTTATTGATTTTAATTTATAGTAAATCGATCAAGTTTGAGTTTACTATTTTTATACTATTTTCATAGATTTTAGGGTATACCATAAAATTTCATATTACCATTTCAAATGTTTTAATTTTATTTATTAGTTGTTATTCAATTAATTAACATTATGAATTGAATTAATTGTAATCATTATAAATTTGTGGAAAGTTTAAAATTTATCAAATTCTATATTTGCAACCAAAATATCTTAAAATTTTATTTTAAATCATTTAGCATATTTATCGCTTTATTATTATTTAAATTTTAAGAACTTAGCAAATAATTATGAATTTGAATTATTATTTAATTCATTAGCAAATAATTTCCTATTAATTTGGAGTTAAAAGTTACATATATATATTCAAAATTTAAGCGATTCAAAATGTAGATTAGTATTTCGCATCTAAAATCTCATAGTAATAACTAATCCAATGAAAATCATGCCCTAACCTAATTAGCACATAACAACATAAACAATTTAATGACCAGACAAGACATACAATTTGATGGTAATTAATTATTTATTATTTTAAAAAACTCATAAATAATTTTTTATTTAAAAAATGTCAATATAATTAATATCATTTATTTCTCCACATTAAATTTTCAACTAAATTATACAATAAAAAATTAATCAGCTTTAGTTCTAAATTTATACTAACAACATCTTGAACCTCCATATTAATTGCATTTACTCCATATTGATTTCATTCATGCTAACTATTTCCCTACCCATCATGCAGATAACCTCTTCATTATCTCACTCCTTTGTATCTTTCGTCTTAAAGCTCCATTTAATTGCATTCACTCCATATTAATTTAGTTCATGTTAACTATTCTCCTATCCATCATGTTAATAATCACTTCATTCCTTGTCTCCTTCGTTGTATCTATATAAGAGTCCATGGTTTAGAATATTTTTTGGATCCCAAACTTTGTTTTTCATACAGAAGTATTTCTTCGTGTCAAGGTTTAGTTATATTGATGTTCTTTAAAAACACTTTGATTTTAATTTATTTTTTCATGTGATATGATACATTCATGAATTTTATTTATTTTTTATTTTAATAGTCAGATGGAAGATTATCCTTATTACGATGATAACAAAGAATCTACCACAGATCTAAAATGACATAACTTTCACTATGAATTCTCTCATAGATATGCAAGATCATATATATTTATTTTATTTGTTAGATTTGTGGTAATATTTAACATATGTGTTATACTAATTAGTTGATATCATTGTAGGATAAGATCAAGTTGTCAAACTTACTTGTTTTTGTTTTTTTTAATGAAATTCAATGCATTGTAAATTTGGAGGATCCTTATGGAAATATGTTAGAGGTTAAAGTTAAGAAAAATAGTAATAAAGTTTTCTTGACAAAAGGGACGAAAAGAATTCAACATTTATATGGTATCTTGGAAGGTGGTTGGTTGACCCTCCTATATGTTAATGAAAAAACTTTCATATTGCATGTTAAAGATATATATGATGACAAAGTTATGTATCTTAGAGGTCCAAATCGTTTTAAACTCAATCTAAGTGAAAATTATTCTTGTGCCTATGTTTCTAAGAAAGCTAGAGTCGGTGTATGCAACAATTAATTAAGAAAGCTTCTGCAATTGATATTTCATCTGGTGAATTGGTATGTTTTTTATATTTATATTTCTTTATTTTTTGGATAAAAAACTAGTTATATAATATATGATTAATGTAATAGGTAATGTCATTTGGTTTTTGTCACCATACTTTCTCTAAGAAGAACAACATGGTGATTCTATTTGACCAGTTAGGAAAAGTGGTCATACAAAACCATCTAGGAGATTGATAGTAATTCCTCATGTAGACTTATTCGTGGTTGGGTTGAATGTTATCAAGTTAATCATCTTAAAGAAGAAAAATCCATAAAGTTAGATTTTATAAGAACCATAGCGATAAGTTATTTTTCCAGTTGGTTTAGTTATATTTTTTTAATATTTTAAGTTCCCAATGTATGGTGTGTAATTTAGTTTGAAAGAATTTTAATGATAATTGTTATTGTTTTTTTTTACAATTCATTTGATTATCTTTTTTTTTTCTTGTTATGATCTATTTTTCATTTTTCATATCTTATATGTTAAATTCCATTTTTTTATAATTTATTTTCAAAGTTCAAAATTAAAAGAAAAATATTTCGTATTAGAAACAACCACCATGAAGTTCATCGCTATTTTCAACAAATTATGTTTAACTTACATAAATTTGATCGTTGTTTTTAATAAATTATTA
>PYAF01001003.1:91055-152507 GCA_007407185.1 Glycine tomentella
AATCATTTTTATTCAATAGTATTTAACCATTTTTTCAAAACATATAATTAAAATTAATATTACAAAAACTCTAATCTTGTGTATCACACAAGTAACTTAACTAGTACTTAATTCATGAAGAGAAATAAAATTAGTTAAATTGGTTTATTTTAATTAATTTTGTCATAAGTTTAAATTTTATTTCAAAAATATTAAAAAAATAATTGGTTTAAGTAGTTGTTACATGTCTTTCATGATTGAAGGAATAATTTTTTTTCAACCAATTAATCAGTTACATTGTTAATAAAAAAATTGAATAATCTAAGTTTTAAATAATTTTATTATCTTTTGTTTATTTTCAAGCGAAAAATTTGGAATAGATTTAATAAAAAATTAAGGAACCTTTTTATCTAATTAAGATTAAAAAAACAACAAATTTAGAGGATAGTCCCATGAATCAGTAAATTCGAATTAAGAGCATCTCCGAAAACAGTCGCTTAGGTGAGTTTCTTAAATTACTTTTTGTTGTCCCCCACTGTGTCATGTCATCTACTATATACAAATATGAAAGCAATAGGCATATGAAATTACATTTTTAACTTTTTCAATTGATTGACACTTGGCAAAAACTGGGGTAAAATGGGAAGCAGAAAAATTTTATATTCACTAATTGCACCCTTTTTTAATAAGTGCATTCTAATATTCCCAAATTAAAACTTGCTAATTGCACACCCTTTCTTATAAGTCTACTCCAATATTTCCAAATTAAAACTTGCTAATTGAACCCCTTTTTGATAAGTAAATTAATATTTTCTTTTAAACATTAAATACTCATTATATCATTTCTTTCATCCCCCTCATACGTTATATCTTTAACGCGTAGCCGGTGGTATTACATGTGTACGCAGGATATCGTACTAGCCAGTTACAAAAATACAAAATCTGAATATTATTTTAATTTTTTCTTTCGAAAATATTTTAAATCACTGGTGATATAGTAATTCCTCTCTTATTTACTTAACAACTGTCTAGAAAAGTGCAGTGATTTCTTTTCATTTTATGCTATCAGTTTCACAATCTCCTACTTTGGGTCCTTCATATTTCTCAATATTGTTGGTTCTCATCTCAATTGACTTAGTCTAATTATTGACAAGTTTGCACAGATGTAACAAGAGATGGAGTCTTAAATTGATCCATTGTTTAAAGCTTAATTTCAACAGATGTATATTATCACAAGAAGAAGAAATTATTATTGAACTCCACTTCTTTCTTTCTCTTATTAATTTACTGGATAATTGTCTAGAGTGCAATGGTCTTCTTTCATTTTATGTTATGATTTCCAATATTTTCTCCTTTGGACCCTTCATATTTCTTAATGTTGTTGGTTCTCACCTCAATTGGCTGAGTCTAATTATTAGCAGGTTTACACATGCGTGCCAAAAGATAAAACCTTAAGTGGATCAATTATTTATGGTCTGATTTCAACAAAGGTATATTATCACAAGAAGAACAAATTATTATTGAACTTCACTTCTTTCTTTCTCTTATTTTTCTTCACATCAATTTTTCATTAATAAACTATGTTAGATCTTGCAGTTTTTTAAATATCTTTCCAATCTAGATGACATGTTGTTTAACTACCTTTTTAACAGCTATGTGTGTTCAAATATTTTCCTTATCATCTTCTCTATTTTCTCAACTTTGAAACGTTCTTCTTCTCTTATGTTTTCTGTCTTCTCACAACTTTTCTCTCTTCTCTTAACTTCTTCATTCACTCAATTTATTTTCTCTCTTCTAAAAATAAACCAGTGAAATATCTTTTTATTTCTCTGTTAACCATTCAACATCGCAACCCTCGCTGAAGATGCCTTTGCCAACCATTGTTGATTACAACTTCTTCATAATTTTTTCATGAATAGTGATATGTAGCAACAAAGGTGAATAATTTTCTTAGTTTCTATTTTCTTGGTTGATTTTGTTTTGGCTTAATTACTTTCTTTATTTTTTCTACTTCATCAAAATTTCTCTAATATTGTGAATATAGACTAAATTTGTTAAAAAAAATATTTGATATGGCCTATCAATTAAAGAATTTTATGGAAAAAAAATACTAAACGAGTCTTTATAAGAATAGATGATAATTGGAGAATTTTTTAAACATTTATTTGATTTTGTTCTAGACTGATTTATTGGTTGTAAATTATGTGTTTGATCAAATGCCAAAAAAAATATTTTTGGGTATGTTTCTCATTTTACTTTTAAATTTATGACACTTTTGAGATGAATTTTCATATGGGAACTTTTCAGTTGATTCCATCGGTTTGGTATTATCTTATAGGATAGGATATTTTCGCATACAATCTTTGGTTGTTGTGACTTATCTTTTGTTAATATTACTCCTATTTATATTCAATATTCAATTATATTTGTTTAAAAAAGTTAGTAAATAAAAATTGATGTTTATTTTAGAAATTTAGGTGAACGGGTAAAGGATCAATGGAACGTTCAAACAAAGTAAAAAAAAAAAATGCATGGCAAAGTAGAGAGAAATGAAGATATTACTTGGGTAAATTGAAAGAGAAAGGTAAACAAGTGGGAAGTTTACTAAGAGAGCATTAATTTTACATAAAAAAATTTAGTTGTTTTCTTTAATTTAAGTTCATAACTGAAAATATTCTGTCTAGCAACAAATAATGTCATTTTGAAGTCCTACCTTTTTTTGGTCAAAGTTATGCTACCAACAAATTCAACCAACCTTTTTTAAGTTCATAAGCTTATTTTGTTCTTTATATTTCACTATCATTCGTCAGGACAAGGCGGAATAAAGCTGCTATCGGAACAAAAATGTTAATGTATAAGAAAATTTAATGAAAAAACCTACCTTAGTATCAAGCATGATGACGTAGATTATATGATTATAGGTGTCATGAGAGAAATTGAAATGAACAACTTCATGCATGCCTAAAGAAGTTTTCCCGTCATTTTCACATATGCCCATCACAGATTCCTCTACTTAGGTTGCTCAACTTTATGGTATGACCATACTAAACTACTTATAAAAATAACTTTATATTATCATTCCAATATATATTTTCTTATCAATGACTTTCTTTACTTTTGCAATTCATCATAATTCTAACAGCATGTCCATAGCACATTCTTTAGATCTCTACTATCCTTTAATTATTTACAACTCCAAAATAATAACTTCACATACAAATATGTTGAATTTAACATATTTATATGTATAAATTTGTAACAATATAATTAACATATAATATAAGATATTGGAATAATTTTTGTAAATTTTTTTATTAACATTTTCAATCATTATTCACATAAATCTACATTATTTAATAGACTTTATTACAAAACTCAAACAATACACTCTCCACCCGTGCGTATGCACGGGTACCATACTAGTTCTTAAGAAATTCATACACAATTTTGCTCTAATGGTAAGGAACTCTAAGAATAGTGTAATTTGATCCCTCCTCTAAATTACATTGGTGTAACTTTGACAATTATTACATAATTTTAAACTTTCAATTGAATAATGTTTTCTTAAACCTCACTGTTGGATTGAAAGTTCATTTCACATAAATCACATGCAAATTTCATATTAATCCAAAATCATTTGTTACCTTTTTTATATAGATTAAAATTGATGTAATATAAACACTTCAAACAATACTAAAATATGGATCATTTGATTACTTTCTTGTTGTTGTGCAATTTTGAAAACATTTGACACAAAAAATCTTGGTAATATGTAGATATAATTCAACGGTTGGATCAATAAAAATCACATTCAATATCAAGTTCTAAAAATCATGTAATAGTTGTCAAAATTACACTAGGATAATTTGATCCCTTCTCTATTTGGAATGCTTGTATTATGGTACATTAATTTTCATTGAAATAATTGAACTAAAACAATATGACTATTTTTAATTACTTTATTTAAAAATAATTAAGTTAAATAATTATTTTATCAATAAAAAGATTAGATAGTTAATATAAGAATTGTTGAGGTTATTTAATAATTATAAAAAGAAGTGTGGCATTTCCATATACTAGTTAAAAAGATTAAAAGATTATTACTATTGTAAAGATAAGTATTATTGTAATAATATACTATTGTATATATAGTATGAATAAGATGTTTGTTATATTTGAATTTGAGATCATTGAGAACGATTTAAATATTATCATGTTTTATATTAATATATCTTAAAAAATATATTAGATAAGGTTAATAATTAGATAAATCTAGATAATAGAGTAGAAAAAGATAAAGAAAGATTTGATTAGTCAAATCTATTGAGCATATATCTTATGTGACCAATCTTAAATCATATGTTTTTGAACTTATGTAAGGATATACAATTTTTTCTCCTAGAATTTTATAGATGGATTCTCTCAGAAAAATAGAAAACTAGTAGGTCACAAAGGATTGAGAAGAAAGAAGAAACAAAAAGAATCTTATTGACCCATTAAATGGAGAAGAAGAATAATACGCGAAGAACGCGTCAATTACTATGTGCTTTAAGAGGTGAGTAAAACAACCTTTTTTCTAAACTTTCATCGTATAGATTTCTTCGAAACGCGTCTTCTTGAGTTTACCGGCATAAATCGATAAATTAATACATTGGTCCTTGCGTGAATTAATCCCTATGATGATCATAAAATTTAGATTTCATGGTATTCTTGCGTGAAATTATTTAATTGTATGATATAGTCATACAAACATGTAATTTTTACCATGTGCGAGGTTTAATTTAATTTTACAAAAAGGGGTCTTGCAATGTACAAACCTTCACTGTTTGCATATTGAATCTTGAAAGTTATTTGAAAAATCATAAATAAGATTGCTTGAGTTTTGTGTTTAGCTATCATATATATCAACTAAAATATATTTTGATATGTGCGAGTTGTTTTATTTCATAGTTAATTATTAATTGACTTATATGACGCAATAATTTGGGTTATGACTTTGGGAGTTATTAATGTGTGTACAATTAGAGTATTTATTTGATAGTTATGTGGAATGATATTTTGTGATTATGTGTGAATTGGTAATCATCTTCTAGGAGGTGGTGGCAGTGTATATTTTATTACGAGAATTGAATATGCATGAGATACCTGCATATGGGATGGGGAAGAGATATAAAATACCTCTATCTGGGATGGGGATAAGATAATAGATACCTACATTTGGGATGAGAAAGATATTTTGGATACCTCTATCTATGATGGGGAAGGTAGTGGGACATCATTGCATGAATATGAGCTCATAGATCCTTTGAACAATCTATATCCACACCGGTTCTGGGTACCAATGAGTTGAGTCTTGTGATTCTAGAAATCATTAAGCTGTGTCTATGATATTTGTTTTGTTTATTCAAGAATTACATGCAGTGAAGTGTTGGTGTTTATTTATTAGAGTGTTATTTCGTTGTGTGAATAATTTATGGTTGTGTTATAGGTATGTATATATTATTTTTAACTTAATTTTGCGGATACCATGGTTTGATTTTTTCGATTACCGTGTCGATTGAGAACAAGATTATTTGCAAACTCTTTTAGAATTTGTTTTATTCACTGAGAATATATCTCATTGAAAATGTTGTTTTTAGAGTTCAAGGGAGAAGATTTTGAGACAGAAGAAACTTGAAGACTTAGTTCATTATTATTAAAACTTTGTAGATGCCCATATTTGAGAATAGAATTGTTTATTTATGTAAGGACTCATTTATTTATAATATTTGAAGTATTTTGTAATATTGAAATTTCTAAATTCTTATTTTATAGACGTTTTAAAGTATATTTTTCATTACGTGTTGTTATCGTAATGAAGGACATTACATTTATGGTATTAGAGTAGTTCGATCCTAAATGTGTGGTAGTAGCTTTGTTTCCTTTTCTTGAAAAAAATCAAATATGGATGCATAGGACTGCTTGTTAGAACTATGAATGTGACATACTAATCTCTCATATGTTGGGACTAATCAACCTGTGCATACTAATCTCTTGAGTATTGGACTTGATCAACACAATATTTAAGGGGCGATGTGCAAATTCATAACTAATAAGCGATGGACAATAATGAGTAAGGCGCTTGCTATAGCTTTGGACTAGGTGGTCAAAGTTATGCAAAAGCAAATAGAGATTTATCCATCATATGGGAAATTGGGGGGGTGTCCCTAGAGCGCTAATGCCTCCAAATTCTTAGTATGCGGGGTTACTCGAATTTCATAGAAACAAATTGTCAACTTTTCTTACAAATCACATTTGATTGAAGCATATGAATTACTTTTGATATTAGACGGAATTTTTGTTATGATTATGTGAAGAATCTAATCTTTCCTGTTTTAAAATTGTCACATGTTTTGACTACTAGGATAAACTTGTTACTCTTATCGCTTGTCGGATAGGCTTGCATGTTTTTGAATTGACCTATGAGTGTTGCTACTCCCTATGAGGTATAAACTTGTTACTTTAATTACTTTATTGAAGTGTTCTCTAGTGTACAAGGCTTATCCTATGTAGTTGATTTTCATTTAATTATTGATTATGATTGAACATACCTTTGATTGTTTATAATGCTGAAAAAAATATTGTTTACCATGATTCTTGTCTCTAAAGTACATGTAAACCAAATAGGGGACTAATATAATTTTTTATTTTGCAAATAATATAATTGCATATGTGTAAGAGATATAATGAGCATTTGTTAACCAATAAATTCATAATAATTTCTTTGTGGTTTGTCGTATTGTAGTTATTATACTTTGTCGTGTGTGCTTAGTTGAAGGGCCCACAAATAATTATTCTTATTGTTAGCTAATATAAATGTTAATAATTTTTTAATAATAATACCTCTAGAGCTAACTATGCTTAAGGGAGATTAAAGGAACTAAAGAATGTGAACTAATCATGCTTCTTAGGCTTGGAATGAGGTAGGTTAAAAGTTATGGTAATTTATGTAGAGATTTTTAAGAGAGGGTAAATTGTAGGTCAAGAGTTATAACCTTCAGGCTAAGAAAGTTATGCACTATTTATTGGCTGTCTAGTGTTCTTAAGAATAAGATCATTAATTCTAAGGAGGGGAGCCTTAGAGAAAAGATATTAAGACAACGGTAGGACAATTGTATAACAAAAAAAATCGAGAAGTACCAATTCACAACTAATCACTAAGCTTTTGGTGTTAAATCCTATTACTAGTTACTTACACATTCATTAGTGTTTGGCTTCTAGTGCTTCCTTGACTTTTGGCGTGCCAACATGATATTGTGATGTGTGTTACATGTTATTTCATGACTAATTGAGTTTTAGATGAATAACTTTACATGTCTTGCCTTATGTTCAAGAATCATGTTTAATTAAATGTTTATTGATTTAGAGTGTCTATGTAAGCATGCAAAATATGGACATTTTGAGTGTTTAATGTGACTATATTTTTTTTAGTGTTTTGATGTTTATTTGTATTCTCAAAGTTCCTTATGATAACATGCTAAGATGAAGTGTTTAAGATTGTAAAACAATTTAGGTGATCGTAAAATATGCAGCATAACAAGAAGCTCAATAACAATTAAATGTGTTTAGCATTATTTTGTTAGAACTTATCTTGTTTAATTTTTAATATCAACAAGAGCTTTTAACATGATATCATTGGAAATTTCTCATTTTTCTTCTTCCGAAGATTCGAAATTTCTCATATATGTTGAAATATTACATACCAAATTTTGAAATTTTCAATGGAAGTTAAGTTTTGTAAGTGTCTAATTATAGAAAGTAAGTCATGCTACAATTTATGAGTTGAGTAGTTTAAAACTTACATAATTCTTTTTTTTTTTTTTACAAATTGAATATGATTTCTAATAAAATAAAAACAAGACAATAAACTTATATGTGTAAGTGATATGTTCCTTTAATTTCATAGCAATTTGGATTAATTTGCATAGGTAGAAAAATAAAGACTTTAGATGACACAAAAAGCAACTTTAATGACTTCTTCCACCTTTTTCAGTTTAACTATATTTGAGCACATGAAAATCACTTGGGTTTGAAAAGTTTGTTTTATCTTTGTATATGCATATAGTTAATCTAGAATGTGTTTGGAGTGTTCCTAAACATAGAAGTATAAAAAAAATGATGGAAACTCACCTTATTTGAAAAAAAAATTATGCAAAAAATAAATTCACAATATTTGGTGTTTTGAAATTTGGCTCTTAATAGTCTATTTCTTTTCATATGTTGAGATTTGAAATTTCAAATGTCCTAATTAAGTTGTTATTATTATTGTTAAAATGATTGTTTTAGTCGTTACATGCATATTGACTTAATTGTTGACTCATATGAAAGATCCTAATAATTACACTTTTGTGGTTGCATTGTATGAAATGATAGATGTAGTTCAACTTTATGAGCATTAAAACATAATTGTAACCCTTTAGTGTTACACCTTAATTTGTTTATCACCTTGTGAGGTAAATGCATTGTACTAGAATAAGAAGATGTTGCCAAAGCTTTTTTCTACTCAACATGCCTTAAAAATGAATGATATGATTTCATTGGAGTGTAAATGTATTTTCTTAGATAATAAACATGCATAATTAGTGGGAATATGTAATATATTAGAAAATTAAATGAAATACAGATCAAATGATAGTGCTTAGTGTAATGTGTTCTTAGTTGGTGCATATGTAAGATTTCTTGTTCTACCTTGTTGCTTAGCTTATTAATTGTTGCCTAAAATACAATATTCATTGTAAAAAATTGAATTGTTTGAATAGTTCTTTTCTTTGGATTTTGTGTGGTATCATATTTCTAGATCTTGAATTGTGCATATATGTGAATCAATTGTTATTATTTGTATGTTGCCTTAAAGATTAAATTAGATACATCCAAGTATAGTTATGCAGTATGTCGTACTTTTTATTTATTTTAAAAAATTTTAGGTGTAGAGTGAATTTTGGAGACGAAATTCTTTACAGAGAGGAGAAATGTAACATCTTAAAATTTTAATATAATAATTGTTATTAGTTTTAGTTTAAAAATTATTAGTGTAAAAATTTGTTTGAATCAAAATGATTATGATTATGATTTAAATAATTATTTATCAATAAAAAGATTAGGTGGTTGATATAAGAATTGCTGAGGTTATGTAATAATTATAAAAGAAAAGTGTGACATTTCCATATATTAATTAAAAGAATTAAAAAATTATTATTATTGTAAAGATAAGTATTATTGTAATAATATAACATTGTGTATATAGTATGAATAAGATGTTTGTTATATTTGAATTTGAGATCATTGAGAACAAATTAAATCTTTTCATGTTTTATATTGATATATCTTAAGAAAATATATTAGATAATGTTAATAATTAGATAAATCTAGATAATAGCGTAGAAAAAGATAAATATTTTATTAGTCAAATCTATTGAGAATATATTTCATGTGACCTGATCTTAAATCATATATGCTTTTGAACTTATGTAAGGATAGACAATTTTCTTCTTATAGAATTTTATAGATGGACTCTCTCACAAAATATAAAACTAGTAGATCTAAAAGGATTGAGAAGAAAGAAGAAATAAAAGGAATCTTGTTGACCCATTAAATAGAGAAGAGAAACAATAAACAAAGAATGTGTCAATTACTATGTGTTTTAAGAGGTGAGTAAAACAATTTTTTTTCTAAACTTTCATAGTATAGATTTTTTAGAAACACGTCTTTTTGAGTTTACCGGTCATAAATTGATATATTGGTCCTTGCATGAATTAATCCCTATGATGATAGTAAAATTTAGGTTTGGTAATATTCTTGCGAGAAATTATTTAAGTGTATGATATAATCATACAAACATGTAGCTTTTACTATGCGTGAGGTTTAATTTAATTTTACAAAAAATGGTCTTGCAATGTACAAATTTTCACTAGCTGCATACTAAATCTTGAAAATTCATGAATTAGTTTGCTTTGAGTTTTGTGTTTAACTATCATGTATATCAACTAAAATATATCTTGATACGTGTGTATTTTATTTCATAGTTAATTATTAATGGACTTATATGATACTATAATTTGAAATATGACTTTGAGTTATTAATGTTTATAGAATTAGAGTATTTATTTGGTAGTTATGTGAAATGATATGTTTTGTAAATTGGTCATCATTTTCTCGGAAGTGATGACAATGTATATTTTATTACAAGAATTGAATATGCATGAGATACGTCTGTATGGTATGGGGAAGATATATGAGATATCTTCATCTAGGATGAAGATGAGATATTAGATACATTATTATGGGATGATAAAGAGATTCTGGATACCTTTATATATGATGAAGAAGACAAGTGAAACGTCATTTTATAGATATGAGATCATAGATCCTTTGAAAAATTTCCTGTCAAAGAGTTGAGTCTAATAATTATAGGAATCACTAAGTTGTGTTTGTGATATTTGTTTATTTATGAATTGAATATAGTGAAGTGTTAGTGTTTATTTACTAGAGTGTTCTTTCCTTGTGTGATAATTGTGGTGTTCTTTCCTTGTGTGATAATTGTGGTTATTTTATACGTATGTATTTATTATTTTTAATTTAACTTGACAGATACCATAGTTGAAATTTTCGATTACCGTGTCGATTGAGAACAATATTATTTATCAACTTTTTTAGAATTTGTTTTATTCATTAAGATTATTATATAATTGAAAATGTTATTTTCAGAATTCAAGAAATAAGTTTTTGAGATAAAAAAATTATGGAAAATTACTCCACGCTCTTCAGTTCCTCCACTTTTTTGTTTTTTTTTTCAATACACTCGATCAAACAATTTCTGTAATTACAACAAACATTTAGAGAGTGATTTTTTCATTTATGATCATATTATCTGATTTTTAATAGGTTTGTCCGTAATTAGAAAATTAAATTTCTAAAATATTAATTAAGGTTATGTCTTACCCAGCTTATGTGTAGCTTTATTTCTCCTTAAAAGGAGAAGTTGGATCAAATAATTTTTAGCGTTAAGTACTTAAAATAATAAGTAGCCTAATTAGTAAGAAGGAAAATAAAAATTAAAGAACTTTTTATAAAAGCTATCTTGAGGAATTTTTCCTAACTTTTGCGGAACTTATTTAATAAGAAAAAAATGAAAATTAAGGAAATAAAAATATTATATACAACTTTCCTATAATTTTTATATCAAATTAACGTAACAAATTGATGAGTTGTCAACGTTATCATATAAATACGATTATTTATTGATAATAAAGATTAAATTTTTTTATTTTATTTTAGGGAGTAAAATTATTTTTAAAAAAAGACTAAAATAAAAAAATATTTCATAGAAATCAAAAGTAATTTAAGCAGTAAAAATATAAATTAAATGTCAAATAAAAATATTAATTAATATAACTAAAATAATACACGTGTTTTTGGTGACAATAAAACAGTACACTAAGCACTAAAACATTACTATAAAAATGTAATTAAAAAGTCCTTGGAAAGCGGAAGATTTGAGCAGAACAAGACATCTAGAGATTGGAATCATCCGTGTCCCTCTCTCTCATCTCTCTGTTCCCTCGGTTTCCTTACTTTAAAGTTTAATCCAATCCAATAATCCAATAACTACATACAAAGTTGAACAATACCACCATCATAGCGCATCATCATCAGAATTCCATGGTGGGTTTGCTTCATCTTTTACTACAGCTTCATGTTGCATGAGTAAAGGCCGTTATGTTATTATGCTCATGGTGGATTTTTGTGCAACTGGGACTAGGTGATTTTTGAAAATTTCATCTTGCTGAGCTTGGATTTGGTGTTTTTTAATTTAATTATTATATTTTTTCATTTGGGGGCATCTGGGGCATCTGGGGACTGGGGTGGTGTCAAATTTGTCTTTTTATTTCAAAGTGTGTTGCTTTGACTTTGAAGCACTTCGTTTGGTGGGGTGTGTTCTCATTTTCCGTGAGTTGGGCTTTTGGGTACACAGGGATGTTTTAAAGTTTTCACTTTTTCTTACACACCGATGTTTTAAAGTTTTCACTTTTTTTTACACACGTTGCTAATTTTTTGCTCACACGAGTTACTCCAACTCGAGGGTTTTTCTTGGTTCTGCTACAGTTTGTGATTTTGTTTTTCTTTCTCTGTGGTATTAACTGTGTTCTTGTGATTGAAATTTACTTTGTGTTTAGGGGGGAGGGGGTGTTAGGATTTGTTTGTTTTATGTTTGTTTCTGATTTTGTTTTGCTTTGTACTAGTTTCCAGAATTTCTCGGTAGTTTGGTTTTAACTTTACTGACGAAACTATTTTGTTCTTGAATTTTTGGGTTAGGGTTTTTAGGTTTTCATGTTTTGTTGAGGTGCAGGGGAATTGATGATGTGGTGGTGGTGAGAATGATGTATGGGGAGTAGAACTACCAGGAGGGTTTTTGGTCTTGAAGATGACAAGGGAGCTGAAAGAGGAATGCCGAGCTTCAATTCTGAGTTGCCCATTTCCAATTCATGGTAAATTTCCTCTTTGCAATTGTTCTTGGTTTAGGATTTGCATGTGGAGAAATTTTATTCATTTCTAAACTCATTTTCTTTTCTTTTTGCTGAATTTTCATTGCGAATGGTTCTTTTACTTATTACTTATAGGTGTTCATCTGATGTTTGCTCACACCAGTGGTACATGAGAAGTTTCTTGCTGTTTGGCATTGAGATGTTTTTATTAGCCCTTTAATGATGTTGGATGATACTTAGAATATTTATAACATTGTGATATTTGTGGTTGCTTGGGTTTCTTTTGTTTTGATTTTTGAATAAGGAATAAATACTAAAGGGCTATGTTATGGTTATCAGTTTTTTGGAATAAATCTATATAAACTAGTGGTGCTCAAAATGGACTTATGTATGCCCTTGTAATTGGAGATTAATACCTCTCTTCTCGAGTCCCCAATCCCTTGTGAAGGTGGGTTTCAGTTCAAGATCCTAGGTGATATGCCTAGGGATAATTTCAGGAAACCACATAGCAACTGCACTCACAGATGCAGCAGTTGCTCAAGATTTAATGTAAAGCGTCCAACTTCAGTTGGCGGGCCTGACCTGTTGTAATTGTTTTTAGTACTATAGGCATATATACAGTCCATGATGGGCCCAATAAGCCCTTGTAAGTTTATACTAATAGGCAGAAGGCTAAAATTCAGCCATATTGTAATTAGAAAATATATGATAGGAAGTAGAACAAGTTAGTTACAAACCGAGAGATTAAGCGTAGTATAGGTGAAAGAGAACTTGTCTTTATCATTTTCCTTTGGAATTTCATTGGGCCAGAGGTGTGATCCTGGGCTGGGAGAAAGCATTGCTCTTGCGGCTCTGTGCTTTCTCTATTTTCACAATTAATATAATTCTCCCTTTTTCACCAGATAGGTGCTAGTACGTATCGATTGGTGGTTTTGTTGAGAGTTGTTTGAGGTTGAGAGAGACTTTTGTTGTATGCAAACTTGCATGGCTTCACAATGCATTGATGCCTTGGAAACTCGTGTGGCAATGTTGAGACTTCTCTCAAAAACCAGGATGTGTTACAGCAGAGTCATGATTCAATGCTAAAGGAACACACAATTCATCTGACGGATCATCCTGCCAAAGCTGAGGTCCTGGCTGACCAGGGTCGAGGACGTTACCAAGAGTCTGGGATCCTTGCTGACAAGGGTTGAGGATGTTACCAAGAGTCAAAGACCCCTGCTGCTAGAAAGTATGCAGCTTTTCTTTGTAAATGAATTTATGCTAGTTGTAAAATTGTCACAATAGTTTTCTGTGCTATAGGAATTTGTTGGTTTTGAGCCAATTAATGACCAATCATAATCTTCCAGGCTGAGAGGTAGGTGATTTGTTGTCTCTTTTGATGTGTAGGTCAAGGGTAAAGAGAAACATTGTTAGTATCCTTTTAAGGTAAAAAAAATAGAAAGATTTTAGGTATATCTGTCTGTCAAGTCATGAAATCTAAAAGTAGTTTAGACTTCAGATTTGATTGAGGATATGTGTTATGATATAGAATAGAAGTGTGTCCAATGGTTTTTTGTTTTTGCGTTCTATGTTGTGTCACTTGTGTGGCATTGTTAAAGAACAGAATATGGTGATTGCAAATAATGGATTTCTTCTTTGATTTTTTTTATTGTGTTAAAATCAATATATTGACTTGGATATTCTTATATAAGTAAAATCATCATGATTTAATAAAAGGACTTTCGTAATTCTTTGAACATGTTTTTACAAAGTATACTGTATGCCAAGGATCTCATAGCTCACTTTTGTTTCCCTTTCCATTTTCAGTTAAACTGCTCTCAAGTTTCTCCTTTTAATGAAAATCTGGGTTATGTTTTAGTGAGAATAGAATAGGCATTTTAGAAAGATTGAAAGAGAACCTGATTTTGTGTTCTACTTCTTTTAGATGACTTCTGTTTTTATGTGATTTTTCTCTAAAATGAAAATAAAGAATGACTTGTTTTAGCTTAATTCTGACAACGTATGGTTTTGAGCTATACAGAGGGGAGCACAATTGATTCTTTTTGTGTTTCTGACTTCGGAGCATTTGATCAGTCATATCGAATAGGGGATGCTGTTGACCGCAGTGGAAGTAAGATTTCTGCAATCCAACATAACAAACTTTTCAATAATTATCTGTATGTTGTATTATCTCATGTTATGATGCATGAAATCATCTCTATAAGACCTTGTTCTTTGTTTGTTTGTGTAGATGTTTAATTATCATTTATAAAAAAAAAATGGAATTATACAATGGTTGCTCTTTGATTATCTCGAGGTTGTAAATTTATTTTTCTGGGTAAGGTGCTCTGATTTGTAGCTTTGTAAGGATTGCAAGGTAACTTCAAGAGAGAGTCTTATGACGCAACATAGGGTCTTGATCTTGAAAATCGTTTTAAGAGCCATAAATAAAAAACCTGTCAAGTTATAAATCCAAGAATCAAGTAGTGACAGTTTAAGGGTGATAAAAATTTGACGTTTAAGAAGAAACTATTGGAGGAAGGTTATTGAAAATCACAAGGTAGTGCTAACCTCATTTGTGATGATACATCTAAGAATGTCAGGAAGGGTTCTAAAGCCATCTTGAGTGAATTAAAAGGTTTTGGACTAAAGAGATAAGGAAACTTGGTGGTGGAATAAAAGGGTTTGAGAAAAAATGAGAAACAAAAGGAAGTGTTTCAAGGCCTTACCCAGGTTGAAAATGAGCAAGGTATCAAAAGGCTAGAAATGAGATCAGGAAAGCTGTGAGTGAGGCCTGATCCAAAGCTTTTTAGGAGTTCTTTTGAGATCTTGTAAAAATGAATGTAGAACAAAAGATGTATAAGCTTGCCAAATATATGCAAAGGAAATCAAGAGATTTGAACCAAGGAACATGTATTAAGGATGAAGAAGGAAAAGTTTTGGTTATAGATCAAGATATTAAAGAGAGATGGAGAACTGTTTTATAAGCTTTCAATAATAGGCAAGGATTGAGCTATAGTGTGGAACAGTGGAAGGATTAGAAATCAAAGAAGATGAACAAAATTTGGTTTTCTATTGCTGAATTTCAGTTAGAGAGATAAAAGAAACTCTTATGAGGATGAATATGTTGGCTCTGATAGTATTTCTATTGAATTTTGGAAATTTGTTGGGGAATAGGTTATATAATGTGGCTCACTGAGCTATTTAATGAGATTTTTAGATCTAAAAAACTGTCAGATGAGTGGAGGAGGACCACTTTGAGTCCTATATATAAGAACAAGGGATACATTCTAAATTGTGTAAACTACAAAGGGATAAAACTTATGACTTATGAGCCTCATTATGAAATTATGGCGAAAGATGATTGATCATAAATTTAAGACAATAGACTAAGATTGCAGGGAATCAATTTGGATTTATGCCAGGAAGGTCTACAACAAAAGTTATGTATCTATCAAACATAGCCTACTTGGCAAAGGTAACATTGACTAAAAGGGGAATAATCTCACTCAGACACATACTGGCACATATGTCACTGTTAGCCAAACACCTAGAAATGGATTTTTATAACTTGATTATTTGTTTTTGCTCACCGACCCCAATTAACTTAGGTTACAGGTGCTGTTGATGTTGATTATTTATTTTTGCTACAATCATGGTTTTATATTTTTTAGCCTTTCGTTTGCTAATGACTTTTCCTAATCATTGATTCAGACCCAGTTTATAATTCACTAAAAGTAAGCAGCCAAACAATTTCTCTGGGTTCTGTTCACATTAGTAGTCTTGGTCAGGTGAGTTTTTCTAGTTCTTTTCATCCAATGAACTTCCTGCTTTGGTGAATAAGGCGAAGTTTTAGCTGCTTACAGTATGTCTTATTTTCAAGTTTTCTTTATTTTCTCTTTAATTTAGTTGCCAACTTCACTTGAAAAAAGCCCATTGACGAATCAAACAGAGCTGCATAGGTTGCGATTACAGAAGGTTCAATCATCAAATCCTGGCACAATATTAGTTGGTAATACAGATAACCAGGAGGAGTCTGCCATGGCTGATGCCAGTCCTAGGACTGATATTTCTACAGATGGTGACACTGATGACAAGAACCAGCCGGTGATGTTTCTTTACCTTTTATGCTGTTTTCTCCCTTCTTGTTCAGTTGATGCTATCTCAAGTCCCCAACCTTCATTTGCACATTTGGCAACCAGTTAGGTTGAACTTGTGAACAAGTGTCCAAGTGCGTTATTGAATTTAATCCAACTAGTGTACAATTAAAATGTTTGAGCAGAAGTCTTTTTGAGTCTGTTCCTTAAATCAGCGCAGCAACTTCATTAGTAGATATTCTTGACAATCTGACGGTTGATGTGTGCTGTATTTGCAGTTTGATAGAAATCAAGCCCTTGCTGCTGTTTCCGACTCTAGTGACAGATCGAAAGACAAATCAGATCAGAAGGTTGAATATATTATAAATTTCATTACATGGATAATATCTAGAATTCAAAATGGTATTTGTTACATCATGTTAATTTTTTTTTAAATATTATTGTAGACTCTCCGTAGGCTTGCTCAGAACCGTGAAGCTGCCAGAAAAAGCCGCTTGCGAAAGAAAGTATGAATCATATTTACTTATGTTTTTCAGTTAATATTTATTCATATAAATGAGTATACTATCTTGTTTCCCTGCCTTTTTTTTTTCAAAATAATAATTTTAAAAAACTACTTACCAAAATAATATAGAATAGAAAATATTATCGTTATGGGGTTGTTTTGGACACATTAGATCTGACATGGAAGGAAGAGGACAACTATGACAGAAAATGCCTGAGCTTTAGGCATTATCAAATTTTTTATTTTTGCAAAGAAAGCACCGAAAGCTTTAGGTATTATTATTATAAAATATCATTGCTATTCATTTTATAAATTATAATATAAAATTAATATAATATAGTGAAATAATTTTAGAGTTAGTAGTTACAAAATATTTATTATATTATTAATATTAATAAGCTGAAAATGTGGGGGAATATTGAAGAGAAAGAATTTCTGTAGAGAAAACCAATGCCAGCTTATCCTCCTGTATGATTTGTAGCTTTCTGTTTGACAGAAAGTGATTCTTCAATTTTCTTCAGATAAATAGTTAGATTGGCCAGCAGTTAATTTGAAGGTGAGGGTTTCACTTGGTGCTTCATAGCAAAAGAATTGGAAATTGATGAATTACTTTCTTGTTCAGTGTTGTGCTTCTAGAAAGTTGGTCTACTTGTGTTTTCTGTTATGATATTTGCTATATAGTTGGATTCAATGATTTCCTTTATGTTTTTTTTAACTTCTATGGCCTCTTTATGGTAGTTATAACTTATAAGAAATAATTATGTTTACGTTCCCACTTTCTATTCAAATGCAAGACATAAGATCAACACAGGCTTAAGCTCATTCTCTTTGTACGTCTGTGGCTTCTCTACATAGGCGTATGTCCAACAGTTGGAAAGTAGTCGTTTGAAGCTGACCCAACTAGAGCAAGAGCTTCAGCGAGCTAGGCAGCAGGTGAGGTTTAGTTAATCCTTGCAGTTGAATTGTCTTCAATTGTCTGCTTTGCTTGTTGTATGACACATTTCCTTGGCAATCATGTTCAATTTTAAAGCAATATCTCGTTTCTACCTCTGTAGGGTATTTTCATATCAAGCTCGGGTGATCAAGCACATACATTGAGTGGAAATGGTATCTTACTTCTAAAATATGTTACTCATTGCTATAGTTTGAATATAAAAATGTGTCTAAAACAGTATAATCCGTGTCTCTTGTGTTATTTTAGTAAACATCAAAGTTCTCCACTGTTATGTTAGGTTATTCACACCATAACCATCATTAAGTTGTTTTCCAGGGGCAATGCAATTTGATGCAGAATATGCAAGGTGGCTGGAAGAGCAGAATCGACAAATTAATGAGCTGAGAGCAGCTGTAAACTCTCATGCAAGTGACACTGAACTTTGCATGATCGTTGATGGTATATTGGCACATTATGATGAGATTTTTAGGCTGAAAGGTGTTGCAGCTAAGGCTGATGTTTTCCATTTGTTGTCTGGAATGTGGAAAACACCTGCTGAGAGGTGTTTTTTGTGGCTTGGTGGTTTTCGGTCATCTGAACTCCTCAAGGTCAGGTTACGCTGATCCTTTTCATTCTGGTTTAATGGTTTAGAAAATGGGTTTTCTAGAGCAGTAATGGGCCATTTTGTTTAAATTTTTTTATTAAGAAAAAACTGATTTTGGTATAAAATAATTTAGTGATTATTTTTTAGAGATTTAGAAAAAGAAGAAGTTGATTCATGTTCTTTTACAATAAAAAAAAAATCAATTTTTTAAAAAGAAGTAATTGATTTTATGAGAAGCTGTTTCAAATAGCTTAAATAATTAGATTTTTCTGATTCTTTTCAGCTTCTGATTATTTTGAAAAGCTGTAACAAACACACAAAAAAACAAAAAAAAAAAGTATTTTTTTAAAAGAAGTGATTATTTGATGAAAAAAGCTTAAACAAACGGGCTCAATATTTCCTGGCAATAAAAAGAGTAAAATAAAATTCTCTTATAGGATTTTGGGATTATTAGAAGCTAGATGAAGAAGTTTGCAAAAACGAAGCAATTATATTCACATGCTAAATTAATTTGTTGCATCTATATTTGTACTTTGTAGCGCTTGCTGCCCTGTATTGCTGGTTAGTGGTTGCTCAAGAATCTAAATGAATGATGATATAATATTACATAGGGCTTGTTTTGTATGACTTTCTGGCAATATGTGGGAATGCTTTTGTTGATGCCATTGGTAGTCAGTGTGGTTTTTATTTTTGCTTCAACAAGGATAGATTTTTTTTTGTTGATCGGCCAATGTTAGTTGTTAAATGTTAGTGTTTTTTGTTAATGGAGGGATTCGAACCCACGACCTCTCCCTCCTTCCCTTCCCTTCTTTTCCTTTTACCACTCAACCAACCTTATATCTCCAACAAGGATAGATTTAATTTTACTTGTGACCCACGCACAAATGATAAGGGTTACATAATAGAAAATGCAACAAGTGTAGTTTTTTTTTTCCTTCCAGAATCTGCGTTCCTTTTTGTTTCTCAAGTTCAATGAGCATGCATAGCTAGTGTGAACTTGCATTGTCGTGCTCTGCTTGTTCTCTTTATCTATGAACTATTGCTCTCAGCAATTCTGTCAGGTTTTCAACCAATTTAGTTATAATCTGTTGCAGTTATTCATATATCTCTGTTACTTTTTAGATATATAACAATTACTACAATTTCACCCCCCCTCCCCTCACACTTGCATCCTTCATGCTTTTAGAAAATGAGTATTCCGGCATCCTGCTAATACTTGGCTAATTAAATAGTGCTTTGCAATCTATTGACCCCTCTATCTCTAACTTATTTCAAAGATATATCAATATCGATACAAGAATAAGAATCTGCTTTGTGGTGGTAGCTAAGTGCCAAAAGAACAACAATTAACATGTGCTCTATCTAAAGCCCAGAGCGTGAGATCTAATCTTTTCCATGATAGTGCTTATTCATGATTCATGTGTTTGTCTTGAACTTCTAAAATACACATTTTTCATAATTGTGGCTACTGAGGTTTTATTTCGGATATGTGGAGTCATTTTATAATTTCCTTGACTTTGACTTGAGTCTGGTGAATTTCGTTGCATTGCAGCTGCTGGTAAGTCAATTGGAGCCTCTCACAGAGCAGCAGCTGATGGGTATTACCAACTTGCAGCAATCCTCCCAACAAGCAGAAGATGCGTTGTCTCAGGGCATGGAAGCATTGCAACAGTCCCTTGCGGAGACATTGTCCACCGGAGCCCCTGCCTCATCTGGTTCATCAGGGAATGTGGCAAATTACATGGGTCAAATGGCCATGGCCATGGGTAAGCTAGGGACACTTGAAGGGTTCATTCGACAGGTACATTTTTCTTTGTTGCACTTATATGCAAATAGTTTGCTACATTGGTGAATAAGTGAAGAAGAGTCTTTTAGTCCAGCCTTGATTTCCTAATATTATTTACAACTGATAATTAACATCTTGCTCCAAACAAATAGAAATGCTCCCCTTCCTAATGGTGTGTTTGGAATGGTGTAGAGAAAGTGAGAGAAAAGGTTTGAAATTTGAATTGAAAGAAAAGTGGAAGGAAAGAAAAATTTGAATTTTGTTTATGGTATTCAAGTTCTCTCCTCATTTTCCTTCCACTTTCTGTCCCACAAAACAAAAAAAGCATTGTTATTCGTGTTTTCTTTCCTCTCAACGAAACATACCATACGATTTTTCTGGGTGGAAAAGGATGAATTTTTGAGTTGTTAAAACTGTTGGAACTGATCTATATTATAATTTCATCTGCTTGTGCCATGTAACCAGATTTGACATCTGTAGTACTGGTTGTCGCTTTTGTCTGAACTCATGGTGATTTAGCTTTCATTACTGCTGTTGCAAGAATCATTTGCTTGCCTTGACCAACTCATTTTGGTTTGACTGAAGTTGCTCATGTTTGTCCATTCCCCGTAAAAAAAAAAAAAAGAAAAAAGAAAAAACAAGAACATGCTTGCTATTGTCAACAAATATTTATATATTATTTACAATAAATAGCCATATTAAAATATGTAATTCATGACTCCATTTCTGTGGTGTTTATGATTATAAGGCTGACAATCTTCGCCAGCAAACTCTTCAACAAATGCACCGTATACTGACAACTCGCCAATCAGCTCGCGCACTCCTTGCTATACATGACTACTTTTCGCGTCTGCGTGCTCTCAGTTCGCTCTGGCTTGCTCGCCCTAGAGATTGATGGGCGCGGTAAATAGTATGTCAAATTAATTTTCATGGATCCATCACCAGCAATACTTGGTCATCATAGGTTTTACTCGTGACAAGTTTTCTTGTGTTGTATTGTTGTAGTCTTTGTATCACTGATTTTATTGCTTCATTGAGTCAGTCTAGAAACGAAATTGGTGACAAGTATGAATACTACTAATAATATTGTCCATTGTAATTGTTGAAGGGCTTTGGTTTTTCCATACAAATATAGTTGGGCCATATGATATATTTTAAGGGTTGTTTCAGTTGCCATAGTTTACCCTTGGATCTGAGCATTGACATTTTTTCTTTTCAGTGGGTTCAATGCTAGTCAGTATATGATAATATGAAGAAATATTTGGAAGAGGAGTGAAGAGAATGATCATTCTTTTACAATGAGCCAGTGTTTTGTATTTATAATTTTATATAGGCTACGGAGTGGTGGCAAGCGTAGGGCAAGTCGTTGTGACTAGGAATAATAGCTGGTTATAATACTGATCTTGTGTTTTGGTTTTATTATTGCATGTTTGGATTAAAGTTTACAAATTTAAATTCAGGTTGAACTTAAGTTTGTTAGCAAAATGTATTTTTGAGAGTAATCAAACATGTCACGATATTGAGTTTACTTTAAATTAAAGTACGGTCAACACTCAAGTATTTTTTTAACTGTTAACCAAACATGCCTTTATTCATGTTACTAGGTTGCCAACTTGCACATAATATGTCATGATATTAAAAAAGATGAAAATTGATACTCATATCCGTATGTATCTTCATGTTATTGGATACAAAGATGTAAGGTTAGTTTTTTAATCTTATTTGTTAAAATAAGTATTTATTTTAATAAAATAAGCAGTTTTTATTTTTTATTTTTTTAGTGTTTGTTTAAACTGTTTCTGTTTAGAAAAATAGTTATTTTTTTAACTTATTTTAAGAAATAAATTTTATGTGTTTCTTACAAAAATATTTATATAGAAAACACTTATTTTAAAGTTATATTTTTCAAGAGGGTACCAAATATATAACTTACACTCGAGGTTTTAAGCATAAAGATTGATTAGCCAGACATGTGAAAAATGGCCCGTAATCTGCACCTTCTAGAAAAGGTTATAGTGGTATTAAGGTGCAGGCTGCTCACAGTTACGGGATCAACCCGTGAATCCGAACAGTTTGGATTGAGTCATTTATATATTTAAGGTCAAAATCGAATCGAATCGATCAAAATTGTTAATGTACAGGTTGGGTCACAGGTTTAGATTTATAGATTTATTGATCCAATGACCCGATCCCTGAACCTGTAATAATAATATAAATTTTATTATATATATATTAAAATTAAAAAAATAATTTGACAATAAAAAAAGGTGTGGTATTGTAAATGTTTAAGATTGTATTTAAAAATAGGATAAAATATTTTTAAAATTGTATTGCATAATATAATAGAATATCTTTAAGATTGTATTGGATAATATGATAGAATATATTTAGGATTGCATTCAAAAATTGGTTAAAATCATATATTTAAATTAGTATAAATAAAAATATATTTTGGTGTTCATGTATGCATTTGATTCCAAATAATATTAGAGTTTTAGAGAGTTTATATTTGCATCATTGAGAGAATTTTTGTGAGATCATATAGAAGCGTTTGGCAAGTCTGATTCTTGAACTCTCCATCAGGATTTAGAGGTACCTATTTGCTTAAGGAATGTAAGCGTTGGTAACTATTTTATTGTATTATTCTTCTTGACTTTGAAAAAGGTCACAGCTGGAAAACTAGGATACCAGTTTTGTCTCTGTTCTTGATGAATTGAGACGTGCGACTTTTGGCTGGGAAACTAGGATAACAGTCTGGCTGAGAAACAAGGATATCAGTCTGTCTCTATTCTTGGTGAATTGAGACTAGAGTTTTTCGCTGGGAAACAAGGATACCAGTTGGGATAATTGTTGTGTAAGAGTAGACTAGGAAACTAGGATACTAGGAACTCTTGTACACAAAATTATTATAGTGACTCGTCCATTGGATTGATTATTCAATTTGGACGTCGTGATTTTTTACCCAATTGGATTTTTCACGTTAAAATTGATTGTGTCTTCTTTATCTCTTATCTTCGTTTATTGCTTTGAGTTTGATTTTATATTATTAATTATTTTATAAAACTCAATTCACCTCCCTCTTGAGTTCATCTGGGACCAACACAATATTCATATGTTATAGAAGTTTTAATAGTAGAGTTTTAAAATTAAAAAAGTTATCGGTTGTTTCCAAAAATTGGACCAAATGAAATAATTTTCAATATTAAAAAAGTTATCGGTTATTTCAGCTAACTGTTTAGAACCTTGTATTTTAGACATTTGAGTTATGTTTCCTACTTTAAAACTTTAAGTAGCTGAAATAAATATAATGGAAAATTTGATCAGAACCAAGGTACTAACAGTATGTTGCTTTGAAATAAGAATTGATTTAAGGTTATGACTTTTTTTTCTTATTTTGTTTACCATGTTTATAATATTAATGAATCATATTTTTTTTATTTGTTTGTTTAAGCAAATCTGGTTGCAACAAAATTGGTTATAACAAAGCTTGGTTTGTAAGAAACAGTTATGATTCAGACTATTATAGTAAATCTTGTTCAAAAATCTTTTGTTTTAATTTATATTATAAGTTTATTTTAGAATATTATGTTGATGATATTAAATGAATCAATTTTATTACTTTCATACATTTGATAATATTGTGTTAATTGTATGAGATATTTGAAAGAATCGTGATATAAAATAGTATTTCTAAAAAAAAAATTTAAATGGGTAACCTGGTGATCCAACCGAACCAAACCGTTAATGAACGGGTTGAGTTGGGTTGGGTTTCAATTTTTTTTTCTTCTGAAAACCGAACCGAACCGAACCGATCAAATTTGATTGGGTTGGGTCCTAAATTTGGCCAAAATCGATCCGAACCAACCCGCGAACACCCCTATTAAGGTGTTATTCAATAACCTGAAGATATGAAGAATGATTCACAAGGGTTTTTTTTTGTTATTGAAGTCCCAAAAAGAAGGCTAGAAAGCAATTACACGAGTTTTTCTTCCTGTACCAGACATATCTTAAATACACCATTCAAGTTTTGAGTAATTTCAACGTTACCTTTTATACTTCTTTTTCTTCCTTTGTTCTGTTTTCCAATTTTTTTTACCTATCGTTTCTTCTTCTTCGCTGACCTCCTTCTTTTGTTGGGTTGTGGTGGTTTGTTACGTGCATGGTCACGATGGTTGCGGTGATTTAATCTTGTGTCCTTTACTTCATCGTTGTCGTCTTGGTGGGTTATACGGTGGCAACGACAGAGGTAAGTTTTTTACGTTTGCATAACACCGATTTGTCTCAATCCGTATGACCCATATGGATTGCTAATCCGTATGGGCCATACAGATTGTCAATCCGTATAGGTTTGTTACAGTGTTAAAAAAATTGTACTTAATGAATTTGTATTATATTAACACTTAAATTTTGCAAATATAATTATGATCCATTTGGATAAACAATTTAATTAACATCTTGTTGATTGAATACTCATGAAAATAATTTAAATTAATTATTTTATGTAAGATGTAAGTTATTTTCAAAAGCTATTGTAGAGCATTTATTGAAATAAATTTAACATAATTTAACAAATACTAGTATGATTTTAGAACATTTATTAGTATGGTTTTATCTTCAATTTAAGAGTACTTTGTTGAAGTTGAAGGTTGATTTGAAGTATTAGACTAATAGTTAGACAAATTTTTAGATTATAGTTAGAACGAGAGGATTGCGTCGGGCTTTAGGTAGAGCTTTAGGTAGAGAGGTTAGTGGTGATAACGAAGAAACCCCTCAGAGCCGAAGGCTAACAACATCGACACGTAGACAACGGGCAGCTACAACTGTTCTTGATGATATTGAGCATGTGGATGTTGCTGCTCACGAGGCTCAAAGGAGCGTCATGATCCGGTATTGATGATATGGAGGTACTGATTCACAGGGTTTTTCAGGCGGGCCCCAAGATACATCAGTGTTGACATCATATGCTGATCATGTGGCAGACAAAGTGTGGGCGAGAGAGGTAGTTATTTCTTTAATTATAACATTTAATTTTTTTTTGTCATTTTAATTTACCTAATTAATCATAATTATTTGCAGGAATGTACTGAGTTGAAGTTGACCTTTCATGGGAGGAAGGTCGAGAAATTAGGAAGGCCTACACCTGAAATTGAATGTTTAGTGGCTAGTACAAACTTAAGTTCTCTGATTATATATTCATTGGAGATAGGAGATAATTGTCTGCTTTTGCGGAGAGATGACACAGGGAAACTAGCAATTTCCATCTGCCCATAGGAGAGATGAGCATTACCCTGGATGATGTAGAATCGTTGTTACATATACCCATTATATGTGCCTTCCATACCTATGATGCAATAGATGTAGAGCAGGCTGTAGAGTTGTTAGTTGAGTTGCTTGGAGTGACTACACAACAAGCAATAGATGAGACAAAGCAATGTAGAGGGGCATATGTTCGCCTTGTCTGGCTGCGAGACATTTATCGTACCAAATGTGACGCAAGGAAATGGACACTAATAGCTAGAGCATATTTGTTGCATCTTGTAGGTTACATAATATTTGTAACAAGAGTGCTACACATATCAGTGTGGTATTCTTGGACGCATTTCGTGACCTTAATCTATCTGAAGGGTTTTCATGGGGAGCGACTGCACTAGTACATATGTATGGTCATCTGAATTATGGGTCCAAGCGCGATGCTAAACATGTTGCAGGATATATCACTCTCTTGCAGGTAATTATATTGATTTTTATCGTTGTTATTTGGTTTAAACTTTATATCTACTATTAACGTTTTCTTTATCTTTTTTGTAAATATGTGTAGGCTTGGATCTACGAGCATTTCCCAACTATTGGGAATATGATTGCTAATGAGGACTACCACCAGAGCAAACCACGTGCGTGTCACTGTAAGTGTGGGAAGACATTACCAGTGACCAGCTATTGTAAGCGGTTGGATAGGTTGATGACAAATGCTATTGGTTGGATACCTTATGGTGATCACTGTGGTTTCAAAGAATTTGAGCCGATTTCACTATTTTCTGAACATATCATATGGGGTCCATATATTGTTAGACACCTACCGGAGAGGGTATTACAACAATTTGACTATGTTCAGTCCATTCCACCACTCTATAGTTCTTCATTCCTATCCACAAAGGACATTGATGATAAATGACTGCACTTTTCACAATACCTTACATCGATAGGAGAGTTTGTAACTTTTCCTGGTTAGTGTGCTCCAGGCTATATGGAGTGGTTTTATATGATATATCACCCATTCATGAGTCCACCACAGGTTGGGAAGCCTGCTAGACATCCTCCCATGGTCCATGATACAGCAGCTACGCCACATCCACCTGTGTTGGCTGACAATAAAACACCTATGCCACATCCACCTGCACCGCACCTGTTGATGTTGAGAGGCCTCGACATGTAGTGGTATAATATAATTACAATTCTGTTAAGCAAAATTTTTGTTAAATATTCCAATATTTATTAATATGTTGTTGTCATTGTCTTAGACTGTGTGCCAAAAGATAGCAGAAAGCTTGCAACACATGTTAGATACGAGGATGGTTACTGATGGAGTTGATGCATACATTATAACAGACCAATGTATAAGATTAGCCAGAAGTGTCACGGAGCACAAAAAATTTTATGTTCGATCAAGACAAAGAAGGGATACAGGAGAGAGATGGTGGTGGATGAGGTTGATGATTTTGTATTATTTCATTGACTATGTATCTGACTATGATTAACATATGCGTTTAATTTATATCTGACTATTATAATTGAGAAACAAAAATTGTCTTCATTACACATATATGATTACTAAAGTGTTACATGCATTATCCATGACATTGCACGTGTCTAAGTTACAAACACAAACAATAAAAAAATGTTTAATCTTCTCCTAGATCAACATGTTGTGTGGTCAACCTCATGGAATTAGTATAAGGAGTATGCCACTGTTTTTATTCATAATAACAATGTGTTCACCATAACAAAGCAATTGACAGCATAGGACAACCATCTCTCAAAAAAACATATTACAATGACTAGTACGCATTCAAATGTTAATAACACGTGTTATAATCCGGAATTAAACGAAATGGTTCATTTCTATACCTGAACAAAATGATTGTCATAGACATGACCAATACATATAATGTGATGAACAAAACTATCTCTCGGTGGTTGACTTCTAAGAGGGAAAAACATCATGCTTTGTTGGAGAGAAAGAGAAATAAGGATGATGTTATACCTTGATGCAATGACATAACCCATGTCGGTAATATTCATCCACTTATCCATGGTTACCTACACGTAACAAATTTAATTAGTATTAAAATAATAATATTTATCCAATAATGTGTAACAAAAAATATATATACCATGGATAATCCATCAACAAGTAGGGACTGCTTTAAATGCTCAAATTTATCTATGCCACCAAACAGGACTATATAGTCATCACACCATTGTCCAAGTTCTTTGAGTGAATGATTGCATACCAAAGATCATGAATCTTCACCCAAACATAATAAGGCAACAATTACACGATATCCAAAATTACCATCAGCTTTGACATCAACAATGTTTTCAATGAAATACTATAGGCATTGATGAAATTGATCTAGCATTGACATCTTCCTCTTCAGTTTTGTTTCTTCAGATGATGGCGCATACCATTTCAATGTGGAGCAACTATGTTGCACCAAATTTAAAGCATCCATATACTCAAAGTAAGACGGATCACGCTTCGTTGAATTATACTCAAAGTAAGACGGATCACCCAACTATTAGTCTAATTACTACTAAAAAAGCTACGACGGTTCTATACCTGTTTTAACGACGATTTTAAGACCGTCTTTATAGCTAACATCGTTAAAGTCAATACTTCGACGACAGTTTTAAAACCGCTTTTGTAACTTACAATTTCTAAGACGATTCCTACCAATCATCTTAGATTTTTTTTGGAAAAAAAATTATTGTACGTGTTTCTAATTTCCTTAGGAACTGTCTTAGAATGTGTTTTTTTTTAAAAGGTGTTTCTAAGAAAATCGTCTTAGAATGTGAACATTCTAAGATGGTTTTCCTTAGGAACCGTGTTAGAATGTGGTTTTTTTATTAAAAAATTAAAAGGTGTTCTAAGATAGTTTTATGGAAAAACTATCTTAGAATGTGGACATTCTAAGACAGTTTTTCTTAGGAACCGTCTTAGAATGTAGTTTTTTTAAAATAAAATTAAAAAAGTGTTTTTAAGACAATTTTCTGGGAAAACCGTCTTAAAATGTGAACATTCTAAGACGGTTTTCCTTAGGAACCATCTTAGGAGATGATTTTTTAAATTTTCTTTTATCTGTTATTAAACACAAAAAAGTTAGGTTACCTGTTCTATCAATATTATAAATAAAAAGGGGATATGTAGAAACAGAGAAATACCAAATATTTGTTAAACATCTTTGTAATATTCCTCGTTAGGAAAATAACTGCAAGCTACTTCCACATTCTATACCAATATAAAGGCATACTCAAGAAATAAAATAGCTCAAAAACATAAAGGAAGAATAATTTGGAAAAGGCACATTTCATATACCTATGCCTAGACAACTACAAATATCATAATTCAATAAATAATGACATTACTTTGTAGCCTACTAGCGTTATCATATGATGTAATCAAAATATCAAGTTATCAACCTTCCACTGAGCATGCACATCATATACACATTTTATATTTGTATTCAAAGTGCAGGTTGCTTTGTAACTTGAAGTACCATACAAAAAATAGATTAATACAATGAAAATTGGAAATGATATCAATTGTTGTCTGCAGTGTTGTTTCAGTTTTTACTCCAAAACCTATTGCACTTTGCATCAATAATTTGTTTGCTTTATTGCTTTTAAGAAGCTTAGTCAAAATTTTGCCATCGAATGTAACATATATAATCTTTAACACTTTCTTCAAACAGGTGGAAAGTATGATGCAGGTAAGCAACAACAGTACGTGTCTAAATTATTCTAATACTTGTTGATAATAGGAAAATTATCCTTCATAGATGAAAACACCATCAGGCTTCCTAAACACACAAACTTCTTTATTTATATGGCACCTTGTAGTGGGAGAAAATTAAAAAAAATTGAAGTCGAACAAAATCAGCCTTCTAATATAAGCTAGTATTAAGGCTAAAGACAACATAATTTTTACATATGTTGGTGAAACTTTGCGTTTTTTTACATATGCAATCAAACATTTAGATTATTGAACACATGCAATCTCTTTCTAAAACTAGTGTTTCAAGTAAATGATGAATTAACTTAATAATTTGCATTATCAATCTTTTTAATTTAATTCTGGGGTCAGCCAAGCCTCTATACGAACAACTCATTTTCAGAGCTAGGAAAACAAGAAAGACAATCATTTCAGGACAGAAGATCAACAAAAAAGTTGTTTATCCATATTAAGCACAAAAAGAAACAAAAGTGCAGAAGTTGATTAAAAACACAAATGGAAATATATACTTACATGTATGTGAGTAATATATTCCTACAATATAAGGTGTTGAGTGTTAACTACTGAGCAAAGATTCTTTTGGATTGCTAAGAGAACATTTTCAATAACAATTTAAAATTTCATGTATGATATATAACCTGGACCATACTATATAATGTGAAACTAAACAACACACTGAAATCGGGCATTGAGGTTGGTATGAAGATCTAGAGCTATACCCATCCCTTCCAAAGAAAGATATGTCAAATCCAGAAAGCATTATTAGAATCCGCTTCTTGATTTTATGAAATCCATAGTAATTTGATTATATAAAACAAAATTGCTAGGAATTAAAGAAATTGACATAAAAATAGGGTCAATGATATCACGATCTTTCCAATAACACTTTTTTACTAGGAATATACCAACCATCAGACTTTACCAAGAAAACAAAAAGAGAGGTAACTAAATGATAGTGAAGACATTCATATGATCATCACAAAGAAGTTATCTAACATCATAAAATATTACAGAGACCAAAAAATTAAACTTCAATAAAAGACCCATACATTGGCAGCCTCAACAACAATGTCAAGGAGCTCCATTGCAGTCATAGCATTCAAAGCAGGAAGGGAGTTTGATGACCACTACCACCTGCAGTCATCCATTATTATATTCGTAGAACACAACTCAGGCATAGGATCCATTATAAGGATGTTGATTTGTCCCTTTATTGGATGACTCTGTTTACTTTGGTGTAGACAAATTCTAATAAACACACACACACACACACACACACACACACACACACACACACATATATATATATATATTCAAATAATCTACAATAATTTAACAAACTTTTTTTTTATAATTTTTACAATAGTCATGAAATCCATCATAATGGTTCGTCCTATATCATCTAATCCTGTGTAAGCGACTTCTTTTCAACTTGTAACAAATATGCTGCCCATTTCTTATGAATGGTTGCTATGTTGTCAATGTCTAACGATGTTCCATCACCAAAGCACAAAATATAAAATATACTGTTGAATTGTATAATTTAAATTTCAAATTATTGTTAAGATTTGTTAGGTTGTTACAATTTGTTATTATATTTCAATATTTGAACAAGAATTAAGATTAGATCAGTTTGTTATTATCATGTATTATTAGCATTTTGATGAATTTCTGTCTCTTATATAAGAGCCTCATGTTGAGGGAAAATATATGAAAGAGAAAGGGAGAATGAAGGAAAGCACTGATTTATCATGGTATCTGATTTTTAATTTGGTATCAGAGCCAGGTTATCCTCCATGAAAAAACCATGGTTTCCTCCATGAATGAGAGTCATGATTCTTCCATGAATGAGAATCATGGTATCCTCCATGAAAAAACTAATATTTCCGCTACCTTATTTTTTCAAAGTCTTTCTTCTTTACATTCCCAAACGTATATCTCCTTCTATCTTTTTTTATCTTATCTTCAATGTATTTCACTTATACCCAATCATCTATCTCCTCCTTAACCTTCACCTTCTCCGATTCCTTTATAAATTATAATTATTATTATCATAAATCCGAATCCATTCTCGTATCTCAATTCTCCCTGCACGTATTCTATTTGAAGGTCATTGATGTGAAGTCAGTTGCATTGTTCTGAATCTTCATAGACCATCCCTGAAGTTTATTGACATGAACATGTTATTGTTCCGAATCTCTTCTCGTATTTCAATTTTCTTTCACCTCACATAATCGAAGCATGTGGACTATCCTGAAGCACCTCTTGAACCTATTACTGATCAAAGTTATTCTTGGAAGAGTGTTTGAAGAAGCAATTGACAAGTTGGGCATGACCGATATTCATGCATCAACTTGAGGAGGAGTGTTGAATTGTATAATTTAAATTTCAAATTATTGTTAAGATTTGTTAGGTTGTTACAGTTTGTTATTATATTTCAATATTTGAATAGGAATTAAGATTAGATCAGTTTGTTATTATCCCGTATTATTAGCATTTTTGTTGAATTTCTCTCTCTTATATAAGAACCTCATGTTGAGGGAAAATATATGAAAGAGAAAGGGAGAATGAAGGAAAGCACTAATTTATCATGGTATCTGATTTTTAACATATACAAATTAGCCATGTACATGTAAAATGATTAAACATTGATAGTAAACTAAAAATTGAATATTGTTAAAGTAAATATGCCATGCTCCATTCATTCTTCAAATCCCCGCTTACTATGTTCCACATCCAATGCATTACATAATAGCCACACTTATAGCCTTCGCTTTGAACATGGCTCTAAATTTAGGATGAAATATATTCTAATTTCATAATTACAAAGTTACAAAATATCACTAGTGTATAGCACAAAGATTAAATGACTAACCTTCAGTTCAATCCATTTAGGTGTAGGCTGATTAGATTTACCATCCAAACTAGTCTTGAATGTCTTATTGCACTGGTTTTAAAAAAAACATGAATGTGGGTTAAGTTATTACTTAAATTGTAGCTAAGGTCACACTAAAGAAAAGGTTGTGCAAATATAACACCTAGCTTGTTAATTGCAGCTTTGATGTGAATATCAGGCTTCTTACGCAAGAAACAGAATCATACAACTTCATCATTCCTAGGACACAGAATGACAAGCTGCCAATGGGCCCTGAATTCTAGAATAATTTGCTAGTTATTTTGCAAACATTATTTTTTGCAGAAGCTTAAATTTTACTTATTGATTCAAGTAAGCTCCTAGGTAGACCTCTCTTTGTGATTCCTTTACCAATGCTTGAATGAATCCTTTGCATTGTGTATGGACTAAGGCTCAAGGAATCCATACACCTAACCATGACCCAAGCTTGTAGTCCACTCATCCATAAACCTATTTTTAACATTTCAAATTAAAATTGTTAATCATATATATCGTTATGATATTATTTATTAGTTAATGAAAGGAGACCATCAAATCAAATTTACTTACGTCATCCATAAATGTAGTATAGATATGTTCAAACATTTGTCACCTGATATTATTTTATTTACATTAGAATATGTTATGAAGAAGGATGTTTCTACATCCGAAATCCCAAATTTAGTCTCATTCCATAACAACTCAAGTGGCTTTTGGTAAATAACATATAGTTTCTTAATCAATTCTCCTAACGGATCAACTCCACCAACGGTATTCGACATTTGAACAGGTTCAACGGGTTTCCTTGGACAAATATGTGAATCCTACTTGTTTTAAAAATAAGCTAATGTTAACAAAGAGTTTATACAGTAACCAAAATTCTGTTAATACTATAAAACATAAATAAATACCTGTTGTGATATAGGTTTGACAAGATGAGTCGGCCACGCAATAAATATGTCAAGGGTCAGTCTGACATACTGAATCTCTGTCATTCGAAAAAGGACTTGAGTGTCACCGTTATAAATTTTTTGAACACTCACCCTGACTACATCATCTGCATAGGCCACATTGTGTACAGTGGATGTCTCGTCGTAAACTTTTCCTAAGGCCACCACTCTTGCAGATTGAACACAATGAACATACAACCCCATAGTAGGCACCACATCAGTAGCATGCTCTTCCCCTAATGGATTGGTTGCAGTTTCAACACACCTCCCCTTTGTGCTACACATGCAGCTATTACTTGTATATCTTCCTCAACGAGGGGTGAGTGTTGTGATGTCATCTGGGATAACTCAATTTTGATGGCCTCCTTCAACTATTGTTTCATTATCTCCAGCCTCCTTTTGTTTTCCTCTTCTACTTCTCTCCTCCACTCTTCCTTAAGGTTTTCGATTATCTCAGCCAATTGCTGTGGGCTGATCGATGTAGACGAACTGTTGAAGGCACGTGATTTGTGTCCAAAGTATTGAATGATTGTGACACTATACCTTGCTACAAGAACACGACCAGGGTGCTTCGGTAGTCCAATGGCAGCATTGAGGATGTCGTGACGACCATCGGGAACAAAGCTGTCTTGTGCCATTAGTTCTTGTAACGAGTCCTGCAACAACCACAACATGGACAAACATCAAATGAGGTTGTTGTTGTTATACAAAAATAACACGTTTAACCTTACGTTAACATGAACTCCCAATTTTATTAGATATTTCTTGTGCCGCCTTAGATGTCATTTGCCCATATCACTTTGTTCGGGCCATCTTCCACTTCACATGCCTTGGAATTGGAGATGGAGGGTCAACAACCACTATTGAATCCTCAGTATTCATTGCATCATGTTGTCTTTTCTTATTTTTCTCGTCCATGAGGTTTTTTTAAGCAAATCATAACCCCCACGAGACAGTAAGTGAGGGCAGTCATTGTATTTTTGAATTTCCTGAGCCTTTTTTTGTATTCCCTGTCATAAATTACACAAAATTTCATAATTTAGTGAAATAAATTAACATATTTCAAAACAAATTTAGCATGTAAATACATACCTCTAACCTGCCAATTACGAGTTTTTTGGCTTGTAGTAAATTGCTCCTAAGTTTTTGGATCCACACCATACTTAACAGAAGAATGTTGTTTATCTTGGCCCTCATTGTCAGCATATATGTATTTAATTGTTAGGGAAGACTTAAATTGCCTCCATCTAGTGGCCACCAATGACATCACCTTTTTCTTGGCATTCAATGCTTCTGGAATATCAAATTTCTCCTACATCTTGAGTAACAGTTAGTAACTAATGACACTTTCAACTTACAGTAAACAAAATCCAAAACATAGATAGTAAAGTCACATACCAAAATGTCGTCCCATATTAGGTTCTTTAGGGATTCTGATACATCTTTACAATTGCAATGGACAATAGGAGTTTTTTCTCGAGCTACAACCCCTAGATAGCTGTGATACTTCTCTTTCTGTGGGCCTGATCCTCTCCCAGTCTCAGGATTTACGTGAATCATTGGCCTAGGCTAATCCATGTTTCTGACAATCAAGCTTCTCAGTCGCGTGGATTGTCTACTCCTCCTAGACATGGACTCGGAAGGATTATCTGAATGTGGAGGTGACCTTGGGGGTGTTGCCATGACTCTGTGCAAATAAAACAAATTGATTAAGCTACATCAATTACAAATACCATAAAGATAATAAATTGTAAATATTGATGTAACGAATATTGCTTGCATTTCGTATTTAATATGAAATACATTACTTTGATATTACGCAGTTACGCATGAATGTTCTCCCATAAACCTTCATCGCGATCATTACGATTTGCATGTTCATCATCCACTGGATCTTGTTCAATTATGGAAGGCATTCGTGTGGAGAAACTAGGCAGCTCACAAATATTCAGTGTAGGTTCATCATTTAGGTTAATTATACCAGTTGTTCTTCCTTGCAGAACAATAGAAATTGAGTCAGATGGATCTTTGACGTAAAATGCCTACCTGACTTGTTTTGCCATGATGAAAGGCTCATCCTTGTAACCCACCTTATGAAGATCTACTAAAATAAATCCCAATTGATCTTGATGCACACCAATATTTCCATTAACCCACTTACACTTAAAAACATGCACTCTGAATTCACTATAATCAAGCTCCCAAATTTCTTCAATGACACCAAAGTAAGGCATCAGCGCTCAAATCAGGTTGTTATCTAAAGCACTATAAAAGTGTTCAGAATCAACCTCAAGACTGACCACACTATTTTGCACACTACTTTTATCATCTTGTGACTTTGTGTAGAAGGAGTAGTTGTTAATATTATATCCCTTCCAAGTGGAACATTAAGATTTGGCCCAACAACTAAGAGTCTTAATGTTTTTGGAAGCACTGTCATCACCAAAGATTTTTTCTTTAAACCAGTTTATGAAAGTTGTATTATGCTCTTGCAACACCTTCATGATGTTCATTTTTGGGTGAGTATCTGTCAGATATTGTTTGTGAGTTTCTATGTATAGAAGAACCTCTTCTGTGTTATTCAAAATATACAAATGCGCTTGTGAAACCTCCTATCGAGTCATAGTTACAACATTGTATCCTTGTGTACCCTTATCTCCCTGTGTTCGGTCATGACGAGTTTGAGGAAGCCCAACAGGTTTAACTGTATGAATGTACTAGGAACAAAACTCAATAGATTCTTCGGCAACATACCTTTCAACAATGGAAGCTACTGGTTGGTAATGATTCTTGGTATAACCTTTTAAGACCTTCATGTACCGCTCAATATGATACATCCACTGTAAAAAAAATGAGACCACACAACCTGATCTCCCTCACTAGATGAACAATTAAGCGAACCATTATGTCAAAAAATGAAGAAGGAAAAAACATCTTTAATTGAAAATGGACAATGGCAGCCTTATTCTCCAACCCATCCAAATGTCTCGGGTCAATGACTTTGCTACAGATAGCATTAAAGAAAAAGCACAAATGAGTTATGACAACCCTAACTTTGTCAGGCAAGATACCTCAAATGGCTACCGCCAACAGTTGTTGACTTCTAGCCCAACCAATTTCAGACCATTCACTGAAACAAGACTTTTGATATTTGAAGAGTATCCTTGTGGGACTTTGACACTTCGCAAACAATGACAATTTTTTTTTCTTTTGTTGACATTGACATGTTGGAGTCAAATACATTTGTTGACCTTCTGATATCGGATGCAACTGCTCACGTATACCTATGTCAACCAAATCTTGACGACACTTGAAACCATACTTTGTGTTGCTTTTAATGTTAAAAAGGGTGCCAATTAAACTATCACAGACATTTTTCACTACTACAAAATGGGTTTTTTACGACGGAACCGTCTTAACATATCACGCGGTGACAATTTTGTAAATAATATGAATCCTTTTAACTTAAAACCAAGCCAAACCAAACAATTCTAGATGGTTTTTTAAAACCCGTCTTTGAAATAAAAACCAAAAAACGTTATCCTCTGTCTTCCAATCGTCTTCCTTTCTTTTTAACCCTAAGTCCTCTTCCCAACCATATATTGATGACCTTTTCTTCGACGAAGTCGACTCGTTCTTGCTCCCCCTCAAAGGCCCTGCTATGGTTCGAGCTCGACTCCTCTTCCTATTCCCTTCCCTCTTCACAACCCCACTGGCCCACCTGCACTGCTTCCTCACGCGCCTTGAAGATCGTCCTTTTCAAATCCGACCACCACCCCCACGTGCCTTCAAGATCATCCTTTTCAACTTTCTTTACTCTAGGGCCGTCGACGTTTGAAACCATGGAGGAGTTTTACCGGATTCTCGCCGGAAAAGGTTGGAGCTTTTACAAAACCTAGAAAACCCCATCTTCCGATCTTGAAGTAAGTATCTCTCCTCAATTTTTTATTGATTATGTATGTAATCTGGAAGGTATTTTGAGAGGGAAAAATGCACGAATGAGCTGTTATACTTATAAATATCTGCTGTTTTGAGGAAGCAATTTTCTGTGGATATCTCCTCCAAATTGGGAACCAGTTTCTCTACGGTTCCCTTTGTTCTTGTGGTGGTGAGCATTTTGCTTCCCCTGCTTCTTATTCACGTGTGCTTATATTATGTGATTACTATATTTCCTTAATAATGGCTACTTTTTTATTGTTCTGAAAAATCAACTTATTATTAGCTACATCTTTTATTCGTAAGTCCTCAAAGTGTAGAAGACAGCTAGCAGATAGCTAATAAATTTCAATTATACTACCTTTTTAGTTTATATGCATATGCATGTTAGACACAGTACATATGCTCAATAAAATGGCTCGGTTCATGTCTGTGGTGTACTTAAGTGGCTTGGTTCAATAAAATGCCTTGTTTTTACCTCCATACTTCTTTTTTAGTTTATATGCATATGCATGTTAGACACAGTACATATGCTCAGCTTCAGGCGAAACAAATTTGACTGGAATTGTTCATTTAAGTTCTTGAATGGTAAATAGTTTGAAACATTTATTCTAAGGAAAAAAAGAGAGCAGTTTGTTGTTGTTAAGGTTCTGGTTCATTTTGAAAACTCCCCGTTTGGTTGTTTTTTTTTTTTAGTTTTGAAACAAGAATAAAGTGACAAAGAAAGAAGAATGAAAGGATGAAGACCTTGGAGTTTGTTGTAGGGAACTAGCTAGATAGGGTGAATCTGAGGGAGTGACCAGAGAAAGAAGAGTGATGATTGGAACAGGAGGGAATTCTGACAAGGCAAGCTGAGACTTCGAGAAAGCAAAGGTGTAGAGAGATCATCAAAATAATCCATAATGGACCTTTCTTTTGTTTGGTTCTAGTCTCTTCAAGGAAGTATTACGTACAAGTCACATTCTCTTTTACTTTTTGCCTTTGTTGCATGAGAATTCTGAGTTCAATTATTTATTTTATATATATATATATATATATATATATTTTTATATTATTTGGTCATTATATATATATATATATATATATATATATATATTATTTGGTCTTACATAAATGGATTCACTATATTTTCGCATGTCAGGAGCTGAGGTTGCATCCAAGGGGATGAGTATGATAACAGGAACACTCTATGATCGGATCATTGAGAAGAGAAATATCCGAGACTTCAATGAATTCTAAATTGCCATTCTTGATATCTTCAAGTAAGCATATATGTCATGGCATTTCTTAAAAATTGTTACAGTAACGGTAAATGTTTGTTAAAATCATTAAAAATCTTGTCCCTGCACTTAATGTTATCTTTTATTTTAAAATCTACATAAAAATGATGTTATATTTTGGTCCCTATATGGAAAAAAAATCAAAATTTTAAATCGGCTAAAAACACTGTTAACCCTTTGAATGTCACCAATATAACATCAGTTTTATGGATATTTTCATAATGCAATCAACATGGCCTTGCCTGGTAAGCATTATGATGCATCAACACATGATATAGAGGTCACACTTCTTCCAGTTGTTTGTGTTGAATCTACATTGCAAGGATCCCTCCTTAACTGACATGTTTCTCTAACAAGCAGAAATATTATGAAACATGGACTAAATCTGGGGAAGCTCAAAAAAAGGAAGCTTTCATCAAATTCATTACAGAGAATGTGAAAGGGACCAAAGTCATGTGAGGACTTTGAGACTTCATTCAAGGTTCCATTTCTTGTTTCTTAATTAACATCTCCCTCTCTCTTTCATCTTTCTCCATATGATGCCTTGACTAAAATATTCTGTGATGAATATTTATATTGTTTTCTGCCTAATAAAGTAGCATATTGTTGGGGAGGTGCAATTGCTAATTAGAAGTAACCTCTTAGGATTTCCTGGTGTGAGAAAAGAGGACCTCAGAGTTGTAATTAGCCACCCTCAGTTTGTGTATTATATAATAATTCCTTTTCTTTTTTACACATGACCATGCTTAAGTTGCCAGCAAATTAAACCTTGATGCTAGTTTTTAAGTGAGGCTTTGGAATTAAAAAACAAATGTCTATTTCTCAAACATATATGCAAGGTACACTGTTGCTTATTCTTTGATGGCAGAGTACTGTTTCTTAAAGCTTGGCATGTGATCTGGACCATCTTTCATGGCAGAGTACCTAGGCATTTGTAGTGTACTTGGATCCATGGCATGCTGATATGTTAGAACTCTTGGATTTAAGGATAAATCATGGGAAGGTATGATTGGCTAAGCTTAATGGTGTGGTAACAATGTACTTTGACTGTCATGAATGAGTTATTTTAGCATTATTTATTCTTATCACCGTGTAAATTTCTTGAAGTGCTTTTACTTGTTAATTATTAGTGCTTTGTTTTTACAAAATATATTTTATAACATGTAGTATAAAGCAAAGAAGGTTGTCGAGGCACAGAGCCTCTGGTTCGAAATTCTGTAATCATAGACAAAAAGACCATATACAAGTTCTAACTTTATTCTTATAACTATCTTTTCTGTGTTGAGTGTCCTATGCTTTTATGGGAAAAGTTTAATTTATTTTGCCTTCTTATTCTCTTCTCTTATAACTTTATAAGTGCTGATACAAAACAAAGCAAACCATGTTGCATTTTGCAGTCTATTCTTTTCTTTTTAAATATAGTACAAGAGCAATGCTAAATTATATGATTGCTTTTTGACACCTTATTTTAAGGCAGTATTTTATTTGATAAGTTTCATGTGGTCCCAAACTTAGGTTCACTTTCATGGATCCACGTTTCAGTGAAGATCAATCTAGTTTTATGGTAGTGAGGTAAACCATGAAAGTAATAAAGACTTGTGTTGATTAATGTTATATATATAATGTTGTGGGTGTGGTAAAGCAACCAAAATAAACTGTGTTTGAGGTTCCACTTTTATACATTCAATGCTTATTAGTAAGTTCCCTATTATTATAGAAGTCCAACGTATAATAAGTAATTAAACCGAAAACAATATTTTGATATATTGAGATGTCGTTTTGATTTTATTTTTAAACTGAAAGTATTAAAAAATATTAATAAAAATTAATGTTCTAATAAAAAGATTAAATAAAATAAAAAGATTTTTTTAAAAAATATGTGCATTACTTATAAAATTTAATAAATTTTTTGTTAATTTTGATTTAATAAAATTTAATTTTTTTGAAAAATAATTTCTATTACTGTTTAGTGCTATTGTGATATATACTTGAATAATTGTCATGTTATATGAAATGTAATAGTAAATAAAGATTATTTTAAAACTTAAATTTATGAAAACTAATGCCAATATTAATGGAACATTTTTAATAAATAAATAAATAAATATTAATCAATATTTTTATAACATTGATTATAAAATTTAAAATAATTTTATTGAATGGATAACATTATATTATCTATATAGTGCTATTTTCTTTATACATGTCATAGTATCCTCAAAGTATGAAAGTGCTATTTTCATTAGTTTGTCAATAGTACATCTTGCATTGAAATATTTTCCTATTATTTTCCCTCCCTTTTATCAGGCATATCCGAATGCTTTCCATAGCTGATCTGGAAAAAGTATTAAAGCATTCTATGGAGTCGACATATAGACTTCCAGGTTGGCATGATCTGTGCTCATAAAATTTTGTTGGTTCAAAGTGCTGGGTGCAGTGCTGGATTGATTAGTAATTAGCAACAGTGAGGGGTGAGGGAATGGAACCCAAGCATAGAATAGAATAGAAACAAGGGAACTTAACAAGGAAAATCTTTCGAACACGAGTAGATTTTCACTCCATCATTCAATGTGCTAAAGGTCCTATTCTAGACTTAATAATTTTACTTGCAGTTTAATTGGAATTTACATGGGGTAGGGGCTTGAGCTGATTAAGAGTGATTGATTATTTTACTCTTTTTATTGGTTAAAACTTAAGAGAAGGATCAATCACATTGAGTTTGCCCTTTACAATACTCACCTAAATTGAGGTAACTTACATTGCTGGATTAATTTATTAACATCTTCTTAATTTTTTGCAATTGTAATTTTGTCTGTGTTTGGTTTCTTGCAAAACCATTTTTCTTAAGTTTTTATTACTTCTTCCTTGTGTGAGTTTCATATACAAATTGATATTGTGATTGTGGTTATATTGTTATACATTTGCTCTTGGATAATAACATTGGAAGGAGTTTGCTCTTAGATATTTTGGTGTTGTAGAGAACAAGAAATACAGTAAAAACCCCAGGTCACACTAGTCCTTAAAATGCAAGCTTCATCACGTGGTGAGGCTCATTGGTTCTTGGATTTTTTTTTAATGGTAGCATATTAATGTAGATATTTTGTCAGTTGTACCATCTTTTCAATAATCAGTTTAAGAACTTGAGCAGGTTGTCGTTGCATATGGTGCTGAAAGTGATAGAAGTCTTGGTATTCCAGGGGAGGTAAGCTTGATTTATTAAGCGCTTTTCCTGAATTTGCTAGAATTTTTGGTGTTTCATTGGTTTTGTCTGTGGTGTAAGCAATGGCTTAATGTTGTTTTATTTTGTGATGGCTATGCATTAACTGATAGTTTGAGTTGCTCTTGTTTCAATTCTTTTAATATTCCTTTCCTTCTCAGCACTTGAAAGGGATACATTCAGCTAGAGAGTTTGTTTGCTGGTATAATGGCACCTAGATGGACGAAATCTTGAGCCAGACCTAAAGAGCACTAATACAGCTGTAATCCTTGGCCAGGTAACTATACGAGATGATTATTTTAAAATAAAATATTAAATTTTACATTAAAAAGATATTGTTAAAAAGTTCTCTCAACATGAATATTATGCCATAGGGCTAGTTGGTGCATTATTGGTATGAGATTGAGGTGATTGGCTTTGAAGAATAAATTGAAATTAATGATTTGTGCTGAAGCTGCATTCTCTCGGGAGTCACCATAATGCTGAATAAAGGGTTCACTACGCGTGATACTTTTGATTTTTATTTTTCAATTTGAATGATTATGCCATGCCAAGCTAATTTTCTGAACTCTGAATGATTGGCTTTGAATGATTTTTATACATATGGTAGCTATTATTGACTTGTCCAAGATGACAAGATTGGAAGCTTTGACAATTCTTTCCTTTTAAACTGATTAACGGATATAATTTGTTTCTGTAATTAGTCTTTTTTTTTTTTATCTTCCAAAGCACCAAAAGACAGGACTGGTTCAGTGATAAGTGATAACTTCATTAGTCACATTTTCTTATTGGTTTTTCCTTAATGTCACGCAGACATGGATATTGCTGCAGGTCAACATCTTTACCCATTACACCGTTGCAAAACTCTTCACCTGGTTCGTGGCAACTTTATACTTCATGCAGACTTTTGCTAATCTCCTTAGTCCTTACTGTGTGAAAAGTTATATTTTCCCATGTAATAAATTTATTTTCAATGTGTGAAATGAAGCCCCAAAGTTTAACTCAATGGAGATATGTTACAGTGACTAATATTACCTACTGATCTCTTTCCGACTGTAATTACAATATAAAATTTTAAAATATATTGTTATGTTCAAGAACAAGAAAAATAGCAAGTGTTTGAAATTTAGTTCATGTGAGCCACATTTCATTAACTATATATGTTAGATAAACACGGGTTCCTTGCTTGTGTGTTGTGTTCTGGCTCTGAGAAGATCATTTATTTACGTTCAACTGTATTAAGGTCTTATCTTATATACAGGTAAGACATGCCCAAGGATTTCACAATGTAGAAGGTGAGAAGAACTTTGAAGCGGACAAGTCTTATGATCTTTTTGATGTAAACCTGACCCCTCTCGGCTGGAAACAGGTATTTGCTAATCAAAATGATCTCTGTCATTTAGGATAGATATTGGGTTATGCGGAATCTTGAGGTGTTTACATTTATCAAAAAAAAAAGAAAGTTTTAGACTTTATGTGGAGATTGATAATGGTGTTAACTGTTATGCTTTAGCATTGTTATAATTTGTTTCTCATCAGAGAAACATGTGTTAGTTATCATCATTCTAGTTAGTTTTTTCACTCATTCTTCCTCAGCAATTTTTTTTTAACTTCATGGTGGAATATTTGTGGCTTTATGACAGGTTGATAATCTGAGAGAACTATGTTAGCATGTGCCTTGTCTTCCATGCTTTTCCTTTGGTATTTTATTATTTTTAATGTTGTACTTGTATCATTAAGGAGCTAATGAGAATTATAGTTACTATGATAACATAGTACTCAATCCCTAATATTACATGGAGTGACTGGCTCCAAAAATGCTAGTGAGTTTTAGGATGATTTTTATGAAGACAGTCTAAGCAATGCTAGTGTTTTATCGTTTTTGGAACTAAAACATGTTGGTTCTATATGAAAGGTTCTCTAGCAAGGATCAAAAGATTAGTGATAACTTTTATGTTAGAGGTGATGGCACTGTAAGTTATTATTATTATTATTATTAGTATAGTAAACTTCTAAGACGGTTTTTGCTAAAAAAAAATCGTCTTAGAATTCCCTATTTTTTTTTTTATTTTCAAACAACAACATTCTAAGACTGTTATCCAGAAAACCGTCTCAGAAAGTAGACTTCTAAGACAGTTTTTGCTTAAAAACCGTCTTAGAATTGTTAATTTTTTTATTTAAAAAAAGAAATTCTAAAACGGTTATTTGGAAAACCGTCTTAGAAAGTACAATACTAAGACGGTTATAAGATAACAACCGTCTTCGAATGGGACATTCTAAGACGGTTGTAGTCTATAACCGTCTTAAAATGTGACATTCTAAGACGGTTGTTGCTTATAACCATCTTAGAATACTGTAAAAAATAAAGAATAAAAAAAATTCAAAGTTGATTTCTAAGACGGTTGTACAAACGTCGTAGAATGTCTTCCCTTTCAATGACACCAACTACAACGACGGTTCTAGAACCAACGTAGAATGGATCAAATAACCGATGTAGAAAGCACTGTTTGTAGTAGTGTTTTTGTCATGCATGATGTCTATAGAATGTCTGACATCTAGATCGGACCAGTATGAATGATAAAAGAATATTGACCTTTTCTTCCATATGTTCTTCTCAGATGCATCCTTCTTTTGGGTCTTCCTAAATATAGTCATGATGTCCGTCACTCGATCATAAACTTCATTCCCAGCTAACGGTTTCGGCGCACTTTATTGTCTTGGCTTCCATTATAAGCTTTTTTCAATCGTCGATACGGGTAATAAGCTTTGAGAAATCTGTGATGCATAGTATATACTGTTTTCTTTCCATTTTCAATTGGAGGAAGCTTGTATCTTTCTCATAGATAGGACATGCATGATGTCCTTTGACACTATATCCACTTAAAATCCCATATATTGAAAGTCATTAACGGTACAAAATACCATTGCACAGAACCTGAAGGTCTGCTGGAGATTCACATCAATGCTGTTTACCCATAATTTGCTCAAGTTTTCAATCAACGGACTGAGATAGACATCAATATCATTTTTTGGCTGTCTTGGAACCGCTATCATCATAGACAACATAATGTATTTTCGCTTCATGCACAACCAAGGAGGGATGTTGTAAATCATCAACAAAACAGGCCATGAAGTGTGGTTGATGCTTAAGTTACCAAAAGGATTCATTCCATCCGAAGCAAGACCAAGCCTTAGGTTTCTTGGTTCCTTCCCAAAATTTGGATACAAATGATCGATTGTCTTCTATTGGGGAGAATCAGCTGAATGATGCAACAATCCATCCATTTTTCTGCCTTTTGCATGCCATCTAAGATTTTTTGCATCATTTTCATTAGCAAACAATCACTTAAACCTTGAAATTATTGGAAGATACCAACACACCTTGTTGGATGGCCTTTGTTTGTGGTTGTATCTTTGCTATCACTACTACAAAATAAGCTTTTTACATCGGTTCTTTACCCCTTTTTACGTCGGTTATACAACCGTCGTTGTTATAGGTGTCGTTGATAAGTTAAATTTTTAAAGTCAACTGACGACCATTTTAGAATGTGTCTTTCTAAGACGGCTGTTACGAAACAACCGTCTTAGAAAGACACATTCTAAGACGGTTCTTGGTTGATAACCGACGTAGTTTCGTGGTTTTTTTTTATTGTTTTTTTCCAATTTTTTTTACGTGTACATAATAATAGTCGCGGTGATATGATAAATATTAATGGACCATACGATGTATATAAAAATAAATATCATTTCATTAACAAGATTAATCTCAAAGTTTCACTAACAACAATATACATAAGATAAAATATAACATCTATAACATTTTGTGATGCTAATTACAATGGTAAACAAAAAAGGCAATTAAACAAGATATATAGTGCCAGAATTTCCCACATGATGACCAAGCTTCAAGTCAACAGAAAACTCCCCTTTCATTCTATAAACTTCAAATCGGTTTTGCTCCTCCATTGCTACCATGTGATACAAACCAGAACTGACACAGAAATTAAGAGTCAAATAACACTCTAACATAAAATAAAATCTGAATAGTTTTGGACAAAAAATAGAGATGAAATAAAGGAATCCCTTCCATAACAGTATAAACAGATAGAGATGAAATAAACTCACATAAACAATTGTTCTGTTGAGAAGAAAAAAAAAAAAAAGATATTAACCATTGTTATTGTGAGGTCTGTTTACCTTGTGTTTCACTCATTTGGCATTTGAAAGAAAGATTACATGCCATCCTGCCAAAATTAACTTCCTGCTAAAATAGATATTAACCATTGTTATTTTTGCATAGTTTCTGGAAATCAATGTAACCAATGTTATCCTATAGCATATTATTTAGAAGCTATATCAATATTTAAATTATATGCGATGGTGGCAGCCAAGTGATAAGCCCATGCCAGCTTTTATTTTCGTTGGAGCTATACCATGCATGGCCACAAACCATGTCTATTTAAAAATGGTGTAACCTATAATATAGCTTTCATAAATGATAAATGCATTTAGGTAATATGTGGACAAACATTATCATTTAAAACCGGGGCTGCAGTTCATCATATTATACTTTATTTCATGGATATATACACACAAATCCTTCAAACATAAGCTTTATAATGAAATATATAAGATTTCAAAATTCATAGATATTTTTTTAAATAAATTAAAATCTAATACAAAATTACTTTTTACATGTGAACTTTTGTTATAATTTATATATATATATATATAATATAATATATATATATATACACACACATTAATTAGTCAAATACTCTTTATTATTTTTATTAATTATTAAATAGTTTTTTTTTAATATAGCAAATGTGCCTCTTCTGAATTTCTATAGACTGAACCAAAAACATCCACAATTGGTAAAAGCAATATTAAGGTTAGATGATGTAGCTTTAATTTGAAGCTAATACTATTGTGACCGCAACAACTTCCCCTCCTTTACGTAGAGCTTGCACAAGCAAAAACTTGTCATTAGGAGAAGACCTCCCCATCACCTATATATATTATTCAAATTGTCATTATAAAATTATGTTTCTATATCGCATGTGGTATGGCTAGACTTATTAGCAATTTAGCATGAACAGCATTTCCTTGTATAAGATTAGGAATGGAGGAAAAAAAATCCATTTATCAAATATTTACAGCTAATGCATATAACAAAAAAATCACAATATCCACCAAAAAAATGTGAATTCACAAAAAAAGAAGAAGAAGAAATCACAAAGAAAGAAACATACAGATATTTTCTTGGCAATATCTTCTATTTCCTTTTCAGATAGTTCACGGAATTTTAATTTTAACAATGAAGTGCATTATAATATGTTTTTATCCAAATTTTATTCTATTAATATTTATAATTATTTTTATGATAGGGATAAATATAAAAATTGCAAAACATGAGAATGATCGTTCCTTAGGGGAGCTTGAAAATGATCTACAATTAAAATTGACATTTATTTTTATAACAATAATAATTAGATGCCTTTTAAATCAAAATTTAGAAATTTAATACATACAAAAATTAATAAAGACTACATGTTTATAACAGGAAATTAAAATTTAACCATTTAAAAGACTTAAGTTAGAACAAACCCAAACCATTATGCCATTACGAATAATGATAATTAATATCATTCATATAAATGAGCTAAGGAAGCTTTATGGAAAGGTTCGCTTCAATGGATACAATCCAAGTGCAATCTCTGGAAGCAAAATATTAGACATAGCACATGTCAATATAGTTTGCTTGTTTTTGGGTAGCATGTTAATATAATAGGTAAACATGCAGATACTAACAAAATACAAAATAAAGGCAAATGTTCCTTCCCCCCTACTCCCTAGATGAAAGAAGATATATACAATCATATTTTAGGTTGAATAAAAAAATAAAAAGAGCATATGTACCATTCAAAAGAAAATGTAGGTTATCAGGACCACAAATAGGAAAGAGAATGGATTGGCGTGTGGAATGGGCTTGCTTAAAAACTACACTCCAGATAAGAACATTGACTATTAGCAAACGGTTTCCACACCCGTATCTCTATCTTGTCGTTAATTGGTTACTTTATTTATTAATCGATTGTTAGTACTTTGCTTGAGTTGGTTATCTTCGGGAGAGGATGATGTAAGAATTAACTAGATCCATACTAACCTAATGGAGCGGTCCATTCTAACAGAACAGTAGTAGCACGGAATGAAGCCACATGCATGAAGCAATTGATCAGCTATATATATATATATATATATATATATATATATATATATATATATAAGTGAGATAGCGTATTCAAGACTATCAAAAATAGAGATCAATACATACACACCTAGTCCAACCTGGCTTCTGTGCCAAATATTTTCTAAACCTGCAGAGCAGCCAGTTCACCACTTTGAAAATATAGCTTTGCAAATATAGCTTTAATAGTGGCTGAAAAGGAAAATATAAAAAATATATTAAAACCAAAGCATATGAAAAGTTCTCATAGAAACAAAGTTGTCCTGTATAAAACATATGTAAGTAATATGTTGTACCAGCATCTTTAGCAGATGAGTTAGGACTTGAGGCAATGAGAGACGCCAATGAGTCATGCAAGAGACAGGTTTGGTTGAATAAATCCCATAAATAAAGATATCAACTGATACAGAATAGTCAATGTGTCATACTTATAGGACCAGGTATTACAGTCTGTGAGGCACTGATATCATGTCATAATAGACCAAACCAAAAGCTTAAGCAATTGAGTGAAAATATAATTGAACAATATTATATCTAATCACTTATAGTAGGAAACAACATAACACAGTAAACCTCATTCAACACTCTTCTTCATAGTAAACAAGTGAGTGAGAACCAAGTAAAATATCATTTTATTGACTCAATATTGAGAGATGAGAGAGAATTTTAGAGAGAGAGACAGTGAGTGGGTGAGGCTTAGTCACAGAAATAGGTTTAGAGAGCGGTCCGGTGAGGATACAAGACTAGACCATGGCTCAACTATGCTGGATATGGCTACGGACAACGAGGTACGGAAAATGTGAACAATCGACGATGGGGGAAGGAGAGACAGGATTGGCTGGATAGGTCGGAGATAACTTCCTTTTACTTTACTCAATTTCCTGAGGAGATAGGGGAAAGAGAATTGTGGACAGAATTCAAAAAATGGGGGGACGTAAGAGAGATTTTCATCGCAAAGAACCGAAACAAGAGTGGCAGAAAATATGGTTTTGTGCGCTTCAAGGGGATGGAGGATGTGGGATACCTTGAAAGGAAGTTAGATAATCTGGTTGTTGGTGGACTCAAGCTTCACGTCAACTTACCTAAGCATAGCAGGGAACGGATCAGAATGGCCCAACACCATCAAAGGGAGAACGTCGATGACAAAATGTCTATGAGAAGTAAGGGCAAGGAGAAAGTCACTTGGGCACAACCAGAGCGGAACGATGGCACCCTAAGACAAACGCCGTATCGTCAATCATATGCGAAAGTGCTTGCGTCGTCCAGCAACACTGGGACGAGGAGACGTCCCACAGTACGTGATCTGGCGGCGATGTCGTCATCTCAGTCAACCATTCAGATATGTATTCCGCCGGAAAAGTGGAAATGGCACAACAAGGCATGGATTGGCAGGCTTAGAAATCTGTCGAAATTTGACAGATTAGAAGAGGAGATTTCATGGGACGGGGACGACGATATCACACCCATATACATGGGTGATGATATGGTCTTATTAAAGGTCTTAGCGATTCTAAAGCAGAAGCAATGTGCAGAGAAATTGAAGAAAACGGTGTATCTATGTTTCATACGCTGCATAAATGGTCTCCAGATTTGCAGCCTGGCTTTAGGCTGGTATGGCTACTATGTTGGGGAATTCCATTGCATGCATGGAACATAGAATCCATAAGACAGATTGTTGCTGGGGTTGGGGATTTGGTTGATTTGGATGATGATACTGAGGACCACCACAGATTGGATAGGGCCCGGGTGCTTATCAAAACTCCTTGGCAGCCTATTATCCACCACCAAGTTACGGCATCCATTAACGAAGTGATATACAAAATCAACTTGGTAAAGGAGACGGGTAATAGCTGGTGCAGGTGCAGAAAGGGAAGGCATGATACATCGTCGGAAGAAATTTCCTCCGTTGATAGTATGACGGAGCTGAGTATTCCATCAGAAAACCCGGAGGTGGTGGTGGAAACTCTGGAGGTGGTGGCGGAAACTCCAGCGCGGTGCGGGGCTATGTGTGACGACAGGGAGAACCGAAAACGCTTCGTTTCTGGCCAGCGGTCCATACTTGAAGGTCAACACAGTGTGCAAGAACCGCGGGTTACACGTTTGAATATCGATAATTCATGCAGTAAAGTAGGTGGTGCAGAACAGGCTTTCGGCACGCACGAGGCTGTCAATCGTACGGAGATCTCCTATGATGCAGACAATAGTGATGGTCGCCAGGGGGCTAGGGGTGAAGCAGAAGATACATCGGTGGCTCGGATCTCATTTGATGCAGACAACAGAGTTGGGTGCCTGGGGATAAGGGATGAAGCTGAAGACACGTTGGATGTCCAGGATATACCGTCACGTGTGGTGAGTAGGACAGATGGGGGTGAGGGTACTCTATTGGGCCCTACCATAGTGAGCTCAGCTGAAGACAAAGAAAAGGAAAATGAATTGGGCCATAACAACTATGGGCCTAATTTTAAGGGGATGGTATATATCAGAAACAAGGGGTGCAAAAGGATATTCATGCCATAACAAATTGTGGATCTCAACCTGAAAGATTCATTCAGCAGCCCAGCAAAAAAGGAAAAGAGGTCATTCAGCAGTCCAGTATCAAAGGAAAAGAGGTCACGAACGCCCTTTCCAACTTAGAAAACTCCCCCTCTTGTGGCCTCAAGGTTGTGGCGGAGTGGGATAACAAGAAGCTGGATGACAAATCTGGTTCATCTGAGGAAAAGGCAGCTCATAGTTATTCAAAACATGATTGGAGAATTGATGCTGATAGTGAGTGGGAGATAGCAAAATTATTAGGAGTGGAGGGATATAACCAGGTAGATATGGTGAACAGTATGATGGAGATGGAAAGCAAAGATAAGGCTGAGTTTCTGAGGATGGGGGGTACTACTGGTGAATTATGAAGATTCTATCTTACAACATAAGGGGGTTGGGGAGGGGTGTTAAGTCGGCTGCAATCAGGAAACTAATATCAAAAGAACGGGTGGATATGCTGTGCTTACAAGAAACTAAAAAGGAAATAATTGATGATAAGGTGTGCAATGCACTCTGGGGAACTGATGACATCAATTGGGAATTCCTGCCAGCAATTAACAAGGCAGGAGGTCTATTATGTATTTGGAGTAAGAAGGTTTTACCTTGGAGAATAAGGTGATGGGGGCTGGATTTATATACTTGGATGGGATATGGGTTGCTGATGGCAGTAAGATTATTGTTGTCAATATTTATTCTCCTTGTGAAATATTTCTGAAAAGAAAACTATGGGAGGATATAAGGCAGCTGAGAGTTACAAACATGGGGGTTTTATGGTGCATGATTGGGGATTTCAACAACATCAGAAAACCTCAAGAAAGAATGGGGTTATGTCCGAGATATCATGACGATGGTATTGTTAAGGAGTTTAATGAATGGATAGCTGATTTAGAAGGGGAGGACGTACCGTGCATTGGGCGCAATTATACATGGTATAGACCAAATGGGACTGTCAAAAGTAAACTGGATAGAGCACTAGTATCAGCTGAATGGATTACTAAATGGCAGGGCACTACTCAGATTATCCTGGAACGGAATTTTTCTGACCACTGCCCTATCTTACTGAGATCCTTTGCGGATGATTGGGGTCCAAAACCATTTAGGGTCTTGGACTGTTGGCTTCAGGACTCTTCATTCAGGAAGCTAGTATGTGAAGGATGGAATTCAAATTTGATCAGTGGCTGGGGGGGTTTTGTCATAAAAGAAAAACTTAAGAATCTGAAACAGAGGATTTAGTTCTGGAATAAAACACAATTTGGTGATATGCAGCTGAAGGTTAAATCTTTGCAGATGGAACTCAACAAATTAGAAATTGAGGGTGACGGGAGACAGTTTAATGATGACGAGGTGCAGAGAAGAAAACAACTACAGGAGGAGCTATGGGATGCAGCCATGGCAAATGCTTCAATCCTAAGGCAGAAGGCTAGATCTAAGTGGATTAAAGAGGGGGATTGCAACTCTAGCTTCTTTCACATGACTGTAAACTGGAAACGCAACAGTAACATGATCAGAGGACTAATGGTTGATGGGTGTTGGATTGCTAAGTCCAACAGAGTCAAAGAAGAAATCAGGCTATTCTTCAAGAAGAAATTTGAGGAGCCGGTTATGAATAGACCTAACTTAGATGGAATTAACTTCAAAGCCATAGAACAGCAGCACATGGACATTTTGATGGCCCGTTTTGATGCAATGGAGGTGAGGAATGCAGTGCGGGATTGTGGCAATGAAAAGAGCCCTGGACCGGACGGATTTAACTTCAAATTTATTAAACAATTTTGGGAGATCTTCAAAGCTGATTTTCTGCGGTTCATGGATGAATTTTATGTAAATGGTAAAATTCCTAAGGGAGGCAATGCTTCTTTCCTAACCTTAATCCCCAAGGTTAATGATCCACAGGGACTAAATGATTTCAGACCTATCTCTCTAATAGGCTGTGTGTATAAGATTGTGGCTAAGGTATTAGCTGCAAGGCTGAGAAAGGTGCTACCTTTTATTATTGACCATAGGCAATCAGCTTTTATTCAGGGGAGACAATTGCTGCATAGTGTACTCATAGCAAATGAGGTTATTGATGAGGCAAAAAAGGAAAACAGAAGCTGCCTAGTGTTCAAAGTTGACTATGAAAAGGCATACGATTCAGTCAACTGGGAATTTCTGTCATACATGATGAAGCGGATGGGTTTTTCTTCTAGATGGATTATGTGGATTGAAGGGTGCTTAAAATCCGCCTCTGTATCAGTTCTGATGAACGACAGTCCTACTACTGAATTCACACCACAAAGAGGCATTAGACAAGGTGACCCACTTGCCCCACTCCTGTTCAACATTATGGCTGAAAGCTTGACTGGAATGATGAGAGAAGCTCTGTCAAAGAATCTGTTTGAAGGATATAAGGTGGGGAGGAAAGGTATTGATATCATCATTCTGCAGTATGCTGATGACACTATATTCTTTGGTACTGCATCAAATAAAAATGTGAAAGTCATTAAGGTGATGTTGAGGTTCTTTGAATTGGTATCGGGGCTGAAAATTAACTTTGCCAAGAGCAGATTTGGGGTCTTTGGGATGGATGAGCAGTGGGCCAATGATGCTGTAGCTTACCTCAACTGTAGAAGGCTGGTGCTACTATTTTCATACCTCGGTGTTCCTATTGGAGCCAATCCAAGACATATTGAGACATGGGATTCCTTAATCAAGAAATATGAGCGAAAGTTAGCTAAATGGAAAATGAAATACTTTTCTTTTGGGGGAAGGGTAACCTTGATTAGGTCAACGTTAAACTCGATTCCTATTTTCCTTTTATCTTTTTTCAGGGCTCCGAAGAAGGTGTTAGCTCGCTTGGAGAGAATTCAGAAGAGGTTCTTATGGGGTGGTTACGATGAACAAAGGAAGATAGCTTGGGTAAGATGGGAGCAGATTTGTCAACCAAAGGAGAATAGGGGGCTAGGAATTAAAGATTTAACTAAATTTAACCATTCTCTACTGGGGAAATGGTACTGGAATTTATTTCACCAGCAAGACGAATTATGGGCACAAGTCTTAGACTCAAAGTATGGGGGCTGCAGGAGTTTGGCAGAACCTACAACAACTGGCAAAGATTCTATTTGGTGGAGGGATCTCAGCTTATTTTATAATTCCATTGATGAGGGGCAGTGGCTTAAAAGTGGGATTAGATGGAAGGTGGGTTGTGGTTCTAGGATAATGTTTTGGGAAGATGGGTGGCAAAATGATGGATCTAATTTGATGGTAAGATTCCCAAGATTGTACCAGATATCTAATCAACAACGACAATACATTCAGAATATGGGCACCATGACCCAATCTGGTTGGGAATGGAAGCTTAGCTGGAGAAGACATTTTATGGAGGAGGAGGTAGAATCTGCTGTAAACTTTATGAAGGATATTCAAGACATGGTTATACAATTACAGAATCATGACACTTGGATTTGGATGGCTGATATGAGTGAAAAATATACAGTTGGAAGTGCTTATCATTGTATGGACAGTGAAGTGAATAGTATGCCTCAAGAGGACATATTTAAGGAGTTATGGAAGCTAAAAATACCTAATAAGGCATTATGTTTCGTGTGGAGACTATTCAAGGACAGGTTGCCTTCTAAAGTGAACTTGTGTAGCAGGAATGTGGAACTTAGCAACAACCTATGCCCTTTCTGCAGGAATACTGAGGAAGATGTGTCACACTTATTTTTTAGTTGTAACAGTATTATACCACTGTGGTGGGAATGCTTGTCATGGATCAATGTTGAAAGTGTATCTTCCGTAACCCCAAAAGAACACTTCCTTCAACACTCCTTTTATGGACACAATGGAATCAAACTGATGAGATGGCAGGCTTGGTGGGTAGCTATGACATGGACGATTTGGTGTCACAGGAACAAAATCATTTTTCAGGATGCCAGTTTCAATAGGCACAATATGATGGAGGATGCGATATTCTTATGCTGGTCGTGGCTTAAAAATCTAGAGGATGGCTTTACTTTCCCTTTTCATTTTTGGTCTACTAATATGGGGGAGGCTTTTGTAATCAGGGGAGGGTAGGAATAAGATACATTTTGTGTATGTTCATCTAGTCTAAGTCAGATCTCAGGTGGCTTTTATCATGTGTCCATGTTCTAAGCTTCCTTCGTTCTGATTTGTTACTCTAGGGTATTGTTTTGCAGTACTTCTTGTAATGCAGACAAATCTTTTTATATATATATATATACTAATTATTTTTTCTGGCCAAAAAAAAAATATCTAATCACTTATCATTAAAAACAATAAACCTTTGATCACTACCATCCTTCTTATTAAAAATAGATATAAGCTCTGAGATCATGTTAGATTTTTAAAACTAATAGATATTTAGTGGTGTTGCACTGTTGCCTAATAGGTATATAAACTGTACTCTTTTTATTTAGGTAATGCGTGACTTCAAAACACACTTAATTTGATTATTGTGCATAAGGAGGATTTACCATGAGATTAAGTGCAAAAAAACTTTTTTTTAACTAAGATGATACGAACCTTTTGAATTATTTTTATCATTTAATGCATTATAGTACCTGCTTTTACCTCTTTCCTGAATGAATGTCCATCATTCAATAATACATTCCCACAATATACGTTAATATCATAATAGCCAATTTTTTCTGGTATGTATTTCACATGAAAATCAGTGACCATGACAAAGCTTCCGCTCCCATTAGTGTTTGTCTTCCTTACATTGTTGCCAATTAGCTCTATTGAAGGTGACAAGGTGGTTTCCATGTGACTAATATCATCATATCTCACTCCTAAAGCTACTATGCTCCCTGATATAAATATACAATTATAGCAATAAAAACATACAATAATAAGGAATGATTGGCAAAGCACTGTAAGAGTCAATTTCTCTTAAAATTTGTACTTGAAGTATGTTGCTTCAACAGGGGAAGGATATTGATAGATGTCATTCAAATAAACAGAGAACTTTGCCTTTACACCAGCTACTAAATCATTTAGACCGGATCCATTAACAACACTCTTAAGTCCTTCACAATAACCTATTTGGAAAGGAACATGAAACTTACATTATATTTAAATGAGGAAAACTATAAAAATCAAATGCTGAAATGATAATGTAAGAAGTCATCATGGCTTGAGATACTAGTAAATGATCAAACAAAATGGAAGAAATAACGTAATAAATCTAATAAAATGAGATTTGACACGAAAACTTACCTATAAAAACAGTATAAACATATGGCATTATAAAAAGAACAAAAGCACACAACCTGGATTGACCTTTAGTGGCAATGGAGAATCATTCAAGCTTTGATTTCCTCCTTCTAAGCTAAAGGAGAGCTTTCCCGCTTTCATCACAACAAACTCAATCATTATATAATCAAACTCATTCCACCCTATGTTAGAGATATATGGAGCACTTGCAACAGAACCATTTTCGTGCAGCGTAGACAACTTAAAATCAGGCAAATAAGACGTTTCATTCGTCTGAGAGATACTGTTCCCAAATGCATCTTTAAGGAGTACCATAATTGTGGCTTTTGAACCAGCTTCATATTCATGTCTCACGCCCTTCCATGATGCAACGCACACAGACGGGTACATGTTCCCTTCATTAGGACAATACTATCAACTATCAAGCATTATTATGTGGCACATAAAAAACCAAAGTAACCTAGGTATAAACTAAAATGGATAAAATGACCTGCAATACCATTTTGCAAAACAATCACGCAGAGGAAGTACAACTATAGTTTAAAAAATAAAAATAAGAACTCAACCACCCAGCCACAGACCCTTTGAACATGGTAGTAAGATACTAAGTGCAAAGAGAACCCAAGAGCTTCCACCAAAAGACCCATCGAAAGACGAGAGTGAAGAAGAGGACCAAGTCTTACCCCATTCCACCTGGACCCGCTCATTCCCTTTGAACTTCCATTTCATCCGCTTAATCTGCAGAACCTTATCCCCGTCCATGCTGAAGCAGAGCCTGGAGTGGTCGTGGTAGTCGCAATCGATCTGAATCTCATGCGGAACCATGTCTTTTCCAGAAGAGGAAGGGTCTTATATGGAGGTGAAAGGAGAGGGTGGTGGGGTTAGAATAAGGTGGGGAATCTAAGGGGTTTTGGCTTTGGTGGAGCTGAATGTGGAGGGAGCGTCCTCTAATGGAGCGCTTGAGGGAGAGGGAGTGGGAGGAGAAGTTTGAAGCGGGAATTTTGGGAACCCTAGATTTAAAAAAGCTTAGATCAAACGTATGAGACATCAAATATTTAAAAAAGCGAAAAATATTCTAAGACGGTTTTCGAAAAACCATCTTGGAATGCAAACAATTCTAAGACGGTTTGCCGAAAACCGTCTTCGAATGGTAGTTTCTAAGATAGTTTTTGCTAAACCGTCTTCGAATTATTGTAATTATTTACAAAAATTCTACCGCGTGTTTTTCTAAGACGATTTCTTATTAACCGACGTAGAATCACCATCGTAAAAAAGGCTATTTGTAGTAGTGTACAATCATCATTCTTCACTTTGTACCAGGATACCCCACATGTAGGGCATTTTCGCATTGTGGCAAACTAATTTCTGTACAATATGCAATCATTAGGGTATGCATGAATTTTGTGGTAGTCCATACCCACAAGACATAATATCATCTTCTCCTCGTAGTGATTTTTCGGCAACGTGTTATTTTCAAGAAGTAACTTCTTCCATAATACAAGCAATTTAGTGAAGCTTTTGTCACTCCACCCAAATCTTGCCTTCAAGTTTACCAGAGCTAACACCGCTGACATCCGTGTAAAGGTTGTGCAACCCGCATACAATGGAAGTCTTGAATGAATTTGTAGTTGGTAATAGAAAGGTGCATGTGCTTGCCGAAAACCCTTTTGCCCAAGATCGTGTATCATGTCTTCTGTACGAGCCACGAAGTCCACATCAACAGGCTGAGTGTCAGATACTGTTGGCATGTCTGGCAATTCACCATGCCATATCCATTTTGTATAATTATGAATAATGTCGTCACATGTAAGATGTGATATAATGTCATTCACTAATTGGTGTCTCCCATTCCCACATTTAACACATGAACAGAAAAATTTTCCCCCCGTAGATGGGGCATTATGTTCAGCAAATTCCAAAATTGTTCAACCCCATTCTCATATTCGTCAGTAATGCGTGATGCTCTCATCCAACTGCGATCTATCTTTCCCCTGCTGTCATACTTATAACGTTATCCCACATGCATAAACTTGTCACTTGTTTAATAATAGGTGTGGTCCTATCCCATTCAGGAAGACATTTTTATGCATAATTCATACGTACAAGTTTAGTATGTTTTGTTAAATTTGATAAATTTTGGCAGCATTTCGCATCCATCTCCAAGTACATGAAATGAAAGTGGTGACATCAATTCACCACGATCAAGTATGCACCCATAGAACAAAGCGATATGCAGTAATCCAAAATTTTATCATATTTAACAACACATACTTAACATGTACATATGAATTATGTATAAAAAATGTGTCTTCCCAAACTGTCCAAATGGATAATTCAATTCAATACAACGATTAATCCAAACTGTATATATTAATCATTTTATTGAATGTCAAATGAAAAACTAAGGTTCACTCACAATGCACATAACTTTAATATAAAACACTTTTTATATGACACAAAAACATGTAATACACACATAAGTCTAACAAAGACATACATACCTCTAAAGATGGTCACTAACAACAACAACGAGTGAGGTAATGGCAATGCTGTATTCTTCCCAAAAGTGATGCCTAGACCAAGTACAATGCGGGCTAAAACAAGCCTTAACTTCCCAAGTAAAAGGGTCACAAACTTGTACCTACAACCAAAATGAATTGTTAAGTTAAAAGATTAAAAACTAATTGCATAACTTTCATGTTATTTGAGAAAATGACAAAGCACACAATTTAATATGAGAAATCAATAGATACGTCATGTGCACACTTAAATAACAAACATTTGTTGTAACTTGCGTTACCACAACAAAGTCAAAGCCGTATCATAAACTAATCCTTCATATTTGTTTCTTTTAAGACAAGTACAACAATAAGAAACAAAATTACATGGGAAAGCAAAATGTCCACTTAATCATAATTGAGTACGTCATAAGTAAGCAGAAGAGAGCAAGGTCATCCATAAAGAGTTAGTTAATTAAATTTAAAAACTTGAGAGATCAATTATTAGCCAAAACTACTCAAACTACAATAAAAGCAACAACGACCAATTAATAGTTTAAATTGTAGAGGTAGAAACCTGGTTTCAGCTTTCTAAATGGTGGCAAGGGCTTCCCAAACACAACCAGTAATGAAGAGGTCTTCAAATTATGGTAGACTACAACGAGTTTGAACTCTAGACAATATCAACTCCTGCACAAGTAGTTAAATATTAGTTAAACAACATGGCTTTGTAGTTTGTTCGATGATCAGGGTTTGCTTACAAATTATTAGCGGTTGTTTTAGAACTGCTGTTATTTTAAAATTATCTATTTATTTTATTTTAAATAAGAAGTCAAATTTTGTTTGTCATAGTTTTAGGAGGTCGTTTAGTTTGTTATGGATAGTGCCTTGATTAAAGGACAAAATCTTATTATGAAATTATATTTTCAGTTGTTAGTTATTTTTTCAGCCTATATATGTAGGTTTTGAATTCAATAAAAATATCCTCTTCCATCACACTCTCTGTTTTATTCATTCTCTGCCATAATTAAAAACCAATAATTGGTATCAAGAGCCCTTTTCTTACGGGACCTATAGAATGGATTCTGAAAGAAGTTTTTCCCAAGTAGCTCTTCCAGTTTTCAATGGAGAAAACTATGATCTTTGGGCCGTCAAAATGGAGGCTTACCTAGAAGCTTTGGATCTTTGGGAAGCTGTAGAAGAGGATTATGAAGTCTTTCCACTACCGGACAATCCCACCATGACCCAGATCAAGAATCATAAGGAAAAAAAAAGCCGAAAAGCAAAGGCAAAATCATGTCTTTTTGCTGGTATCTCTACAATGATCTTTACTGGGGTCATGACTCTCAAATCGGCAAAATCGATTTGGGACTATCTAAAGGCGGAATATGTTGGAGATGAAAGAATTAGAAGCATGCAGGTGCTTAACTTAATGAGGGAATTTGAGCTTCAGAGGATGAAAGAGTTTGACACAATCAAGGAATACTCAGAGAAATTGTTGGGCATTGCCAACAAGATAAAGTTACTGGGCGGTGAATTCGTTCCCGGGCCTTGTACACACCGCCCGTCACACTATGGGAGCTGGCCATGCCCGAAGTCGTTACCTTAACCGCAAGGAGGGGGATGCAGTGGATCTTGTAGAGGCAAGGGCGAATCGAGTTAGCATCCCGCCATTCATGCCATGCCTGGAATAGCTTTCTATCTCCAAATCCATGACCATGATAGCGTAGGCAAATCTATTAGAAGTAGTATCCGTGGGGGTGGTGGAAGCCACATAAAGCTTTCATGGACACAGGAGACCATACAAGTGCACGCCGAGCCCATGCAAAAGGTTTGGTTAAGATATGCCAGATTCCACCATCCCGGACTGCGTTCCGGAAAAAGTGGCCTACTTGAAATGAAAGAAAGGGCGAGCACTCTTGTGTTTCAAACAGATTCCAGGATTGTTGAGAAAATTCTGGTAACAGTGCCAGAGAGGTACGAAGCATCTATTGCTTCATTGGAGAACACAAAAGATCTGTCTAAAATTACTTTTGCAGAAGTGCTACATGCTCTCCAAGCCCAAGAGCAGAGAAGATTGATGAGGGAAGATCATGCTGTTGAAGGTGCTCTTCTAGCCAAGAGTCAACAAGCTAAAAACTATAAGAAGAATCATCCAGGCAACAGTCAGAGCAGTGCAACTGATTACAACAAAGGAAAGGGTGAAAAGAAAAGTTACCCACCTTGTCAGCATTGTGACAAAATGGGTCACCCTCCATTCAGATGTTGGCAGAGACCTGATGCTAAACGCATCAAGTGCAATCAAATGGGGCATGAAGCAATCATATGCAAGAGCAAAAATCAGCATCAAGAGGAAGAAGCTAAGGTCGTGGATCAAGAGGAGGAGGAGTATCAACTCTTTGTGGCCAGGTGTTTTGCAAGCAACGAAGAAAGTGAGAGTTGGCTGATTAACAGTGGTTGCACAAATCATATGACCAATGACATGAAGCTTTTCAAAGATTTAAAGCCAACCAACATCACCAAAGTCAAAATAGGCAATGGTGATTATATTTCAGTTAAAGGAAAGGGGACAGTTGCAATAACAAGTAGCTCAGGTACAAAGTTTATTCCTGATGTCCTTTTTGTACCTGAAATTCAACAAAATCTGTTGAGTGTTGGCCAATTGATTGAAAGAGGCTTCAAAGTTATTTTTGAAGACAATTTTTGTCTGATTAGAGATGCAACTAATCAGGATATCTTTAAAGTAAAAATGAAAGAAAAAAGTTTTGTTCTAAATCCTTTGGAGGAAGAGCAAGCTGCTTTTTCAATCAAAGAAAGCATCACAGAAGTTTAGCACAAAAGGCTCGGGCATTATCACCACCAAGGGTTGCTGCAAATGAAGTCCAAAAGAATTGCAGCTGATTTTCCAAAACTTGATGATCACATACCAACATGCAAGGCTTGTCTATTCAGAAAGAAAAAAAAGAAGCCATTTTTTAGGACAACAAAAAGAGCGACTCTTAAGCTGCAGTTAGTCCACACAGATATATCTGGACCTAAAAAAACTCCTTCATTAGCAATGGCTGGAGCGTTTTGGAAGTTCAAAAAATTAGTAGAAAATCAAAGTGGCAAGCAAATTCAGATTCTAAGATTTGAAAATGGCAAGGAGTACACCTCAGAAAAATTCAACCAATTTTGTGAGGAAGCTGGCATTGAGCATCAGTTAACTACTCCCTATACTCCACAACAAAATGGAGAAGTGACTTAAGTCTATTGCAA
>PYAF01001003.1:152607-167164 GCA_007407185.1 Glycine tomentella
AATTCAGATTCTAAGATTTGAAAATGGCAAGGAGTACACCTCAGAAAAATTCAACCAATTTTGTGAGGAAGCTGGCATTGAGCATCAGTTAACTACTCCCTATACTCCACAACAAAATGGAGAAGTGACTTAAGTCTATTGCAAGTCAGAAGATCAACTAGCAGATTTGTTTACAAAACCACTTCCTGTTAGCAAGTTTTTGAGTTTTTAAGGAAGAAGATTGATGTTTGCAGTATCTAAAGCAAGGATAAGTGTTAGCGGCTGCATTTAGAACTGCTGTTATTTTGAAATTATCTATTTATTTTATTTTAAATAAAAAGTCAAAGTTTGTTTTTCATAGTTTTAGGAGGTTGTTTAGTTTGTTATGGATAGTGCCTTGATTAAAGGACAAAATCTTATTAGGAAGTTATTTTTTCAGCCTATATATGTAGGTTTTGAATTCAATAAAAATATCCTCTTCCATCACACTCTCTGTTTTATTTATTCTCTGCCATAATTAAAAACCAACACAAATCTGCAACATCTTAAAAGAATAGGTAATTCATAACAATTAAATTTTTTTACTTTGTGAGCGAATTCACTATCACACAAAGAGGGAGGAACACAGAGAAAATAGTAGTGGGTTAGTGGCAATTCAGGTGCCATCTTCAGTCTCCTTTGTGACAAGGTCAGTATGACACAAAGAGAACAACAAGTACCAAACACATGATGGATCATGTCTTTCTCGAGACCTAAATGTCATTCACAAAATTCGAAACAAACATATACACACATCATTTATATTTTAAGGTAAAAGGGTGAACCAAACGTTATCTTAATTCGTTTTGTGATTGAGTATGGAACCCTTGACTTGGGGTCAATCACTGAAGGTAAAGTAACAAAATTGATGGTTATAGTAGAAGAAATATAGCTTCATGGTTCAAAAATATTAGACAAAATGGACACAAAGCTGTAGTTACATTTCAGTTTAGCTTTTTCGACATTTATATATATGGAATATATTATATATGAGCTCCATTCAATGATCTTTGCATATTGAAGATGTTGTAATATGCAGCTGGAAATTTGTGTATCTCTATCTTTAATTAAACTGCTTCATTGGAGAAGAAGCCTATGTATAAAAGCTGGAGAATGCTTGAACAACTAGTTTATGTAGTGGAATTCTTAGTAAAAAGAAGAATAAACTTTGTGAAAAGGATATATTATTAATATAATTTCCCTAAACATTAATCAAATTGAAAAAAAAAAAAAGAGAAACCAAAACTAATGAAATGCCTATGACATCATCATACCCATAAATGCATGCAACAAGGTAAGTTCTTTTCCTTTAATCATTATTATATTCACGGTGAGTATACATGACCTTAATTAGTGGTCCACACATGTTAAAGGTTTGCCAGTGCTGCTGAAGTAATTAAAATAGTTTATGTGTCATCTGTTACAACTTAGAAATATAATAGTTATTTATTAATTAGTCATACAAGGCACAAAAGTAATAGGTAATTGTATTCGTCACACTTTAATTAACTAATTATCCTAATGAATGAAGTTCCGTAATTGTGTGCATTGACCAAAACAAGTCGTTAAATACCATGCTTGAGAGATGAACCATACTCTCCTTAAATTTGATTTTGGAATGAACTAGAAAATGGAATTTTTTAACAGATATAGAATCATGTTTAATTGTTTATTTATCAGCCAAAGAAAGATATAAACTGCTAACTGTAACCTCTTCAAGCACATATAAGGATTTCATGACCACTGTAGAAACAACTTAAAAACATTTCATGTTTGCATTTAATCATGACTAACACCTGAATTTTATTAAATAAAAAATATATTTTATTTAAGGTACTTCATTGCTAAAAGTTGATACCATTTCTATATAGTCAGAAAATTATAACTTGTGCATTTTTTATCATCTAAACATTTTTGTTGCATTAAATTTTCAGGAGCTTCCAGAGTCTCAGAGGGCTGATGCAGTGACCAGCATGGCGTATGAGGCTAGTGCAAGAATAAGAGACTCTGTTTATGGTTGTGCAGGGGCAATTTGGCAGCTCCCAAAAACAGGTCAATGAGCTTCAAGCACAATTGGCCAAGGCACAAGGTCAGCTTGTGAACATGCAGCTTCAGCAAGCCAATCTTGTGGCTCTAATTTGCATGGAAATGGCACAGAGTCCACAGCAATCACCACAACAATCAGTGGATGATTTCATTTCAACTCCTCCCCAGAGTGGTGGTGCCTATCCAAGTGGAATGAACTTCTTTGAGGACAACACTAGCCTAAACTCACTAAAGGAACAACCCCTTTAGACATGAAGAAGAATCAGTATCATATAAATATTAATTAAATATAGTATATAGTTAGACATGCACAAAGTGTTCCTATATATGATTGTCTCCTATGGAGAAGTTGAAGGAATAATCTATCATAATAGAGAATAGAATTCCAACTATGTTGACAGTATAATCTATCATTTGTAGCAGAGTCTTTTTTTTAATTAACTTATAGAAGAAATTAATTTATATCATTTTTCTTCCTTATTTTCTCTTTTATAAATGTTTATAGAGAAAAGTATTGAAACAAGGTCTCAGAGGAGCATGATTAACCTATTGATGGTTAGAGATGAACTTGGTGAGACAAGAGCATCATCCATCATGAACACATTACTGATCATCATCGTTACTCAACCAAAATGCTTTAAGAATACCAATATAATATATGTAATGACAGCAAGCATAAAAAAACCACAGCTTTATTATTGAATAAAAAAAACACAGCTTTATATGTAATGACATGGAAATCTGCAGCCGCCATACTGCAAATGACAAATATAATTACTGAAACATCAATTTTCTTCTTTACCTGTACCAATATTCCCTTAGCTTAATTACCCTTGTGGTGATACTCGAGTCTATGATGTCACCTACCCCTCAGCAATGTGATTCATAATGGGTATCAGCTGAGACCATGTTAACTAATTTTCAGATATCAATATCTCCTTGTACACAATCATTTGTATTCTATCCTTTCTTGTATGACCACTTATCCATCTTATTTTTTGCTACTCCTACTTTATTCTCTTATCCTTTTAAAGTATGGCATTCACTATTATAGAGTATAGTTGGTCGTATAGCTGGCCAACTGAATTATACAAAAGAAAGAAAATAACTTGAAATAACCAAGGGATTATTAAGATTTTCAGTAATCAGATAGTACTGGAAGATGTATTATGTTTCTAGGTTGCTTATTTTTGTTCATGACTTCATGGAAGCAATACAGTTTATGATATTTTAGTTGGCTGCTTTTTAACATGCTTTCAGATTTTAAGCATTGCACAACGTTGTCATGTTTAGCAAAGTTTGGGGTCTTTAGATCCTATGTCTGGGATCCTGTTATGAGATGTTATTTTGGCACATCCCATTTTTTTTAATTGTTTTAAAGTTTAGATTAGTTTTTTTTTTTTTTTTTTTTTAAACATCAGCAGCCGTAGCAACTAAAAGTGAAATTATTCGGGAAAAAATAATTATTGCACTTATGTATTTCTGATGTAATAAATACTTCCCTTCACAATAAAATCCCCTTTTAGTTGCTTAAAATTAGCTCTAAGGGTTAATGTGAATAAAACCTTTTTTTTTTTGTTGTTCTTCCCGTAAGATTATTGATGATGACATTTGATTTACTAGAAAACAAAATACAACTTACCTATGTCATCTTGAGCCTGTTTAGGACTGGTTCTCGGGTAAATGTTAGATGGGTGCTACTGTAAATATCTTTTCTCGAGCCTCATGGCCAGAAAATAAGAAACTGCTTGTGTTGTATTTCTGGTTTTCTTGCAATGAAGATCACTGCATGCAGTTTATTAAGGTATTCCCTTTGAAACCAATTTACAATTAGAAATCAACGCCCAGGAAGTTTATATTACTTTTTATTCATTCTGCAGAGCATCTGAAGATTACGAAACAGAGCCCATCCTATCTAATGGTCAGTATCTTGCCTTCTCACGTGAACCTAGTTAAATCTTTTATCAAATAGCTAACTCATCTAAGATATTTTTTTGTTTTCCACTGAGCAGTTGATCCAGAAGTATAAGACGCTCACAAGGTATAAAGCATTGGCATGTTAAATTGATAAGTATGCAGATCTTTACATATCCCGGTTAATATGTGATATAATGCAAAATTTATATTTTGGGTAATGGCATAACAAACATGAAATGTATAGCTAAATAAATAAGTTTCTTTGTTCAAGGAAAATGATTTTGAAAATTGTATAACTGTAGAGAAGTAATAATAGAAACTATCTAAGAGAATACATACAAAGACAAAGGAATCGTGAAATAAATAAAGACACCAATGCAGTTGTTACATGAATTTCTAGCTATTTTTACTTTCATTCAATGACAATATAGAAAAGCTTCTCTACATACAGAACCAAGTATATAAAACTGTTCTTACCAAAATCTAGAAATTTCACGTGAGGATGAGTGGGTTCTGAAACTTTGCACGTCGCATGAGTAAACGTCTTTGTCTAGAAGAGGTACCTGCAAAACAAAGGAAAGACACTCCAACGCTCAAGTAAGTACATTAATTATATGAGGATAATCAAGTGTATAAGAATCTCAGATGAATATGTATGTGTGTATTCAAGTATTCATCCCCTGTATTTCATATCTGTCTTCCAAAGTTTAGAGACAACTTGTATTTATAGTGTGGAGTATGGGTCTTGGACCTTTGTTGAGTAGATAATTTGTTGATAAGAAAATAGATAATAGCATGTAGTTATATTTGAATTAGAGATAATGTATACCTTATAGATATGTTGTTATTTGTAGATAAATGACAACTTGTAGACAATGGGAGAGATATTAGGAGATAAGATGATGGCACAATCTCCAATATATATACAAATATAACATTTTGGTCCATGAGCTTCTGGAAGGTGAATAGATAAGTGTCAATGTTCCTGTAGCGAGGCGGACTCTGAGGTTGGACAAAATGTACTTGGTGTGTCCCGGTTGCCATATAAGACGAAAATATACACGTTTACTGTAGCAGGGCGGACATGGAGGATGAACACGTGTACAGTGACCCAACAATAATGTCCACGTGTAATTTTACCAATTTGTATAGTACATAAGCCCCCAAGCCTCTGAGTCAATTTATGAGTGAAAGAGGTTAAGTAAGCATTAGTGGTAAATGTCCGGTGTCCAGGTTGTCAAAATGTTCTTTGACAAATAATGAACAATTATCAAGCTCGAGGAGCCCCCCGAGGGTAGACAAGCAATGTCCAATGTTCCAACTGGTCACTCCATAAAAATAATTATGGAGTCATGTCAGACCTCCATACCCAGGAAATACATCATCTGAATAATTACTGTTGACGTGTCTAGAATGGATGTATCTAGAAAGTCAAGTCTGTTAGGTATATGAAATGTTCGGGTTGGGCACTTCTGCGAAAATCTGACCGTTGCAATGAGTATCGAAAGCACGCGTGATACATTGCCATTTCCCCATGCACGTGTTGTGCACTCACCGTACTTGTGCATACGTGTCACTCAAAGATTGGGCACGTACTGGAGTAGTGCGGTAGTGGGTGAGTGGGCATTGATCATGGAACGGATTGCAAGGGGACGTTTTCAAATTTCTCCAGTAACCATCAGGCTTCATTTATTACTTGTCATTTAAATTGACGAGACTGGTTGTCACTTCTCTTACACCTTCACTTTCGCCTTTTCAACTTCCTTTTTTCGAGACTTATTCTTGTTCAACATTTCAAACCTTCTCTTTCTCCTAAGGTAAACTTCTGAAAATGTTTGTTCCCCCCATCTGTAATCCAGCTTTTAACAGTGGTGATTCAGGAGAGTCAGTGGAGCAGGGCACTATGCGTGAAGTGATGGATGAGAAAACTCATCATAAAATATCTGATGATGAGTCTTTCTTTTCTTGGAAGAGGAGACAGTTTCCTAGGGTTGATGAGGGTATTTCTTGCCTTTGTCCACAGGTAGGGCCATCAGTCATCTTTCGGACAAATGAGCTTTTGCCATTTCTGCTTCCTTCCTCTTCTTTAGGGAAACTGAGATGATGTGGTTTCGGAGGCATTAAGGATTCCTTTGGTGTGTGTAGCGGCCTTATTATGTTGTTCTCATCATTCAAAGCTATGAATTGGTGAAGGATGATGTTTTGCAAAAGTTATTGTACCCTAATGAGGGAGATAAAAGTGAAGAAGCTCGTCCTCAATATCTCTGTTGGGGAGAGTGGAGATCGTCTCACCAGAGTTGTCACGGTGTTGGAATCACTTAATGAAGTCATCTCACCAAAGCCGTCGAGGTATTGGAATAGCTTAGTGGCCGGATTAGTGTCGTTCCAGACTTGATGGTGTTAAGACAAACATTTGAAACAAGACATTGCTGTAGAAAATGCTAGTAATAGGACTTTTGTGTAGGCTACCTTATTTTGTATTTTCTGCTTTTGCTTCTTTCATTTTGTCTTGACTTGGGCCGCAGAGGCCATGTAAATGAATTTGTCAACTTAATGAAAAGTTTCCTTATTTCTCCGTGTCTTCTCTGTCTTCATTCTTTACGTACTGCCTTCAATATTGTCTTCTTTTTGTGAATATTTGATGAATGCAAGCCGACGAACTTGTGTATTTTCATCATAAGTATTGAGACACTATAGCTGTAGCATCCCATATTGCTTGCTGAGACTTGGAAGCAAAATGAATTATCGAGAGTGTAGTTAGGGTTTGGAGTGTCAAGTATGATTCTTGAACTGATGTCGAACCTCTGTCTTGCAAACGGCTAAAGCGTGTAGCCTTGTTTGTCGAGGTTCCAAATAAGCTTGTATACCAAGAGCTTGTCTCGGATTTAATTTGTCAATGGTAGACCTTGAATTGTTTTATTGGACTTTTGTTTAGCGGGTATCTGAGTTGGCAGTACTGTTTGTTGAAGTTCCAAGTAAATGATAATACCAAGAGAATTGTCTCGGGTTTGAGATATCAAGGGTGAACCTTGACAACCTATTCCTGCAAAATAGAAAATCTTGTTCCTACAAAACAAGTAGTTCTATGGTCCAAAATGTCGGGGTTCCACAGACGTGAGAGTACCAAGAATGCTTTCTTGGTTTTAGCGTGCCAAGAGGACCTTGGACTTTAATATACCAAAGATACTTCCTTGGATTTTTGCATAGCTTATATTCTTGCACAGGTAGAATTTGTGAGCATCATCAAAATTAAGCATTAACTACCTCATGTTTCCGCAATGGATAACATGGTGATTACGAGGTTGACCATGGTTGGACCTCAAGCTTTATTTGAGAGTTATGAGTTACCAAGAGTTGTTGATAACCATGCTGATCAAGGATAGACCTTGAATTTTGTAAATCATAAAGAGTTAGTCTTGAGCTTCATACCAAGAATTCATCTTGGGTTTTAGAGACCAAGGATAAACCTTGGATCTTGTGTACCAAGTGTTTCATGGGTTTTTATGTTCCTAAGAACTTATATTCCTGCAAGGAAAAAGTATACTAACATATGTCAAGGATAGACATAGTTGTACCTTGAAATGTGAAGTCTGATGCACGTGGAGTTATCCATGTTGGATTTTGTCGAGATTCGCCAGAATATGATCTGGGGTTTGTAGTCCTAAGAACTTGTCTTGGATCCCATATGTCTTTGAGACTTTACCAGCGACGCGTCCGACCTGGATTTTTAGAGGTCGACCAAGACTTTAGGATTTATGAACCTTGATGGTTTATCGTAGCTTGGATTTACAAACCTGTAAATTACTAGAGGTCGACCAAAGCTTTAGACTTATGAACCTTGACAGTTCGGCGTAGTTTGGAATTACAAATTTGTAATTGGCGAGGTCAACCAAAGCTTTAGACTTATGAACCTTGATGGTTCGGCATAGTTTGGAATTACAAACCCGTAAATAATGTAAGGTCGACCAAAACTTTAGACTTAGGAACCCTGACGGTTCGGCGTAGTTTAGTTTTACGAACCCTAAATAATATAAGGTCGACCAAAGCTTTAGACTTACGAACCTTGACGGTTCTGTGTAGTTTGGGATTATGAAAAGTAAATAATGTAAGGTCGACCAAAGCTTTAGACTTATGAACCTTGATGTTTCCGCGTAGTTTGGTTTTACAACGCTGTACATGGTGTAAGGTCGACCAAAACTTTAGACTTATGAACCCTGACGATTCCACGCAATTTGGAATTACAAACCCGTAAATAATGTAAGGTCGACCAAAACTTTAGACTTAGGAACCCTGATGGTTCTGTGTAGTTTGGTTTTACGACACTGTACATGATGTAAAGTCGACAAAAACTTTAGACTTACGAACCCTGATGGTTCCGCGTAGTTTGAAATTACAAACCTTTAGATAGTACCAGGACGTGTCCGCCCTGGATTTAATGAAAGTCACCAAATACTAACTTTGGCGAATCGTACCAAGACATGATCTTGGATTTGTGTCAAGGTTGGACCTAGGATAATATTCAAGCGATATTTCCTGAAAAATGAATTATGTTCCTGCAAGGTGGACATAAGTACATATATAAAAAGAGGAAATATGTTGTATTAATATCGCAATCAATATATATATATATATATATATATATATTTCCTTCATTATTCTTCAGATGGGCCTCATTAAAACCTCTCAAGCCTAACCTAGGGGGAAAAAGACTTGGGTAGGAAAAAGAGTACACCATTCGGCCTTCATTTCTTCAATTGTAGTAGAACTTCAAGTGGGTAGCATTCTAGGTTCTTGGAATATCTTTACCACTTAGTTCTTGTAATCTGTACGCGTCATTGTCCAGGTTAGCAATAATTTTGAACGGGCCTTCCCAGTTAGGTCCAAGCTTACCTGCGCGAGAGTTCTTTCTGGCTTACCTCGGACACGCCAGACTAGATCACCCGACTGAAAGGTTCGTGATTGAACCTTGGTGTTATATCTCCATGCCATTTGGCACTTCATAGCTTCTTCCCTAATTTTGGCCATATCCCTGACTTCCTCCATTATTTCCATCTCAACCCGCATGTTCTCTTAATTATGTTGTTCTTGAAATAACATTCTTCTTGCTAATGCTTTCCCTAGATCCACAGGAATCATGGCATCAGCACCATAAGTAAGCCGAAAGGGAGTTTCTCCTGTGGCTGTTTGTGGTGAAAAGTGATATGCCCACAATATGCTAGGGAATTCTTCCTTCTAGAGGCCTTTAGACTTGTCGAGTCTAGTTCATAAGGCTCAAAGGATGACTCAGTTGGCAGCTTCTGCTTGGCCGTTTGTCTGAGGATGTTCGACAGAAGTGACTAGGTGCTTGACTCCCAGTTGTGTGAGAAAGTCCTCATAAGTCTGTGCCCTGAATTGCATACCATTGCCAGTAATGATAGCATAAGGTAGACCATACCTACATATAAGGTGTTTCCAAGTGAATATTTCAACTTCACTGGCTGTTATCTCTCTTAAGGGTTTTGCTTCAATCCATTTGGCAAAGTAGTCGATAGCCACTAATAAGAATTTAACCATTCCTGGAGCTTTAGGAAGTGGACCCAAAATATCCATCCCCCACATTGCAAAGGGCCATGGAGAAGTAATGGTGTGAAGGTTGTCAAGGGGAGTTATGGGGACATATGCAAACTCCTGACACCTTTTACACTTCTTGAAAGCGTCAGTCCTGAGTGTTGGTGTAACACCTCAACTCGCAATCTTGTTATTATTGATTTTTAATGAAAATTCTTTTCAACTTACTTAAGAGCACCCAATTGAATATAATAAAATTTTACCAATAACTGATATTCCAAGAAAATTTCATCACTGAGTAATATTTATAAACCTGAAGTAATATATAATAAGAGTACAAACTGACACTGGTTCTATTACATAGTACAACTAATTCAAAACACTCTGTAACAAAAGAATACATCTTCAAACATATCATCTTCAAACAAAATCCTCTTCTTGTAAATAGCTAGTGGTCTCTCTTTGCTGTTCATCTGCTCGCTCGAATAAAATTGAGGTCATAGCAGGTGTCAACCACAGACACAAAATACAGAGTAAGTTTATGATAAACATAATTTAAGCAACAGAATATATTCAATATGCAGATATTTATAACAACATCCTCAAAATTTTTGTATGATTCTCTTAGACTCTTATCATGATGCATGATTCTCTTAAACTCTTATTATGTGGTACCAACTGTCAAGATAGCCTCATCCCTGTGGCACAGAACTGAAACGATCAGTCAGGGTCCCCCAGTATTGCACAGGATTCTCACCCACACTTTATGTGATCATCATGGGTGGCGTGATTTCCTCACCGCAAGAGTCACCCCCCAACTCAGACTTCTCTTGTCTGAACGCTCGAACTCAGTTCCTGCAGCTATCTGACACACCTCCTCTTTGAGGCAACTCTTATACACACCTCCTCTCTGAGGCAACTCTTATGAGACACATGAGACTGATTCATTTATGCATATCTCATTCTTTTCATAAACTCAGATATTCAATATAAATCTTCCAATCATTGTCTCACATGATTTACTTAGAAAATTAACATAAATCATGTACAGAACTCGGCTTATTACTCATGTACAAAACACAACATATCATTCATGTACAGAGATTTATAGAAACACTCAACAACACATAAAACTTCATTCAAGCACTCAATCATGTAACTATAACTCAAGTCCAACAATTTCTCAGATACAAGTCATACTACACAGATTTTCAAGCACTTATTCAAATACAAACAACACTTAAACTATCTTTATCATAAAGCTTCCCTATACATACCTTAAAACCTCTTAAAAAGCTTGTCTTTCTCTTCCTAAAGGTGCTAGCTTTACACGTGATTCTTCAAGGGGAAATGGAGTCTCTTTATGCTTTTGAAAAGGAAGGATAAAAATGAAATAAAAGAGATAAGGGAAGAGTAGTTCACGTGAAGGTGGGTAGAAAGGAAAACTTGTAGAATGACTTCCACTTAAGGCCTTTCTCCCTTTATATAGAGTTTGGAAAATAATAAAATAGTCAAGGACATTTCTACCCTTCCTCGCTAGTTACTCCCATTTGGTTTCATTAGATTAGTTTCATCTCATTCCATTCCATCCTAACCAAGCTCATAGTGACTCTTGCTAAATATCTTCCAACTTTACAAAAATTTTCTAAGCCATGATGACTCCTTTACAAGTGTCCTACCACTTGTCATGTGTCATGAAGCTTCTCTTCCCTTCTTTAATCTTCACGTGAATCACCAAGGAATAACAGAAGATTTTTCTTCTCTTCATGCCATCTTGTACACATGTCTTTCAAGGTTATGATGGCTTCTTATCCCTTCATCAATGGTGGATTACAAGTGGCTAGATATTTCTTAAGCCTTCATAATTGCACCTTATCATTTTAATTTATGAATCTTAAGATATTTTTCTACTTATCATGTTTTCATTTCCTTAAAGGGAAGAAAATTATGCGGTTCTCCTTGTGTCCACATGTCACCTTTTATGAAGAAGAAGAATTCAATTCTAACATGAATTCACCCATGGCATTCCTTAAGAGGAAGTAAAGTTCAATTTGAATTTTTCTACCAAAGAAATAAAGTTCAATTCGAACTCTTCTACCTAAGGATAATATTAAATAATAGAACTCTAGAGATTTCCTGAAACTGACTTCAATTACAGTATAGATAGCTCACAAGCAGTCTACACAGAGTGCTACACAGACCTTACATACAAGACTGCTCTTATCTTAATTCTATTGGTTTGTTTTGCTTCTAACCATCAAAATTACTAAACCATCTTATTGAATAAGTCTATCCATCCTACAATTTAGAAAAAATTCCACAGATTCTATTTATTATTTTTTCATATTTTTCTGATGCTTGAATTCTCCTAAATAAAATTTCAAAGTTATTACCATATGAAATTCATAGAAATCCTATTCTGAGGCTTCTTGTCACAAAGTATTTTGGTAATTTACCATCCAAGGGCACTCTGTAATTTCATCAAGCTTTCACAAAATATCAAAGGGTGTCTTGGTAATTTTTGCCTCAAGGGTATTATGGTAATTTGTTATTCACCCTTGGGGTATGATTGTAATTTTCAAAATATCCAAGGGTATTTGTGTAATTCTAGCTCAAGGGTATTTTTATAACTTCCACTTTAAAATATCTAACCAAAAATATCCAAGGGCATTATCGTCATTTTTATCTCAAGGGCATTTCCGTAATTTCTGTTTCAAAGAAAGGGTAATATGGTCATTTTTCTTCAAACATTTTTGTAATATCTCTAATTAATATTTCACCCAAATAATTTATATATAGACCAATCAAATCTCACATAACCTAACACTCACATCAACAGTTGCACAATAATAATTCAGACAATATATATTTACAGTTATTGAAATTTCAGGGTGTTACAATTGGCTAATAGTATCCAGCTAGGACTACTTTAGTTGCGAGAGAGCGTCCTCTTGTACGCAAATCCCTCCATGAAGTTCTCTTAGGACATAGTCTGTCTGTTGATTGTCCAGGCACTTGAGTAGAGGTGTAGTCAACCTTATTTTAAACAGTTCGCCATCAAGGATGACGTAGTTGTTGGCAGTGTTCCTTTAGCCCAAAAGTTTTTGTAAGGAGTCATCCAGTTTTGCTCCTCCACATCAATTACCATTACCTATTGGGTATCAATGGTAGGTTTTTTGAGTGTGTCCTGAATGATAGTCTTGAGATGCCCGAACTTCTTGGTACTTGCCAGCTTAGAGAGCAGGTCCGCACTAGTGTTACTCTCTCGCGGTATATGGTACATTTCAAAATACTCGAAACCTTCGATAAGTGTTTTGACCAAATGATAATATTGAATGAGTATGGCTTCTTTGGTTTGAAACTTGTCGGCGACCTGTCCCTAAATGAGTTGTGAGTCAGAATAGCACCTTAGCTACTTGGTTCCAACTTCCTTTGCAAGCCTAAGTCCTGCAATCAATGCTTCGTACTCAGCTTGGTTATTAGAGACTTTGAATCCAAACTTGAGGGCTTGTTCCAGCGTAATGTTGCCAGGTCCCTCAAGAATAATTCCTGCTCCACTTCCCCGAACATTGGTCGCTCCGTCCACATAGAGGTTCCACCAGTCTGAGATGCACTTATAGTCCCCTGCAAACTCTGCTAGGAAGTCTGCCATAAATTGTGTCTTCATGGAGCCGTGAGGTTCATATCGCATGTCAAATTCTAATAACTCCACCGACCATGCTACCATCCTGCTTGCCAACTCTGGTTTCCATAGTACCTGCTTAATGGGATAATTAGTTTTTACTATTACCTGGTGACTTTGGAAGTAAGGTCTAGCCGATGTAATAAGTGCTAAAGTGATCTTCTCAATCATTTGATATCTCTTCTCAGCATCATGTAACATACGACTAGTGAAATAGATAGGGAACTAATGCTTCCCTTCTTCTTGGACAAGTGCTGAAATGATAGCTTCGTCTGTAACAAAAAGATACAAAAGCAAAGGTGCTTCTGGTCTAAGTCGACTCAAGACTGGTGGTGCAGCAATAGTCTTTTTAAATGCTTCAAAGGCCTGTTCACAGGCTTCTATTCTCGGAGGTACCATATATGTGCATCCATGCGAAGGGTTAGCACCCAATGAGATGGCATAGGTGTGAGTTTCCGGTCTCACACTGAGATAGGCGTTGAGGTAGCTCCGCCATGTTTGCTGATTGAGGCGTTGAGGTAGCTCCGCCATGTTTGGATGTTTAATATATTGTTATGAGGGCTAGAGGGCCAGGCCAGTGGGCCATTTGCTTGTGATTGCCTGATATATGTGTTATGGAAGTGGGCCAGGGTGGAGGAGATTCCTCCATGGACCCTGAGCTTACTGAGATGTGTATCTCACCTCGTGTGGGGATTTATGATTTCAGGTGACTCTTCTGGCAGAGGAGAGCAGTCTCAGGGTAGGAGGCCCCAATAGAGACTTGGGCTGCTTGATTGAGAAGCAGCAGGGAGAGCTGAAGGCTCAGTTTTATTTTGATTGTATTTTGTTCCTTGATGAGGGATGGTATGTGTACACCTGTGATGTATAGTTCTGTATACCCTTGGTGAGGGCGGTTATTCTTTTGTATCACCACAGTGTAATGAAAGACACTGATGTATATGTATGTACATAACTAATAATGATATGATATGAATTTCCTCCTGAGTATATTGTGGATGATTATTTATCTGTCTATGTTATGTATGAGAAACTGGATCAGCAAGGGCGTGATTTATGTGCCTTATATGAATGGTTGTTTTTAATCTGTTTGATTCCATATGTAACACCCCGTGTATACCCGGTGTATTAACATTGTATAATAATCAGAATAGCGCTTAACCATAGTTAATTAAAATATTTTTATAGTAGCAGAAGCATCAAATCGAAAACCATATTTCTTGATAACATTATGTATGGAATTTCAATCCACATCAAGCATATCATACATGCCCATGCTTAACCAGATCATCCAACCAAATCGTAGGCAGATAACATATATCTAAAAGATATAAACAGGAGGAAGCATAA
>PYAF01001004.1:14562-26503 GCA_007407185.1 Glycine tomentella
CCTCGAGCTTCTGTGTCCTAATCACGCCGTGGGTCCTCGCCAAACTCAAGTTCTCTGAGCTTTTCCTCTGAGGTTCCACTTCTCACATAAAAGGGGTTTTTCAAGAGCAGAATTGAAGGATTCAAGCTTTCCCAAAGGTTCCTCTCACACTCAAAGGTCTTAGAGAGGTGTTTAGGCCAAGAAAAGGGGTCTAAGGAAGTGTGGAGCATGCATCAATGGAGGTTGGGGTCGTGGGGAAGGAGAAACCATGATTTTTGGGCCAAAATTTCGTAAAATGGCCTTTAAATACTGGTTCTGCTGACGTTCCCGCGCTAATCGCGCCATATATGGCGCTATTCGGGCCAAATTAGTGCAACTAAAAGCTTCCTGGGCACTTATGGCGCTAATCGCGCCACTACGGCGCTAATCGCGCCAACTGGGCGCGTTTGTGGCGCTAATCGCGCCAAACTGGCGCTATCCGCGCCATCAGGCCGCAAGAAATGGCCTTCTGGTGCAATTTCACGCTACTGGCGCCACATCCCACGCTACTGGCGCCGCATCCCACGCTAACCACGCCGTTCCCACGCTATCAGCGCCATGCTACAGTACAGCTACAGTAAAATATTATTATTTTATTTATTTAAATTTTTATTTTTATTTTTTTTTAGAAACCAGGTTATTATAGTTCACTACTACGAAAACCATTTTCTAGGAAGTGTGTTTAAAGTCGGTTATTAAAAAACCACCATCATTTAAGTGGCAGTGATATTTTTATAAATAATTACAAGATTTCAAAGACGATTGTTACTTAACCATCTTAAAATTATATTTTCAAAAGCGATTTTAGACTAGACCGTCCTTGAACGTTAGAGAAATACTAGCAACATATTCTTTATTGTTGGGTGATATAACATGTTAATCCCACTAAATAAGGAGTAGGATAGGACTTACATCATCTGTGTTTCACTAAATAATCAATACAAAAGTTGTGAATAGTTGTGAATACAAAAGTTGATTTTTCATTTTTATTTCGTTTTAATGTTTTGGTGCTTGCTAATATGTCAAGATGACCTTTGCACAGACCCCTTCATGCATCTCCAGTCCACTGAGCCACTGAGGTGGAAAAAATATTTTTGTGTTATGTTTGATAATCGAACTTAATCTAGGAGTGTTGCTAGTTGCCACTTGGGAAGCATATAAATCTCAGCATGTGATTTGACAAACGATTTTTGTTTCAACCTTTAACCATTCATAGTTTCTGGAATTACAGAATATTCTTTGATCTCCAGAGCATGATCTAATTGTTGTTGATTTGTATATTCGTAGATGCACTACAAAAAAATAATGTATTTGTGGCGGTCTCACTAACCACCACAAATGTTATAATTTTTTTAAAAAAGCTAATAACATCACCAATTACACGTGTCAATAACGGTGATAATTTTATCCGTCAACAATTCCAAAATTTAAAGTATAATATTTTAATTGCAACTTAATATATCATTTTTTTTAAAAAAAAGTTACAACTTAGTAGTGTACTGTAGACCCAAACTCCAAAATTTAGGGGTTTCTAAGAGTGGTTATCGAACAAAATGAAGCCTCCAAAACGCTTTGGTTTCTTCACCATCACGACCCTTCTCCTCTCTCTCAAAACCAAAAACAACAAACACAAACCGAAAAGGCGATAGGGGTTTTTCGAGTGAGATCTAGGGTTTCCATCGATTCGGAGAGGGATATTGATAGAACGACCTCATCGAGCAAGGTCAGGAGGTGGAGTACTAGAACATGGATTCGGTGCCTCCGAATTCGCATGGAAACCTTGATGAGCAGATTTCTCATCTCATGCAGTGCAAACCCTTGTCCGAGCAAGAGGTAACATTGTTGCCGAAACCGCTTCATCTCGGTCCGTTTTATTCCTATGTTATTATGAAATGCGATGCACAGATCAGGAAAATCTATTGTTATTTGTCATCGGTTTTGTGCTTTTTGTTCCAACTGCTTCTTGCGCATCGATCCGTGGCTTTTTTGTGAAATCTGGTTTCTCTCGGAATTGGAATGATGACTGGAATGCACATTTTAGTTGTATTGTTGTTTGAGCTACTGAAGAATTTATGCTCCTGTCACCGCTTAATTAGCATAAATGCTTAGAAGAGACAACAATGACAAATGCCTAGCCAGAGCAATTGGTGGCTTTCCTCTGTCTATGGTCTTGGTTTCCTCGGTCTTGGAATTCTTTTAAATTAAGTAATGGATTTGTCTAAATTTTGGAATTTTGTATCAATTTCTATTTATTCATTTTGAAGGCATCAGTAGGAAGAACAAGAATAAAATCTCATAGCAATTTTCTGTTTTTGTTGAGTTATGGAATATGGTGTTTACTGTTTATAGATGGAGTGGATGCTGGATTCTTTTATCTAAAACTCCTTCCCCTTAATTTTTTAATAGTACAACTGCCTTCCTGACTTCTATCTACATGGTAGCTTAGCACCACAATTTTCAGTGGATTTTTCTTATCAATTTACTTAATTGATTTGTTTCTTTTTTGTTTCCTTCAGTTTGTTTTTTATGTTTTTCCGTTTTTTCTTTGGTTTAGGAGGACTTCTTATTCTTGTTTTGTAATCCTCTTTGTCCTGACAAATTTTAACTATTGTACTTGAAATCTGGTTAGTTAGTGAATCTTTTACAAATTGTTTATTTATTTCAACATACCCAGGTTTCTCAATTTTTTGTTTGCCACAGCTTGCTATTCTTTTGTACACATTTTTTATTTTTATAGAGTGTGGTATAACTTTTTTATCAATTTATGTAATAAGGTTCTAGTGGAGGTGGAGAAGGATTTGAAGTTACAAAATTTGGTCATGGACATGTTGCATTGATTGGATTTCATAGGTCTGTCTTCAAAAATGACTGTTTCCCATTAATTTTGATAACTGATGTATTTGATTTACTAGTTGCTACATTATCTAAATTGATTACAGTTGCATTGGGCTATATTTCCTTGAATGATTGTAAATATGTTGTGTGTGTACTTGTTTTTGGTGTCTGCCTAAATTTTATTTGGTCTATAATTAAACTATTAACCCTTTGCATATGTTCCCTTTTTATTTGGTAAATGATTTGCATGGTGCAACTCCCCTTTTCCAATATTCAAGGGTCTAAAGAGGGGATAGTATAGTATCTTCTCTGTGCTTGAAAATTTGCCACATAGGAAGGATCACAAAAACATGTTCATTTTACTTTATTTTGTTTATTATTTTTTCAGTTCTTGAATATAATTGAAAAAGTTTGGTTGATAATTTAATAGAAACAACCTTGCTTCTGCATGGAAATTGGTGGCAATGGTTTTCACACACAAAAAGGTAATAATGCTCGTTTTTAATTACTTGACCATTCCCACCGAGAATTTTTTAATTACATTAAAGTGGGAGCTTCTATTTGGTGGAAGATCATGTCCAAATTAGGTGCCACATATATTACACTCACTAATTGAGTTTGTGTTTGATAGACAAAACATGTGTAGACAAAACCATTATATGTAGTCTTATTATAAGTGTTCTTAAACACCTTTTTAGAATTGTCATGTATGTGTGAATAAGTTATTAGAATTTACTAAATAGGAATTAATTGAATTAAGAGTAAAAAAATAGAAGGGTTAAAAGTGATAAATGAAACTAATAGCTATTTTAACAACCACAACAAATCTAAAAGTCAACGTGGTTGATCCTACTTCAATTTCTAATTATCGATCTGACCACTTAAATCCAAGTGATTACTTAGAAAGGTTTCAATTTTTTATTTATTTATTTTGAACTCAGGGAATCCTTAGTCAAGAGTCAAGAACTAATATTTTAAGATACTAAATTTTATTTAAGAAATTGATCTTTTAATAAATTATTTTGCACTTAGGAACTTGAGAATTGAATCTTGATTACATGCTTAAAAGACATACATATTTGTCAATTGTATCACACAATATATTGGTGCTTTAGTTATTTTATTGTTCTATACTTTGGTAAATTATGTCTCAAAATTCATGTTGGATGTGCCCTTTGTCAATTTTTGTTTGGCTCTTAACGGTAGGTTGTGTACAATCACACATGTTGGGCAAAAATGACATAATTGTACTGATGGTATCTTAGCATACTTTGACTGTATTGTATGGTCTCATTTTTTTACTTCATTCATCAATTCCACTTGCTTGCAGGACTTTTATTTGGACCTAACATAAGATAACAGAAAAATAACACCCCGTGATTATCTGGAAATTGCCTTGAGGCCTGTCCAAGGGAGTGGAAAAGATATAAAGGCTAAAAATGAGGTATTATTCTGCTCTCTATTTTAGTACCTCCAAGAAGCAATTGAGATATATCACTAATGTGAGAATGTTAGGATCTTATTAATTCGGATCTTTCTCTATTTATTTTCAGTTTTTTTCCTTTTGATTTTTAATGCACTGCTGAGTTTTCCTAAACTCTAATGTTTCTCTCAAAGTGACAACTTTACATTAGCAAGTTGACACATCAAAGTAAAGTTTCTTAAACCTTGTAGAAAGAAAATAAAAATAAGTTGTGTTATTATACTTAGAAAATGATGCTTTGTTTATTTTAGAATTAAATTTTCATATGTTTTCTTCAGTTAGTGCTTTGCTTATCATAGTTTGTTGGCATACACGGAAACAATGGTTGTGTGTATATATAAAATTTCTTGGGGATTCATTTATTTGGATCTGTCTTGGACTAATAGTAATATTGATTGTTGCAGATTCTGTCAAGCTAGCTAGTTACCTATAATTTGGCTTTCTGTTCTTAGTTGTGTTTGTATTGGCCAGGTTCAGTTCTCATTTCAACTTACCTAACTTGAAAGTTGTCGTTTATGTTGGCCTTATTGTGTTACAATTATAGGATAGAACTATGGATAATATTATTCAATATAAGTCATCTCTTTTCTTTTTTGCAATTGATTTTTCGGATAGGGTTGCCTGAGGAGTAGTCAAGCTTCTAAGTTAATGGAGTGATAATAAATTAGCTTCTTCCTTTTGATTTTATTTTTGTAAATAACATGCTATTTAAATTAAATGCTATGAAAGGTTTAATTTTATAATTTGATGTTGTTGACATTTGTGGGTTTGTAATTTTTATATGAACGGGTGTGAGTGTATTTTGTAATGCTATATCTATATTTTTTGGCATATTTGAGTTTTTTTTATCAAGAAAATACTATTTTTGGCAAAAAAAGAGCAAAAACGCACTTTGTGGCGGTTTTAAATCGCCAGAAATAGAAAACATGAAAATTAAAAAAATTGAAAATAAAATTTGTGGCGGCTAAAAGCTGACGCAATTTTTTTTGGTAGATTTACCAGCGTTCCTCTAAAAGGCGCAACAATTTTTTCTGACATTGTTACTTCTGACAGTCGATCTTGACCGTCAGAAATTAATTTTGTGGCGATTTTTAGCCACCATAAGTGGATTTTATAGCCGCCACAAAAATATGATTTTTTTGTAGTGATGGTTGTCCAAGGAAACTGTGACTGTGGTTACTGGTGGAAATCGAGGAATTGGGTTTGAGATTTGTAGACAATTTGTATATTCACTGGTTCGCTACTCCCTCTGTTGCCTCATCCAACATGCGTCTTCTCCTCTCTTCCTAGCCTTTTCTTCCTCATTGGGTTCCGACTCCGTAAGCCGCCTTCACCATTGTTGTTCAAGAGGAGAAAGTCGCAAAAGAGACGATGCAAAAGAAATCATAATGGTGCAATTCTGACTCCACGGCCACCGCACAAGGGGAGCATGGCAATGATGGGATTCGTCTTGTAGACAGAAACAATGATTCAGGTTGTGGTGTTTTTGTCATCAGAGGTTGGGTATGACCCGGCTGACGGAGGTTGATGGTAGTGGTCTGTGGTGGTGGGGCGTGCTGTGTGCGGTGGATTTGGTAAGTGCGGTGGTTTCGGTGCGCTCGTTGTTGGAGAGTAGAGGTTAAGGATGGTAAAGGTCACTAGCGTTGGCTCGAAGGTGGTGTGGTTCATGGTAATCTGGCCTGGTGGTAACACAGTACTGATGTTTGGCTGGCGTGGTGTTGATGGAGGTTGAAGGTGGGCTATGGCGTGTGTCGTGGTTAGTGGATAGTGAATACTGATCAGTTGAGTGGTTTTATTCTCAGATTATTTGGTTCTTGCCATAGTAAAGCCGGCATACAAAGCATACAAAGGACAATGAATTTAATTTAGTTTGCAAAGGATAAAAGCTAACTTATTATTTGAAGGAAATTTCTGCTGTTATGTATAGAAATATTGGTCAATGGTTTTATATATGTCTTTGTTTGTGATACTTTGCATAGGGCCTTTAGTTTACTTCGTTCATATGCAGTTTGGCACTAAATTGTATTCCAGGTGGTGTTGATGGTGGCTTGTTATGGTGTTTGATAATGGAGGTGGTTGGGTTTGGTCAAAAACTTGATATCGGGTGTGTTTTGATTTGAGAGGTATTCACATAATCAGATTTGGGTTTGGAAGAAAGGGGTTTATGTAATATTTCTTTTTTCTTACAATTTGAGGTGGTTTTTAACCCGCATTAGTTGTGTTTTGATTATTTTTAATTTTTTCTGTAATTAATGACAGTTTTTAATTGTAAAAATTATATTTTAAAATTTAAATTAAAAAAATGTCATCTAGGTTTGGATTCGTCGAAACTTAGTTTTGAGCCAAAAAGTTGTACAATTTTATTTTATAAAGATGAAAATAGACAATTTTTTTGAAGAGATTAAAAATGAACTTTGAGTATTTTGTAGGAATGAAAATAATATTTTAGTACAATTTTAATAAATGTTATTGTTTTACCTTCATCCCAACTCCGTTCTTTTTAACTTATTGTTGCTGAAGATTGAAATTCTTTTTAAAAGAATTGATTTATTGAACTTTTAAAAATTAAAATACTAGAAATAAATAATATTAAATTAAATACTAGGAGGGACTAATGGAGAAAACTAATTAATAGAAGAACATTAAAATAAAGAAAAAATTATATGTGCAAATAATATAAAGTATGGCTTAAATATGTTATATATCTATAAGTTAGTGTTTTTTATTTTTGATCCCTATAAGTTTATTTTTTTAATTTTAGTCCTGTAAGTTTTTATTTTTTCAATTTTAGTTTCTGTAAGATATGTCGCTAATTTTTAGTATCTTTAAGTTTGCATTTTTTTTTTAAAAAAATTTGGTTCATGTAAACGCGAATTTATGGGGACTTTAATAAAAGAATTACAATCTTAAAAGGATTAAAATTGAGAAAACACAAACTTATAAGAAACAAAAAAAAAACTTAGAGGAACTAAAATTAAAAAAATGTTCAGTTATCAGGAGTAAAATTAGTAAAATGAATTTCGGAGACCAAAAATGAAAAATCACTAACTTATAGGAATTAAAAAATATATTTAAGCCTATATATTTATACACCATCATAACTTAATAATAATTAGCTTATAAGTTATTCCAAACAATATTTCAATTAGTTAATTGACAATGCATATCTATTAAATCTAAAAGGTATAAAATAAACTTAAAATACCTACCATGTATTTTTGGACAAAAAAAACAAGAGTATCATAATTTCAAATATTGTTGGTCAAAATTTATTAAATATCATAAAATTATGTAAGCAACACTTTTTAGTAAATCTCACTCATAATTTTATAACTTTCAATAAATTTTAATTAATAAAACATGTGTTAGAATAATTATGTTAAAAAGAAAAATTATTAACCAAAATTTGTTAACACAAATGATTTGACAAGATAAGGGTTTTATTCTCCACTTGGAAATGAAGTTGCAATTCAAAGAATAATTTTACTTCATCAAGTGGAGAAAGGCATTAATTACAAATTAAATAAAAATCTCAAATATTTTCTAGTTAAAAAAAAAGAAATTATTAGATAATATAAAATAGCATCTCAAATACTCTCGTTCTTCCTCCTCTCTCCCTAAACACAACAACAAGATAAGTTTCACTTCAATAGCTTTTCTTCCCTCTCAACAAAAAAGTCAATGTTCGTTCTTCCTCTTATTCACTTCTTTTTTCACTCTCAAGTCTCAACTAACTAACATGTTTTCTCTTCAATCTTAGTCACACTTTACCCGTTAAACCAACATGAATATTTTACTCACTGTAGTAACTCTCCACGTCTTTTACACGGTGAAATTTTTTTACTCAAACTTGTGGGTTCCATGGAGAATGGAGCGTCACTTCAAGAGGCAAGGAATAGGGGGGCCAGACTATGGTCTTATCTTTGGGAACTCATCAGAGATCCGATGGCTCTACGCGGAAGCCAAGTTAGAGGAAAGTGCTTTCGACCACACCACGACATCACGGGACATATGGTTCCATTCTACGACCGGTGGTCTTGCACGTACCGAAAAACTTTCTTGTACTGGTTTGGTTCCACGCCCTGGTTGGCGGTAATGAAATCAGACATGATCAAGGAGGTGTTGATGAACACGCAGGGAGTATGTGAAAGTTCCGTTTAACCCTCAGTCCAAGTTGCTCTTTGGACAGGGCCTTGTGGGCCTCGAAGGTTACCAATGGGCCCTTCACAGAAGGATTATAAACCAAGAATTTCTTCCTACACCATTCAAAACAACCATACACCCAACATGAAACAGTGAATATTCGAAATTTCCCTTTAGTAAAAACGTTAAGTACGGACTCCTCACACCATTCAACTTCTTCATTCTCGCATTGCACCATTGTTTGTTCTCGCACCATTCTCCTTCTTCGTTGCTTCACCTGCATCATCCTTTTTTTCTTCCTGCACCCAACTCTACCGTTCACCTAAAAAAGGAGTGCTTCCTCATTCGTCGTTGATTTCATCGTTTCTCGTCGTTGCCACTGTGAGTTTCTCGACCGCTTCATTTTCAAATTAGTATATTGGTGCAATCGACTAATATAAGGAATAGGCCATTGTTTTGCTTCATAATGACAATGTGTTGACCATAACAAAACATTTGAGAGCATAGGACATCCATCTCTCAGAAAAAACCTATTACAATGACCAGTGCGCATTCAAATATTAATAACAAGAGTTTTAATCATGGAATCAAAGTAAGATGGTTATAGTTATACTTGAACAAAATGATTGCCATAGACATGACCAATACATATAATGTGATGAACAATAATATCTCTAGGTGGTTGGCTTCTAAAAAGGAAAAACGTCATGCTTTGTTGGAAAGAAATAGAAACAAGGATGATGAACCTTGATGCAATGTCATAATCCATATCGGTAATATCCATCTATTTATCCATGGTTACCTACACGTAACAAATTGTATCAGTAATATAAATAAAATATTTATCCAAGGCTGTGTGACAACAAAAATGTTTACCATCGATAATCCATCAACAAGTAAGGACTACTTTAAATGCTCAAATACATGTATGCCACCAAACATGACTATGTACTCATCAGACCATTGTCCAAGTTCTTTGAGCAAATGGTTGCGTACCAAAGACCATGAATCTTCACCATAACCTAATAAGGCAACAATTACATGATATACACAAGTACCATCAACTTTAACATCAATAATGTTTTAAATGAAATCCTACATGCATGGTTGACATTGATCCAACATTGACATCTTCCTGTTCGATTTTGTTTGTTCAGATGATGATGTAGATCGTTTTTATGTGGAGTAGCTATTTTGCACTGAATGTAATGCATCCACATACTCAAAGTAAGACAAATCACACTTCATTGATCTTTAAGGATTGCTCAGCTGTTTCTTTTGAGCACCTTTTGTTTTGACCTTTTCAGGAGGAGCACACATCCAAGTTAGATTAGGGTATGCAAGTTCTCACAATTTACTCTTTAGAGTCACTTTGCCACATATATCAAGATCTTCAAACTGCTTGGATATGGCTTCCATCTCTTCGGTTATGTGGACTTCACACTCATTTAAACCTTGGTTTGAAAAACTTAGTCTCTACCAAAACATATGGACTGTGTCAAGCGGTATGCTACCAACAACATATCTAACTAGCTCACATGCACATGACAGACCATGAGTAGTTTTCATAACGCATCCACAATGAGAACTGTCAATGCCAGCATAATTGACTCACTCAAACTCAACAACAATTAGGTTTAATGCATACCTTGTCACCATGCCGATTAGTCTCTTGTACAAGGTAACTTTAAAAACATGTGTGCTTCTCTCAAAAGATGTTTTTATTTCACTATGTTGCAAGGTGATCATGTTGTTCATGGCATCCCAAACACTACATAGATCTCCAAGGCTATTATGTAGTAATTTCTTTAAGGTCCAATAGGCAGACTCAACCTGCACTTAAAAGGGAAAATAATTATTTTCAACAAGTAATATGTTCTTCAAAAATCAATATAGATTAACAATTTTCATACATGTTAGTTGTAGTGTTTCTTAGATGCATCACTTTATTCGTGCACGTTGTTACAAATCTTTGTCTGTGGGGAATCAACCATGTCTGTTTCACATAGTCAACAAACATTGGCCATGGTGAGTAAGCAATGTCAAACTACATAAGACAGTCACCGAAGCACTTCTAGAATAAGAAAGTAAGAAGAAAAAAATGAAATGAACTTCTCCATAAGTTAAAATAAGTTTTTCATTAGCTAATTTGTAGATGTCATCTCATATTTTAGAGAAGCTATATTGGTGAGCTTCTAATAATTAGCTAATGGAGAACTTATTTTTTCTTATGGAAAAGGTCATTTCATTTTTTCTTCTTATTTTCTTCTTTTAGAAGTGCTTCTAGAGAAGCTTATCCAAACAGGCCCTAAGTCTTTTCTAATAATCTTGTTCATGTGATGCATGTTAATGTGACTAGCTCTCCTATGCCATAGCCATGATTCATCAACTTTCTACGCAATTAGTGTTGTGAATGAATGCATGTACTATAGAGAGTAAGTAGATGTCACATTATCTTTACCTACATGAATAACCTCATCGGATTGACCATCACATATCAAAAAACAATTGTCATTAAAGGAAACGTTGAATCCTTTATCACATAGTTGGCTTATGCTTAGGAGATTGTGCTTCAAACCTTCAACGCAAAGAACATTTCTGATCTTGAAAGCTGTCTCCTATATTTCCTTCTCCAATTATCTTTCCTTTGTTGTTGTTGCCATAAGTGACAAATCCTCCATCTTTTAGAGTAAAATTTGTAAGCATGGACATGTCACCTGTCATATGTGTCTAGAGCATCCATTGTCTAGGTACCATAATGATGATTTTGCTCTAAGACACACCTGCAACAATCAAATTAAGTGGCAAAGATAGGTACCCAATTTAGGTTGGGTCCATAGGGGTTAGCTATTTTTCTTTTTTTCTTTGGAATCCAAATGCATTCTCCATTAGGCACATAGAACCTTCTAGCATAGAACCTATGAGATGTATGAACTTTCTTCATGAAGTAATTGCAAGTTACAGATTTTGGTGCTCTTTCAAAATGAGTCATTTGATTATACTTTGTATTTGAAAAGCCTATTTGATTCTTCTGTTCTGGTGGTACAAAATTGGTTTTTTCAAAAGGTTTTGCTCCATGTTTGTAACCCAAACCAGAAGTATCTCCATCATACTTTTGTACACTTTGCATTTGATCTAAAGTGCATTTTCCTCTATAAAGCTTTTTAAAAAGATCAACCAAATAAGAATTTTCTGCTAGCAATTTCATATATTTTTCAGATTGGCCCCTTTTGAAATCATCAAACTCTTTTTGTAAAATCTTGCATTTATCTACTTTTGAAGAAGAGTCACATATACACCTATTAGCTTTGTAGCTTGAAACAAGTTTTTCATTTGCTTCCTTCAAGTTACAAATTTCAGATTGCATTGCTGCAATTTTGGTAACATGCCATTTAAGGTTACATTTCAGCCTATTGTTGGAGGTTGCAAGTTTCTTAGACTCTTCATGTATTTCATGAAAAG
>PYAF01001005.1:2464-26018 GCA_007407185.1 Glycine tomentella
ACTCTTACCATCACAAATTAAACAACAATCTTGATTGAAGGAGATTTTATAGCCTTTGTCACATAATTGGCTAATGCTAAGTAGATTGTGCTTCAAGCCCTCAACATAGAGTACATTGCTTATTTTGGTATTCAAGCTATCACCAATGCTACCTTCACCAATGATTTTTCCTTTGTTGTTGTCTCCATAAGTGACATAGACCCCATCTTTAAAAATAAGTTTCTTGAGCAAGGACATATCACCGGTCATATGTCTTAAGCATCCACTATCAAGATACCATAGAGAGGAGCTTGCTCTAAGACATATCTACAAAAGAAACAAATTACTTCAAAGGAAGAGGTACCCAATTTAAGTTGGGTCCATAGGGGTTAGCATTTTTCTTTCTTTTAGGAATCCAAATGCAATCACCATTAGGCACATAGAATCTCCTAGCATAGCATTTAAATTATGTGTGTGCCCCTTTTTCATACAATAGTTGCAAGTGACAGATTTTGAGTTTTTTCTAAATCCAGAATTTTGATTAACTCTTGAGTTTCTTTGCCACTTTTGATTCTTCTATTTTTGAGGTACAAAAACTGTTTTACCCATTGATTTTGAACCATATTTATATCCCAAACCAGAAGTATCCCCAGCATATCTTTGCACACTTAGCATTTCAGCCAAGTTGCATTTTCCCTTGTAAAACTTTCTCAAGAGATCAATCAAATCATTGTTTTTAGCCATAAGCAACATATGTTTTTCACCTTGGCTTTGTTTATACTCATCAAAATCCTTTTGAAGCAATTTATACTTGTCAACACTGCTAGAGGAAGAAGCACACACATCCATTCAATTTGTAACTTGAAACAAGTTTTTCATTTTCTTCTTTCAATTTGCAAATCTCATTTTGCAATTCAGTAATTTTTTCAATATGCCATCTAAGATTTCCTCTAAGCCTATTATTGGATTTTGCAAGTTTTTGGGCTTTCTCATACATTTCTTGAAAAGCATGAATAGCTTGATCAAGTTCAGAAGTTACCTCATCATCTTCATCCAGAAGATCATCATTTTCTTCATTGATAATTGAGGTGAGACACATGTTGGCTTCTTCCAATTCAGTAGAGGATTCAGAGGTTGATGATTCATTATCCTCCCAAGCAATATATGCTCTTCTTGGCTTGATATCCTTCTTGCCTTTGTTGTCTTGTTGTTGCTTCTTCAAAAAGATTGAACATTCTGATTTTATGTGGCCAGGTTTACCACATTCAAAACAAGTAAAGTTGTTGTCAATCTTCTTGTTGTTGCTAGAGCTGTTGCTGGTAGAATTGTTCTTGTTGTTTCTTGTGAACCTTTTGCCCTTGTTTTTCTTTAGGAATTTGTTGAACTTCTTCACTATCAAGTTCATGCTTTCCTTATCTTCTTCATCATTAAAGTCTTTGTCCTCTTCTACCTTGGGTGCTGCAGTTTTCAATGCTATTCCTTTGCTTTTTCTTTCTGCATCTTCACCAAAGGTTAGTTGTGATAATTCAAACTCATATTCAAGCAACTTACCAAAGAGGGTAGCCATAGTCATTTTTGAAAGGTCTTTGGATTCCTTGATGGCTGTCACTTTTGGTTGCCAAGCTCTAGTGAGACACTTCAAAATCTTGATGTTTAATTCTTCAACATCAAATGTTTTTCCAAGGCCCAAGAGGTGATTCACTATATGTGTGAATCTTGTTTGAAGCTGAGAAATGCTCTCATTTTGATTCATCATGAATCAAATAGTGCTTCCTTGATCTCCTTACTTCCTCAGTTCCTTCATGGGTGATTTCAAGCATCTCCCACATTTCTTTGGCACTTGTACATCTAACAGTTCTGAAAAATTCATTTGAAGAAAGGACAGAGGTTATCATGTTCTTAGCTTTAAAATCATATTAAACAATTCTTTTCTCATTATCATTCATCTCATCCCAATCTTTGGGAATCATGTTATTATCTACTACCTTGATGGGCACCCTAGGACCTTTTTCTATGGCATTCCATGCTCCTGGATCACTAGATTGAATAAAGATCTTCATTCTATTTTTCCAAAAACTGAAATGCTCCCCCTCAAACAAAAGAGGTCTGTTTAAGGATGCACCTTCCTTGAAGGTTATTTGTGAAGTATTCATTTTAAAAAAAATGATCTTAAGTATCTTACAAGACCTAGCTCTTGATGCCAATTGTAAAATATAGGAACACTTTACACCTAACCAAGAGGGGGGGTGAATTGGTTAGGCTTGGTAATTTAAAAATTTATTAAACAAAATCAGAGTTTTTTTTCCCTTAATGAATCTTTATCACTTTAGTAACCAAGAACCTTTATCCAAAGATCAACCCAAGAGATTTAATGTTTCAAGAACCAAGAGTAAACAAGAATTCACAAAGGAGACAATTAAATTTGCATAAGTAAATGAACACACAAGAATTATACTGGTTCACTTCAAACACTACGAAGCTACATCCAGTTTTCTTCTACTCAACACTAGAGTAGAGTTCCACTATTGCAAATAATATTCTTACAAGAAAATACAAGCTTCTCATTATCAACCCTAGATAAAGTTCAGAAGTCTAAAACACTATTAGACCCTTAGAAGCCAACTCAAACTGAGAACACTGCTCAGCAACCCCTAGAGAAACACTATCTCTAGTTTTATGCAAGAAACCAATTTACAATAAAAAAGCAAATACAATTTCAATAGAGAATTACAAACTCAAAGAGTAAGGAAAGAAATCACCTGATGATCCATAGATGATACGCATAAGAATGAAATTACCAGGTTGAATGCAAATAACAAACTCAGAACATGGCTTTCCTTAAACTTTGAAAAGAGAAATCTGGCTTCACTCAATCCCTTAGACCTATATGAGTTTCAAGGAAGCAAGAACCTAATGAACCCAGAAAAATCACTTTGTGAATGTTTAGAATGCCTTAGAATGCTCAGAATACAAATTACTCAAGTTGGGAAAGCTGCTGAGCAAGGGTTCTATTTAAAATGATTTTTGTAACCGCTTGTAATCGATTAAATGTGCTCCTGTAATCGATTATTTAGCATATGTAATCAATTACACACGCTCCTGTAATCGATTAAAGTGTTCATAAAGATTCTGGGTAACAACAACGAGCAAATTAATCGATTATCCTGACATGTAATCGATTAAAGCAGGCATTATGAAAAACATGCATTGAACTAAGTAATCCATTACAATAAATGGTAATCGATTACACCAGAGTGATGGTGTTTTCTGTATGAGTAATGTAATCGATTACAACTCAGTAGTAATCGATTAAAAAGGACACAAAGGCAGATTATGTATATTCTAAGTTGAAATAATCGATTAATCCGATAGTGTAATCGATTAAACTGTTCTTGTGAATTTTCCAGAAAACATCAAGAACGAAATAATCGATTCTTTACTTATATTAATTGATTAAACCAGTGAAAAGCTATTTTTCCAAAAACACTTAGTTTATTTCAAGATTCAAAACAATTTCCTAATGCCTTGTGATTTAATTCTTAAGCTTATGAATGATATGAATGCAATGACTTGGATCATCAATAAACTTCCTTCCTTTTACATTTGACCACAAGCTTTTCTTCAATTCTTCAATCATGTTGAAAGTCCAAAACACTTCCTTGTCTTCAAATCTCTTTAGGCTTCAAGAAACTCCACCTCAAATCAACACTCCCAACAACCTAATATCGTAACCACCAGATAACAAGAGAAAGATATAACAATATCGTTACGATATTCTGTTAACCGAATATCTCGGCCAAAGATAAGATCTCGGCCAGAAGATCTTGGGCCTCAACCGGCACTCCATCAAGGTCCAGGTCAGTATCCTATAAATAGAACATCCTCCATGGAGAAAAGTACACACACATTCTGACTCTCTCTTTTCCATTCACACAGCACACATTGCACGTCATTCGTGTTGTGTATTCCTGTAGTGATCTTCTTCTTCTTTGAGGTGCTTTAACACTATAAGCATCTTGAGAGAGAGAGCCTGATCCCATATTTATTGCCAACAATACTTGTTGGACATTTCTGTTCGTCTTGAGCAGAACATTGGCGTCGTCTGTGGGGATCGTAAATTTTGATTCCCATAAAATCACAATGGTTAACACAAGAAGCTACCAAATCTAAGGACGGGACGAACCACCAAGAAACATAATTCAGGAGCATGTGGTGGTAGAAGATACTATCACAGATACCGCTTCATCCCCAGCTGCACCGGCACGGTGTTTGCCGGCCAATTCGCTAACAATTAGTGAGGCCGTGCCAGAGATAACGCAACGTCATATTCATAACACTTTGGACTCAATTCTATCCCGGATTGAGAATCTGGAGAAACGATATGAGCTTCAACGATAGGAGGATATCCAGAATCTGATTGCCCAGTTAGAGAAGCGAAGTGCCAAGCAGAGACATGATGAAGACCGTCGCATTCAGTTCATGGAGCAGAGGATCAGAAATATAAAGAGTCCACTAAGAGAAACTCACAAATCATACCACACGGCGAGAAGACAATGTCAGGTTACCTCGGCCCCCACTGCTGAGGGAGGAAACCCGGAACAGGTCAGTCATTCTGAACCGAGGAGATAGACTCATTCCCAGCCACACAATGGCCCAAGAGCCCATATCTCCCCAACCGGGATCCTAGGTCATACCATGGAGGAATACCAGACAGCAGCAGAAATACCCCGGTAAAGGAGAGAAGATGGCACTTATCGAAAAAAATACTGCCGAGGCCAGCAGAACAACAGCCCATTTGTCGACGAAATAGTGGACGCTCAATTCCTGGAGGACTTTGATGGATCCTTCTTATCAAAATATGAGGGGAGCCAGGATCCCCAGGTGCACATTGATGAATTCGACATGCAAATGTGTGTCCGACGCATCGATGAACCAATAATCTCACGAATTTTCGTTACCACGTTAACTAGCACTGCACAGACATGGTTTCACACCTTGCCACCGAGGTCTATTAGAAATTTTGAAGATTTCGGACAAAGATTCCTACTGAATTTTGCAACCAGCAAGAAACAGCTGAAGTCTGAGTTCGCTCTAGGAAATATACGTCAACAACCCGGAGAAACCTTACAAAGCTATCTGGATCGCTTCAAAGAAGCCGCCTTACAAGTCCAAGGTTTGGAGGAAAGGTACACGTACATCTCATATCCGCCGGGCTCAATGGAACATCTCGTCTAGCCAAATTGATTTACAAAGATCCTGTGAAATCCCTCATGGAATTCAAAATGCGGTCGAAAAAGTATTTAGAATTGGAGCAGATGGAGATCGCCAACTCGGTTCCTAAGTAAAATAAGAGAAAACCTTCTCCACCAAGGAACCGACACCAAGAAGGCGCACACACAAGCCGACATCTTGCGAACATCTACGTCGGCCAACCTCCGAGAAATACTCCTGACCTCAGATTTAGGCCTAGAAAGTTCGACAAGTATGCCCCATTGAATACTTCCCGAGCCAAGATATGGAAAGAAGTTGCCTTGACGGACATGAGGAAAGTAGACCGTCCTCGTCCAGTTTTCAAAACGGAAGGTCTAGATTATTCCCGGTTCTGCGAGTTCCACAACGGACTGGGTCATACGATCAATCAGTGCTGGATCTCCGTGATGCAATAGAGAAGTTCATTCATGAAGGTAAATTGCGACAGTATGTTATCAAGACCTAGGGGCAACAAGGCAAAAGAAATGGCTAGCACAACGATAAAAGCCGAAATGACAAGAAGAACAAGAAGGATGACGATTTTCCAGAGCCTGAGTTTGAATGTAACGTTAACTCGGGAGCCATGGGAGGTGGAGGCGGCACTGCTAACTAGCGAAAGAAGTATCTCAAAGAAGTCATGTCGGTGGAAGCCCAACCGAAGTTCAAGGAAAGCAGTAAGAAGAATGCTCTCCCGCTAATTTAGTTTACCAAGGAAGACATGAGAGGCGTGGTTCCCGGTCATGAGGATGGCCTCGTAATAATAGGAACGGTAGCTAATTGCCGGGTTAAAAGGATATATGTTGATAATGGAAGTTCAGCTGACATCATTAACTAGAGCGCATTCAAAAAGATGAACTTGGATGAAGAAGATTTAAAGCCGTACAAAACCATACTGATAGGTTTTAACGGGGGAGGCACTGCTCTGAAGGGTTCCATTGACCTCAGACTCATATTGGGAACCAAGGAGGGGTTTAATTCAGAAAGAGTAACATTTACCGTCGCCGAGTTCTCATCACAGTACAATATCATCTTGGGCAGACCGACTCTTCACAAATGGGACATTTTGATGCCCACCAAACATCAGAAAATGAAGATGATTGGAAACCACAGCAAAGTCATCACCATATGTGGCGATCAAAAAGAATCCAGGCAGTGTTATATAATACAGTAAGAGAGAATGGGGGCTCCACTACACCACCTCGGATACAACAAGGAGACCTGTCGGAGCACAAAATCGAAGAACGTCCATACCGGAAGCCAATCAACTTGGTCGAGCTAGATTTGTGCAATATTGAAGAAGGGAGACCAGAACCAGTAGACGAACTTGAAGATATCCAAATCGGAAGTTCCCCAAAGCAAATCACAAAAGTAGGCAAGCAGAACAATCCAGAAATCGGAAGTAGATTAGTCCAATGCCTCCGAGAAAACCAAGATGCATTTACTTGGAAAGCTTCCGAGATTCCCGGGATCAAGCCTACCTTCTACTGCCACAAACTAGCTATGTACCCCGGTTCTAAGCCAGTGGAGCAGAAGAACAAGAAACTCGGTCCAGACAGAAGGGAAGCTTTGGAGAAGCATATCAAGGAGCTGCTAGAGGCGGGGTTCATAAGAGAAATACAATACACCACGTGGCTCTCCAATGTGGTTATGGTCAAAAAATCCAATGGGAAGTGGCGAGTCTGTGTTGATTACACAGACTTGAATAAAGTATGTCCCAAGGATTCATATCCAATACCGAGTATCGACCAACTTGTAGATAACTCCTTCGGGTTCCAGCTACTGTCATTCATGGATGCCTATTTCGGATACAATCAGATACCCATGTACCCGGATGATCAAGAAAAGACGGCATTCCGAGGAGTCGAAGCAAATTACTGCTACAATGTAATGCCGTTCAGATTAAAAAATGCTGGGGTGACTTACCAACAAATAATGAACAAGGTCTTCGCTAGTCAGCTCGGGCATAATATTGAGGTATACATCGACGACATGATAACGAAGACAGCTGCAAGTGGAGATCATATCCGGGATCTGGAGGAAACTTTTCTCTGACTAAGACAGAACAACATACGCTTAAATCCGTTGAAGTGCGCCTTCGGAGTGAAGGCTGGGAAGTTCCTGAGTTTCGTGCTTACCCATAGGGGAATAGAAGCAAATCCAGACAAGTGTAAGGCTGTCCTGGACATGCAATTCCCATCCAACAAGCGAGAAGTCCAACAGCTGACGAGGAGAATGGCCGCCCTAACACGATTTCTTCCGAGGTCTGCAGAAAAGACACTCCCTTTCTTCAGACTGTTTAAAAAGAAGGCTAGCGTGGGGTGGAACCCGGAATGCGATGCGGCTTTCCAGGAAATCAAGACATGTTTGGCCTCGCCCCCAGTGCTTTCAAAACAAGAACCCGGAGAAACGTTATTCTTATACCTCGCGGTCGGGGAAGAAGCCATAAGTTCTGTACTAGTCAGAGAAGTTGGCAAGTCTCAGGCATTGGTCTATTTCATCAGTTGAGCCCTCAAGAATTTAGAGTTACGATACCAGAAGCTAGAAAAAGTGGCTTTCGCTCTCCTTACTACAGCCAAAAGGCTTCGGCCTTACTTTCAGAGCCACACCGTCATTGTTCAAACAAATCAACCTATCCAGCAAGTACTACACAAATCGGATCTAGCTGGAAGGATGATGAATTGGGCCATCTAATTATCCGAGTTTGATAGCCAATATGAAGCCCGGCACGCCATCAAGTCTCAGGCCCTAGCCGACTTCGTAGTAGAGCTAACCCCGGCATCATCAAACCAACGGGAGAATCCAACATGGAAATTGTACATTGACGACTCGTCCAATTCCAAGGGAAGTGGAGTCGGAGTCATCATTGAGAATCCTGAAGGGGTGTCATTTGAACAGTCATTACGACTTAATTTTCCAGCATCTAATAATCAAGCAGAATATGAAGCACTGATTATTGGGCTAAAGCAGATCAGGGAATAGGGAGCGATGAAGGTCAATGTCTTCACCGACTCACAGCTTGTTTCAGCACAGATTGAAGGAAGATACCAAACTAAGGGGCCTTTATTAGTTAAATACTTGGCTAAAGTCAAAGAAATGATTGCAGAATTTGATGAAGTCATCATCGCCCATATCCCGAGAGAAGAAAATGCCAAGGCTGACATATTGTCAAAACTGGCAAGTACGAAGGGCACGGGAAATCATAGAACAGTCATTCAGCAGGAAGTCGTCCAACCCACGTGTGTCATGATGATCTCGGATCATACCGGATGACGGAGTGGAACCGAGGAGATTGGTTTGAGAAGCCGCTATGTACACAATCGTTAATGGCGAGTTATACTGCAGAGGACTCCACACTCTGATGATGTTATGCTTAATCCCGGACCAAGCCGAGTATGTGCTAACAGAAATACACAAGGGAATCAATGGCCAGCATATGGGTGCGAGAGCTTTAGCATTAAAAGCACTCCGAGCTAGATACTTCTGGTTGACAATGAAGGCGGACGCTGCTGAGCATGTGAAGAGGTGTGATGGCTGCCAAAAGCATGCAAAGATATTTTGGTCTCCACCAGCCGAGTTAGCTTCAATCACAGCACCGTGGCCCTTACACAAATAGGGAATGGACCTTTTAGGACCATTTAAGGCAACGGAGGGTCAGATGAAATGGTTAGTAGTAGTTGTTGACTACTTCACAAAATGGACTGAGGCCAAGCCCCTAGCCACCATTACCTTGGCCCGGATTCAAAAGTTCTTTGAGCACAACATAATTGTAAGATTTGGAATTCCAACAAAAGTTGTCATGGATAATGGGACACAGTTCACCGATAAGAAGTTTCAGGAAATGATGGTCGGATTCCATATAAGACATCATTTCTCATCGGTGGAACACCTGCAATCCAACGGCCAGGCCAAAGCCGCCAACAAAATCATCTTGGATAGATTAAAAAAGCGGATGCATGAAGCTGGCCCGAACTGGTCGAACAGCTGCACTATGTCTTGTGGGCATATAGAACCACGGCCCAAACTGCCACTCAGGAAACTCCATTCAGAATGACATATGGCTGCGAAGCAATGATACCTGGGGAGATCGATCAACCCTCGTGGAGAAAACAATGCGTGTCACGCATAGAAGATAACAACGCGGCATTAGCCACTGAGCTGGACCTAATAGAAGAAGTCCGGACTTTAGTGTAAAATATGGCAACACTTCACACTTAACCAAGAGGGGGGATGAATTGGGTAGTCTTGGTAATTTAAAACTTTTTGAGTAAAATCAGAGTTTTTGGCCCTTTTGGATCTTTAACACAAATATAACCAAGAATCTTTATCCAAGATCAACCCAAGAGTTGTAATGCTTCAAGAATCAAATTGTAATTCAGATTTCACAAAGAAAATAATCAAATATGCAGAATATGAATGCACACACAAGATTTATACTGGTTCACTTCAAACACTATGAAGCTACATCCAGTTTTCTTCTACTCAACACTAGAGTAGAGTTCCACTATTGCAAATAATATTCTTACAAGCAAATACAAGCTTCTCTTTATCAACCTAGATAAAGTTCAGAAGTCTAAAACCCTATTAGACCCTTAGAAGCCACACCCACACTGAGAACACTACTTAGCTGTCTTTAGAGAAACACTATCTCTAATCTTGCAAGAAATCCACTTACAATAGAACTTCAAAAAACAAAGATTCAATAGAAAGTCTACAACCACAAAGAGTAAGGAAAGAATTCACCTGATGATCCAAGAATGATATGCATAAGGATGAAAATAACAAGTTGAATATAGAAACAATATGCAAAACAAGCCTTTCCTTAAACTTTGAGAAGAATTGCCTTGCTTCACTAAATCCTAATGACCCATATGAGAATCAATGGAAGCAAGAGCCTAAGAACCCAGAAGAAAGCCTTTGTGAATCCTTAGAAAGCTTTTAGAATGCTCAGTGTTCGAAAATTTAAGTTCTACTTATTTCTTTTTAATCAAAAAAGGCATGGGTTCTATTTATACTAAATTCTGTAACTGAAATAATCGATTAAAAACGCTCTAGTAATCGATTGTTTAGCATATGTAATCGATTACACACGCTCCTGTAACCGATTAAACCGTTCATAGCAAGATCTGGGTTACAACAACGGGTCATTTAATCGATTATCCCGACGTGTAATCGATTACTCCATAAGTCCTCTAAAATCAGTTCTGCACTAAGTAATCGATTACAATAATCGATAATCGATTAAAGCAGACTAAGTAAAAATATGTTTGAGTAATGTAATCGATTATAACAAATAGTAATCGATTAAGACAGACTAAGTGCAAAACATGAAATAAACTAAGTAATCGATTACAATGAATGGTATTCGATTAAGGCAGTGTGGTGGTAATCGATTAAACCAGTCACTAAGGCAGATTATCAGTATGCTAAGTTGAGATAATCGATTAACCCGATGGTGTAATCGATTAAATTATTCTTGATACTTTTCCAGAAAGCTTGATGAACAAAATAATCGATTCTTTGGGTATATTAATCGATTAAACCAGGTTAAGGCTATTTTTAAAAACACATAGCTTCTTTTAAGATTCAAAACAATTACTTAATGCCTTTGTGATGTAATGCTTAAATGCATACGTATGATATGAATGTAGTGACTTGGATCATCAGAAAGCTTTCTTTCCTTTTACAATTAATTACAAGCTTCTCTTCAAGCCTTCAAGCATGTTGAAAGTCAAAACACTTCCAAGTTTTCAAATTACTTCAATCTTCAAGTAGCTCCCCCTCAAATCAACATTTAGCGCATCATCGAGACTTGCATATGAAGAAGATAATGGCCCACAAATTCAACAGAAAAGTAATTACGACAAGCAGATATTGGAAACAAGAATGCCCGAGATGGGAAATTAGCATCCAATTAGGAAGGGCCGTACCGAGTTACTCAGAATATGGGACAAGGAGCATACACGCTTGAAACTCTTGAAGGCAAACATGTAAAGCGCACTTGGAATGCTGACAAGTTGAAGACATATTTTAGCTAAAGATTCGGAGCCGTCATATAATCCATGCGTTTCCCCTTAATTGATTTTGAATCTTCATGGGGATCGTGGATTAATATTCAGCTGTCATCCATGTGTTTCCCCTTAATTGATTTTGAATCTTTCATGGGGCTCATGGATTAAGATTCAGCTGTCATCCATGTGTTTCTCCTTAATCGATTTTGAATCTTTCATGGGGATCATGGATTAATATTTAATGTTATAAACCGGGACCCCGAGAGATTAATATCCGGGTAAATCCTTTATGAAGACCGCAAATTATGTATCCATGTGTTTCTCATTAATTGATTATGTATGCCGGGAACATAGCGCCTGTGCAAATCTTTCATTGGGATCATGAATTTATGTAATCTTCGAAAAATATCAATAAAATCCTTGTTATGAGGAAATTATATATATATATTGTGCACAAAGTTGAGCCTAGTAGCCGTTATGCATTAACTCGGCCCTGATCAAGCCGACATAACCATTTACTCATGGAGGGGTGATCGGAGAATCACATCCATTGATTAATGTTTTATGAATAACATTAACGGTTGCTAGGACCGGAACACAGTTCCAAATTTCGATATTTAAATCCTGACTAACGATTCGGGTAAGAAAACGACCGTTGGAGCCGAATCAATACTTAAGCATAAATACCCTGACCAGACAAAGTAAAGCAAATCATGACAGAAGCCGGATACATTAATAGAAAGAGGAGTACGAATATCTAAATAAGTCAACTGCAGAAGTATTAAAAGATTGTTCCAACAATTGAATATTACAATTGAAACCGGCATTCCGACTAGGCATGGCAACGGGGCGGGGCGGGGGCGGGTATTACATTCCCCGTCCCCGTCCCCGCCCCCAAACCCGCTCCCCGCCCCCGCCCCCATTCCCCGTCGGGTTTTAAAACCCATCCCCATTCCCGTCCCCGCTGGGGGTCGGGTTTTCCCCGCCCCGCCCCGCCCCCGCTATTTTACTAAAATTTCAAAAATAAAAAAAATAATATAATTTTTTTATTTGAAAAATAGGATTAAAAAGTTAATTATGTAACAAAAAAATAATAATAACAAACTCACATTTAAAATATGGGACTATAATTTTAAAATTACAAAATAAAATTAATCAATTCAATTAAAAAAATAGAAAATAATATATTTTTATTTATTTATTTATTTTTTTAATATTATTTATCACGGGGCGGGGAGCGGGGGCGGGGGCGGGGGCGGGGGCGGGGCGGGTATCAGTAACCCCATACCCGCCCCCGCCCCCGCTTTTGGCTATCGGGGAAAACCCGAACCCGAACCCGAACCCGAAAAATTCAGTTTTTCCCCATTAAAATCGGGGCGGATTCGGACGGGTACCCACGGGTTCGGGTCCCGTTGCCATGCCTAATTCCGACCCTTCAAATTACAGTCGTTCGCCAGCAGCAACCTCAGGATCCTCGACCGGGGAAGGAATTTCCGGAGGGATGTAAGGGACCAATTCGCTGTTTTCAATATATGCTCGGCAATGAGCCCCTTCCAGATTCAGAGTTACTCCCTGGTTCAGATGCTGGACTTGCTCTAATACATTTGAAAAGGCCTCTTCTGCTACTGATCCCAGCACTTCCTAGAGCTCGGCCACATCTTTCTTGGCTTGCAATGCCTCCATTTGAGATTTCTCGTAGAGAGCCCTCAAATCAGCAAGTTCTTGAGCCAATGAATTGGCCTCACCCCGGGCCTTGCTAGCTTCGGCTGAGGCAGCATCATATGAAGCTTCCAAGGAGTCGACGTGGCCCTTCACCGCTTGGAGTTCATCGCGAACAGAAGGGAGATTTTCAGTGGTGACGGCTAACCCCTCACGGGAAGAAGCAAGCTCGTCCCTTAGCTTCGTATGCTCCTCTTTCAGCTTTGTATGTCCGGACGTCAACGAGACTAGACTTGGCACCAGAGAAGCACATTTGAAAGCTTGCAAGTGCAGTTGGTCGAGCTCTTGGATATCTTCATCAGAGAAGGGGCTTGAGTTGGAAAAACGTTTTAGGGCCCTGGTAAATGGAAAAAGGTGGTCAACTCCCTTCTCCCATAGGCACCCCGGTGATAGCGTGGAAGTGGCTGTAGGGCTGGTAGCAGTCGGAATGTCGTCCGCGGCACCCGAGATAGGGTCAGGATAGGCATCTCGGCTTACATGCTTAGCTACCGAGGCAACTTCGCCCACAACAGGTTCAACCGAGATAATTTCTTGCGAACCGCTAGGCACCACATCAACCCGATGTCTTTTAGCCGAGCTCGCCGCTGAAAGTTTCTGAAGATATCGGAGACGTTGGCCGCCAGCAGCTTTCTTTGGAAGGCGATGTACGAGGTCGGTAGACGGATCCTCCATCTCGATTGCTGTAAAACCAATAGTTAACATAATGGCGTGAAAAAGGTAAACACAATATTTATTTAACATTCAATAAACCTTGAGCTTCCTGGTGCAAGTTAATCTGGATGAGCGTTAATGCCTCTATGTCTGAGAGGCTGGACTCATCAAAGCGGTAGGAGGCAGGAGGGTAAGCATGATGTTCCTGGGTCCAGTAGAGCGGGAATTTCCACTCAACATTGGGTGACTCTGGACCCTGGAGGAAGAAGGGTTGTTTGCCGGTTTCGACTACAACTTTGAAAAAATTATTTTTGAAGTTTTTAAAAGAATCAGTGAAGAAAGAAAAAAGATGACGGTTGGAGTGACTTCGAAGAAAAGTCCACCCCTTCCGAAATGCAGGTTCTCGGCCAGTGCGGCCAGTGTGAACATTAAAGAAACAAAAGAAAAGAGGGACGGTGCAAGGAATACTTAGTTCTACACATAGATCCTCAAAAGATTTCACAAAAGCCCAACTGTTTGGATGCAATTGAGAAGGGGCTAAGTGAAGATAATTCAGGAGCTGCATTTTGAAATCTAACAAAGGAAATCGAATTCCTAGACATGTGATCACGTCTTTACAAAAGAAAAAGTAATTACGCTCACCCTCCCTGTCACACGAGCAGATGGGCTCGTCCGGGGTAGGAGGACGAATAGAAAATTCGTCCTGATTGCCAACAGGGAGAGCGGCAACGCTCTCCGGGGTCGAAATGGAGGAAGTGTGAAGCACTTCGTAAGTGACACAAGGAAATTTGGAAATTAGAAGGGGAGAAGGACTGTCGGGTTGAAATCCTGCCGAATGTGACTTGCCGACCATTTCCGCCGACGGGGTATCCATAATAACCTACGACAAAATAAAAATAGAAAATTAGTAATTAATACCTGGAGGTACGGCTGAAAGAGTTGAAGAAACGGCCAGCGCCGAGCTAACATAGAGAGAAGTCGGCCTCCTGGTCTCGGCATTCGACAAGAACGATCAAGAAACCCTAGCCGTCGCAGGAATGGCCCTTCGGACCGGATTATGACAGCTTGACGTGAGTATCTCGCCGGTTCGTTCATATTGTCCAGTTTGGGCACAATAATGAAACTCATCCATACATTTCGAACAAGGTTCGAAGTGAACCTCATAGGCAACTTCTAGATGACCCGGATTTGCAATATGAGAAGAGTTTGTGCTATTTACGGAAGATGAACATGGATTTACAGACAGACTTCTAGGGGACCTTATAACCCTAGAGGAACAAAAACTACCAGAAGGATTTCTATTCCTAACAGCCCTAGCGGAGGAAGCCTGTTCAAGAGCCTGATCAGCCAAAATTTCTGATGGACTCATTCTACTATAATCTGTGCTTATAAGATTACCTCTACGAGTGGAGGAAGATTAAGAACGAGACCTTTTCGAGACTCCCGAACCCCCAGAAGAAACTCTTAATAGTTCCTTCCTTTTTTCTTCTTCAGAAAGGGGGTCGCCCCAAATCCAAAATGTAGATTTAGGAGGGACGTTCTTTCGAACGTACGTTTCCTCCTCAGGAGTGAGATCCATGGCACGAAATGACCAGGAAAGATTGCACAAAATGACCAAGAAATATGGGGAAAGAAACCTTATAGTGAAAGGGCTAATCTATGTGTAAGATGGGGGAAGCATGTAAAGAAGAACACTACAAATACAGGATTATGGGTAAAGAACAATAAAACCGACTATAATAAAGGTAGATAATGATAAATACCTAAGTGGAAGCTTCAACAAAGTTAGAACCTCAGAAGCTGATGGGTTGGAGAGAATTTCTTTTTAGCAGAGGGAGGAGACACGAGCGCACAAGGGGAAAATGATAGCAAAGGGGAGCCTAAAGAGATTAAAGTGCAAGTAACTGCCAAAAACCTACATACGAAAAGTTTCAGAAAAGTAACCTCCAAAACATGGGAGGTTACTAACGGTAGAAATGACTTTTCCTACATTAAATGAGGGGTAAGACAGGAAAAAATTCAAAAACTCATGATTAAGGCATCAGGAACTGCAGCAGCGCATTAAATCAGAAGAGCAGATGAAAAGGCAACCTATCAATTCCCCAAACAAGAAGCGTCTGGAAGCATTTCAAAGGTTTCAGAAACAGGATCACTAGTGAGGGTCATTGACGGGATCACTAACCTAGAATTAGACAGGGAATGAATCTCGGCCTCTTCATGAAAGTCAGATAATGTCAATCCGCTCTGGTCATAGAATGCGGTAATGAACAAGAGTCCTTATCAATCTCGGCTCGGCAATTATTATCAAGTATAGCTCGGAAGGTCAGAATGCTGACCAACCGAACTGGGGGCTACTGTTGCGGTAATTTCCCTTGGCCCAAGATAAAGGCCCAGTAAAACAGAATCAGTTCGAACCTCCCAACAACCTAATATCGTAACCACTAAATAACAAGAGAAAGATATAACAATATCGTTAAGATATTCTGTTAACCGAATATCTCGGCCAAAGATAAGATCTCGGCCAGAAGATCATGGGCCTTAACCGTCACTCCATCAAGGTCCAGGTCAGTATCCTATAAATAGAACATCCTCCATGGAGAAAGGTACACACACATTTTGACTCTCTCTTTGATTCACATAGCACATACTGCACGTCATTCGTGTTGTATATTCTTGTAGTGATCTTCTTCTTCCTTGAGGTGCTTCAACACTATAAGCATCTTGAGAGAGAGTCTGATCCCATATTAATTGCCAGCAATCCTTGTTGAACATTTATGTTCGTCTTGAGCAAAAAAAAAAATAGAACATCATAATATTGAGTTTGCGATGCTGTTGGGCTGGATAATGGGACAAAAGTTGTTACCCAGTATTAACACACCGGAGATGACCAAAACCAGTATCTTCTGCTGTACGGATTTAACAACTTTTGTCCCATATATAATATCTTTGTGAGAGTAAATGAATGTGTATAGTGTTATCAATCTATATTTGCAACATTAATGATTAAATGTCCCAAGTAATTAATGTGTTATGAGGTTATTAAAATAATTAATAATGATTAATTATACTTTAAAACAATTAATTTATCGGGTGGACTACTGAGTAAATATTTTTCAGCGGAAAAATTATAACTTTATTTTAACATATGTTATGGTTTTCAAAATATCAATACTTAACTATTATTCATTTGTATGCTTACAGATATTTAAATTATATAAATTTTATATACATAATAAAATAATAAAATATCACATGATGTAACTGTTAGAATATAATAAAACTTATGCGTAAAAAAAATATTTTCACTAAATGTGTACAGCTTGCAGCTCCTGAATATTGAGCACACTATTTCTAACCTCTAAAGAATATTATTATTTCTACTTAAAAAAAGTAAACTGTTTTTTTTCTCTTTATCATGGTAGCTTATTTTATTTGTTCTCTCTCTCTTTTCATCATTAGTAGAATGTAAGTATTATGTATTTAAGAATTTTAAGAATGAATAACATTAATTTTTTCTAGAAGGAATTGTTACTTCTATTTTTTTTTATTGTAAAGTAAAATAAAAATTATATTTCAAAAGAAGAAAACATATTCAGTAATTTAGAAGTAATGACAACCAAGAAAAATTAAGATGTGGTTGGAAATGAAAACTGAAAATCGTTGATTCTGATTTGAATATAACAAATTGAAGAGTTTGTGTTGTATAGCTTAATAATAATGGCTTTGAAATCAATTACTGTTATAATGAGTATGGTCTAAACTCTACACATTATTGTCCGTAAATTAAAAAAAATATTTCTTATTTTTTTAATTAGGGTGAAATAATGCGGTTCATGACATATGATTAGTAGTCATCGATTCAAGATGGAAAAAAAACAAATTATAAGGTGTGGAACAAGTGTTATTATTATCATATAATAAGGAGTTAAGAGGTGCAATTGGAAGCACCATGAGAAGTTATTGTACATTTTAATAAGACAATATTAAATTATTAATCACGTCTGAAAAATATTTAATATTTAATTTCACAAGAACATATTTATAATTCTCTTATAAAATATTTGTAGTTATATATACACATTTATTTACTCTTAAGTCTTGACCAATGGTAAGACTAAATTAATCACTATTAGACATTTAAATAATCCAATCTTATCACACTATTAATTATTTGTGAATCATATTTAATTAATAATATCACATATATAGATCCATAATTATATATTGCTATATCTATTTACTCTTAAATTGTGTATAAAACATAATTATATACGGAACAAAAGTTATTAAATTCGAACAACAGAACATACCGTTTGGTTTTGATCATCTCTGGAGGATGGTGGTGTATTAATGCTGGGTAAAGATGATTGATTGACTAACACAGCAGAAGAAACGTAAAGATGATGACGGTTATGATGAGGCTCATTCACTGTACGGATTTATACAGCATAAGAAACTTTTGTCCCATGCTATCCAGGCCAACAGCATGCCCGAGAGGATACTACAGACGTCTAAGCATGCGCATCTCAAGGATTATATTTGACACCAACTAGAGATAAGGACAAGAATTACCAAAATTGCTGAAGATTTCTCTTTACGATGTCAGCAATATGTTATAACAACCTAGGACTTATTTCAACAAACTCTGTTATTTTATTCTCTCCATTTAGCACATGTATGGCAGCAACAATCATCAGCTATGCTCCTATATGCATAATCTTCTATGAATAAAAAGGACAGAATATTTTTCCAACAATTTATCTTCTTATAGCATATTAGCAACACCTAACACTAATATAGCATTTGAAAACTAGGCAAAAAAAATTAACTAATTGTAATTTAAATAAAAAATTACAAAAATGTAGCAGTTTGCAAACTATGTACAAATCTGTAGCAATCAAACGTGTTTGGGCCTGACGTGTTGAATCACGTCTACCATGGACGTGATTAGGCCTTATTCACGCCTGGTCAAGACGTGTTTAGTCACGTCCACCATGGAAGTGTTCCAGTCCCATTCACGTCAGCTAGGGACAGCATTTCTCCCACACTTGCTACACTTGCTTATCTCTAAGTTTTTTTTCTCTGACTTCTCTCTAGATTCAGATTTTAATTCGATACTTCGTGTAGGGAAACTATGTCAATCAAGTAAGTCTTGCTCAAATATATGCTTTTTAAATTACATGAAATATAATATATTGTTGTATTAAAGAATTGTTATTGATCTAGGAAATTGTTACTTGTTAGTTGTTACTTATGTTAGAAATAATTACTTGTTAGTTGTTATAGATTTATTTGGCATAGAATATTATTAGTTAATTACGTAGGTTATCACCTAGGTTTGCATTAGTTAGTTACGTAGGTTATGACCTAGGTTTATCGGCTTATAATATTATTAGTTAGTCACTTAGAATATTATTAGTTAATTACGTAGGTTATGACCTAGGTTTTCATTAGTTAGTTACGTAGGTTATGAACTTGGTTTATTGGCTTAGAATATTATTATTTAGTCACTTAGAATATTATTAGTCGCGGTTAGAGTGAACGAAGAAGGTCGGAGTGAATGAACAAAGTCGGATTCAATGGCGCTAGTACAGAAGAACTGAAGAAAAATACGACGTGCAATATTTTGACCTAGCTCGCGCAAACGCAGTCGCGACCGCGTCCTCCGTTATCGTGGGCAATTCGCGAACCACATGTCGCGAGATCGACGTCCGCTACGTTGAACCGCACCGCTACGCTATCCTTCTTCAGCCTTTTTACATTTGGTGCATTGAAATGTCCAAACTTAGAATATTATTAGTTAGTGACCTAGGTTATGGCCTAAGTTGTCATTAACGACCTACGTAAGACATACATAATCAATTTGTCAAAATAATTTGTATTAGAAATTAGGTAAATTATTCTAATATGATTATAAAATGTGTAGCATATTATTATGGCCGAGTCATCGTCATCTGAGTAACCTCATTCTGGTTCTGACCTTGAGCATGATCCTACCGATCCCACAACGCATATTCCTCCTGGACCATACTGATGGGATGTACTTAGGAGGCGCAAACAACGCACTCATATTTCATAGGCAGTTTGGAATGACGAGACAAAGAGAGAGCTAAAGATTCGTCGCAAAGGTAGATTTAGTGGTGGACCCCGACCCGACGATATTCCAGACGTAGTCGCACAGTATTTGATTGAGGCCGGTTTCATACATCTGGCTCGCATGAAGTTTATGCAAGTATCGATTTACGAATATTGTTAGGTATCGATTTACGAATATTGTTATGTTTAATATGTTGAAATTTTGATGTTTAAATTCCTGGTTTGAAACATAGTGTATTTGGAATTTAAAAATTGATAAGTTACTTGTATTTTCCAGGTTGAAGTTGCTCTTATCAATGCTATTGTTAAGCGCTGGAGGCCAGAGACACACACTTTCCATATGCTCCAGGGTGAGATGACAATTACCTTGCAAGATGTTGCAGGTATTCTAGGATTGCCTACTGATGGGCAAGCCGTTACCGGACAGACTTACACAGATTAGGCAAAATTGTGTAATGAGGTTTTTGGTAACAATCCTGATCCGGACACCGAGTTATCCACCGGCAGTTTGAGGTTATCATATTTCGACAGAATGTATCCTTCATGGGATGCAGTTGCCGGTAACCCTCAGAATGTGATATACTTCACGAAGGCTCACATTGCACGAATGTTAGGATCCTGGATCCTTTGCGACAGATCAGGGGGGAGCGTAGTAGGATGTCGCTACATCGCCTTACTTGGTGGTGACTTTGCCGATATTGGTACATATAGCTGGGGGTCTGCGGTTCTGGCAAACTTGTTTAGACAGTTATGTGAATGCACAGAGCCCAATAGAAAAGACATTGGTAGTTGCACTATTTTGCTTCAGATATGGGCATGGCTCAGGTTTCCACCGATTGCTCCCCTGTTGCCTGCTTCGTCTGAGCCAGACCACCACTTCAGACATAGGTATGTTTATTTTGTATTACTTGAATGACCATGTATTTATGCGTACTATAATTAACAATTGAATGTTTAATCTGGATATTAGGTTCAATGCTCTAAGTCGCTTCCGTATGTACCCACTGTATTGGTATCGAGACATGCTAGACACCTTAACTACAGATGAGGTATGGTTTTTTAATTAAATATATTAATTTTAATTGGATGTGAATATGCAAGTGACTCCTATATATGATTTAATTGTGTATGTGGTCTGACAACCTTATGGTGATTACGATTTTATAGGTGCATCTGCAGATACACAACATCTGTGGATGGCTAGGACACCTATTATTTGTTTTCACATTGCTGAGTACTCGCAGCCTGATCAATGCATGAGGCAATTTGGGCGGGATCAACCAATACCTCACATGGCTGGAAAATTGAAAGGTGTTCATGATTATACCCTTCGGGGTAAAGCCCAAGCAAATTAGGCTCGTAAGCTAAGAAAATTTATACAGAGATGAAATAGGAGAGGTAAACATGTTGAAGTGCCTCCTACAATAAATGGTCTGATGTCATCGAACCATGAGTACATGGTGTGGTATAGACTTTCCGGAAAGCGACATGTGACAAAGCGGGGTGCCAAATTAGCACGATGTGTAAGTTATCTACTCAAAATAATTGTCTTATCATTATGTTATATTATTGTTTATGTAACTATGTTGTGCCTTATAGGTTGATGGTCTGGAGAATTTGTATTTTTTCACGACGGCTGAGCAATTTGGGATCCACGGTTTGGACTATGTACATGACGAAATAGGTCGTCTAATTGTTGTTTTCAGAGAGTCTGCTCGGGTGGAGGAGGCAGGTCCAGAGGCACCGTCGACCCAGCTTCCGGATGAGCCGCAGTTATCCATCGACATTGGGCGTCGTAAGAAAGAGGGTCGAGGGTTAGGACACCGTCGACGACCTATTACACCTGTCCTTGAGCCTATTCATGCACCCACGCCATGCATGAGTGGATGGATCATGCCACCCTACATTGGTCATGAGTACGGTGTTCATCAGACATATTATGACCCTACGCAGGCAGAGGCTAATACATTTTATCGGCCAGAGCCCCCACCGATGGACACGGAAGGCCAGCTTGCGTACCATGTCAGTCCAGTATCGATGGCATTCGGGGATCAGGCAGGGAGCAGTGCTCAGGGGACTCTTGAGTGGGATCATGCAACTTTTGACGATGTGTATAGTCACAGAGATTTTGCAGAAGACAATTTAGACTATCCTCCAGAGCTGCCGGTCGAGGACACTCCACCTCCATATCATGTTGTTCCACAGTGTTCACGTGGACGTGGTAGACGCAGATTGCCAGATCGTCAAGCGCGTCATCAGCAATGGCCTCCTCCTTCGTAGACTTTATATTTTGTTATTTAATTTGGTTTCCATTATTATATTTAGCTATGTAATTGTTAAACATGTTTTGATTATGAACATTTTTTTATCGCCTATATCTGTCATGGACGTCGTTAGGTTATGAAATATGTCATTTGCTACGAACTAAATGTGACAGGACGCATGCCTGATTCAATCATTTGTCTTGAACCTTCTTGTGTGGAAGAAAGGGTTGATGTTGTTGAACCTTCTTGTGAATGCCTAGTCCTTTTCCGCTTTAGATAGAATAGAAGGTTACATACACAATCTTCTTGTTGAAAACAGATTCCACATCCTCCAAAAGCCACCTATGACTATTGAAAATGCAATGCCGCGGACAAATAAATGGTGGCCACCTTGGGATTCAAGCAGTTGAGCAGCATCTATTGTGAAACAAATGGAATAGATCAAACATGTGGTCGACTTGGAAATATTCTTGCAGATTCTGGTGGAGTGCTTACATCTGAACTGCAGAAAGACATTCTTCGTTATTACAACGGATTGAATCTTGTGTGGATTGGCAGATTCAAACTTGATTGAAGACTTGGAATTTTATGTAAAAGGAAAGCTATCTGATTGATCCATGCATTCACTTATTCATTCATTGATTTAACTAAGTGTTTTTCATGAAAATCAAACAAAGCTTTTAACATTTAACTAAGGTTTTAATTTGATTCAAAGGTTTTTGGAAAAATGTTTTTTTACTGTTGTAATCGATTACCTTAAAGGTATAATAGATTATTTTGTTCTTAGTTCATTCTGGAAAAGCTTTCAAGAATAATGTAATTGATTACCTATCGGAATAATCGATTATTTAACCTTTGTTTTCATATATACTGCTTTGTTGAAACACTTTAATCGATTACCAATAGGTAGTAATCAATTACAAAGCTATACATTACTATATGTTAGACTTTTGGCAAGCGTACCAATTGTCGTTGTAAGTTACAAAATTTATAAAAGTTCGTCTCCACAGGGACTTGTGCTACTCAGTTTATCCAAATAAAACTTAACAGTTAATAGTTATGTACAACGAGTATGGTCGAAGTTTTGATGGTTTTACGGAAATAAAGAAAAATTACGAAAGATTACGGAAGCTAATAAAACGATTTTAACTAAAGAAAAGCGTAGGATTGGATTTCATCATTCATACCTTGGTATCCAATTAATATTACCATGTATAAATCATTTTCTATTATTATTGATGCACACATTAATTAACCTCGAATCGATTCCTCGCAATCGAGTTCTAAGGATATTTACCGAATATCGATCCCTCGCATACGAAGTAAATAACCCAGCATTACAATTATAATCGCGTGCTATTTGCAATCTAAACGTTATGCTCTATTCGTAGCAACGTAACGTAAAGAGTAAAATTATTCAGTTCAAATCCTAAGAGTACTTTCCAGTTAAACTTAGAATCCAATTTCATGAAACTAGTGATCAAGTAGAATCAAGCATTAAGAACGGAATAAAATTACCAATAATAAATAGAAAAGACTTATGCATAAATAAATATTAAAAGAGATACTTAAAAGTAGAAGATTACA
>PYAF01001006.1:15387-42913 GCA_007407185.1 Glycine tomentella
TAGGGTTGAAGGAAATGCCTTTGCCATGAAAATATCTCTTAGGTCATTATGACCTTGCTTTCCAAATGGACCAATGGCAAGTGTCCTTGCTTTTCATCCAACCAAGTGTCCCTTTTCTTGAATTTTCTCAAGACTTCTTCATTCTTCTTGATAGTACACGTGCACTAGCTTGGCTTGGAGAGCAATCTTCACTAATTTTATCTCCTTTACGTGGAATGGCTAGATGTTAGGAGATTTTTGTGTTTTTCTTTATTCTTGAATTTTTCCCAAAACCCGTTATAGTAAAATATTGATTCTGGATTTGTTAACCATTGGATCTCCTTAAAATTTTAAAGGTACACTACTATCCCATATATCTAACTTTTGACCGTTGGGATTGTTGAAATAATGTCTAGAGCTGTCCACGTGTTCTACCAGAGACAAGAGAAGATTTGCTTCAAAAAAATCTTCTTAAGCTAATCCTACACCATACAAGTGTCTTGACACTTGTTTCCATCCTTGGCTCCCTTTACAAGTGGCTTATCTTGAATGTTCTTGCCCCTTCTACTTCATTTATTCACGTGGACTTGCAAGCTTAGGGGAAAGAATGCAATTTTTCTTTAAGACCTCAACGTTGTCACTTTGTAAATTTCATAAAAATTTTATTCTAAGGTGTCTTGTCACAAAATATCTTAATAATCTGCTATCTAAGAGTATTCTTGTAATTTCATCAGGTTCTCACAGAATCCCTAAGAATATTTGATCATTTCTAGCCTGAAGGTTATTATGGTAAATTCATCCTTCATCCTAGGGGCATAATTGTCATATCTACTAAAAATATCTAAGGGTGTTCTTGTCATTTCCAAAATATCCAAGGGCATTTATGTATGTTTTCATCTTAAAATATCTTTCTAAAATATCTAGGGCACTTTTGTAATTCTCAAAATATCCAAGGGCATTATCGTCCTTTTACCCTCAAGGGCATTTTTGTCATTTCTAATTTACGGTAAGGGCAATATGGTCATTTTTCCTCAAACATTTTTGTAATGCCTCTAATTAGCATTTTACCCAAATAATTCAAATATAGTCCATTAATTTTTCCATAACCTAAGACTTGCATAAATATTTGATTATAACTCTGGATATTTTGGGGTGTTACATTAACATTTATGGAAAACTATAAAATTAAGGCAGAGATTAACAAATAAGACCTAAGACCCACTCAATTTTTATAATTTCAATAAATTTTAATCAATAACAAAAATATATTTTAAATAATTTGTTAAAATATTGTTGGGAAATCGAGGGGGTAAATATCGGGGAGATTTACACCAATGGGTCATTGACAACCATATAAGTGAATTAGACACCACACTTTAATCCAAAACCTTAATGCTCAGGTTTATAAGTCTTCTCCTCACTTATATGGTGCTCAACCTTTCTATTTTTATTTGATGTGGGACTTTACCTCACACTTGTACTCCAATAATCTTTCCCTCAAGTGTGAGTCTCTCCCGCATGGTAGTCTCCCCCTCGAGGCAAAAGTCATTATCATCCATGAGTATTCCATAATGGTCATCAGAGTTCACATGCTCTTAGTACTTTGTACCACCGCAATACTTGCAGCACCTGCTGCCTGGGCTCCATGCATAGACGTCACCCGCCAGGAAGACTTTCAATACAAAGGATCTTCATGTTCATGGATCCATCGCCGCCATCTTTACTCATCTGAGTCGATCACCAAGTTGAACTATCGGCTCTGATACCACTTACAACCAATTTCCTTTCGATCTGCATGCAGTTTCACCAAACTCCAAGTTTTATTTTTGATCAGAGAGTTCATCTCTTCGTTCATGCCTTCCAACCACTGTTTGGCAGCATTTGAATCCCTAGCTTGCTTTACAGTGCTTGGGTCATCATCTATGATACTCAAAGCATAACTATTGTTAGTGACACAAAAATTATAGTTTTCAGGTGTATACCTCTCGGGCGGTCTTCTCTCCCTTGTGGATCTCTTCAACCTCTGTACTTCAACTTCAGCCTCAGTATTAGAAATTGTATCTTTGTTAGGACTCTTGGCAAGCGTCACAATTGTCGTTGCAGGTTACAGAATTTATAAAGATCGTCTCCACAGGGACTTGAGCTACTCAGTTAATCCAAATAAAACTTAACAGTTCAATAGTTATGTATAATAAGGATGAACGAAATTTCATATGATTACGAAAGTAACGAAAAATTACGAAAATAGTAAAATGAAATATATTTATGAGAAAGTGGGATTGGGTTTTCATCATTCATACCCTTAGTATTCAATTAACTTTACCATGCATAAATAATTTTCTATCCTTATTGATGCACACATTATTTTACCCCAAATCGATCCCTCGCATTTAAGGATTCTAAGGATATCTACCGAATATCGATCCCTCACATATGAAGTAAATACCCCAGCATTATAATCATAATCACGTGCTATTTGCAATCAAAACATTATACCCTATTCCTAGCAACATAACGTAATGAGTAAAATCATTCAGTTCAGATCTTAAAGGCACTTTCCAGTCAAGCTTAGAATCTAATTTCATGAAACTAGTGATCAAGTAGAATCAAGCATTAAGAACAAAATGAAATTACCAATGAGGAATAGAAAATATTCATGCATAAATAAATATTAAAAAAGATACATAGGGGTAAGAATATTACATCCAATCCTTAAGAGAAGCTAGCCAATCATTATGGAGAGCACCTTCTTAATGGAAGAATTGATGAAGGGAACCATCATCGCTTCTTTTCGGCAGAGTCTTCACACTAATCCTCACTTCTCTCACTCTCCTAACCTCCCTAATACTAATATTTAAGTTTCCTAAGCTAAATAACCAGCCTAGGCTTCCAAAGCATCCAAGGCATGCCTTTCTCCTTCAATTTTCATGGTTATTTGTAGAATTTGGCCAGCTGCTTATGTCCACTTTCCCAGTCGAGTTGCCTGTGTTTGCTCGCCTGGGCGAGCTAATCATATCTCCTTGGAACTTGAAGCTCGTCTGGACGAGTGATTTAGTCTGAGGATGCTCGCCTGGGCGAGTTAAAGACTTAATGGTGAAGAAAGGTCATGGGCCTGGATGAGTTCTGGGCCATTTTGCTTTTGACACCTCTCAAATTTGATTTTTATGCCCCTTTCGCTTGCTTTGCTTGCTTGGATGCTTCAGATACCATCGGGACCTATCAAAATACAAAATATGATTGGACTAATCTTCCAAAATGTGAAAAACAACATTCATACAAGTACTAAATACAAATCAACTAGGTTTAGGGCAAGTTTACAAACAAATTTACTGAAGTCAAAAAGACAAGTGCCAGCATTGCAACCGTAATTTTAATAAAATAGGGCATTTATCACTCCCCTTAACCTAGAATCTTGCTTGTCCTCAAGCAAAGTAAATCACTAGGAGTATAAAAGATACTTTTAATATGAATATGAACATGCTTTGCAAAGAATCAACTTTGATCAAAACAAAAATTTTCAAATAATCAACCTCAAGAATTGAAACAAAAGATGGAATTCACAAAACCAAATGAGATTAAGATCAAGTCACATTTCATTTCTAAAGAACATCAGAGGAAACATCTGATTGTTTCAAACAGAGGAAAACCTCTCATAGTGTTTAATTATCCCACAGGTAAGTGTTTATTCTAAATTCCAACACTGATATATCATAGATAAATTTTGCATTTCATTTCCCATCAAATCAAAGTACATAATTATGATGGATCTTTAGGGCTTTTCAGGGTTGGGCTTGGCTTGAAAGGAATCTTGGTTTTTCTAGATATTCAAAAATACCTTGAGAATATGAGAGCAAACAAAGATAAAACACTTCTATCATCACTTCCTATTTCTTTTCCTACCAAGATATTCATATTTCTCATATCAATCCTTCCAATCATCCAACATTTATAGAATTTTACAAATTTAGAACACAAGGAATTTGTTTCCTTTTTCTTTTCTTCTTTTTCTTTTTCTTTTTCTTTCTTTCTTTTCTTTTCCAGCTTTTGAATCATATGAATAGCCAATTTTTAAAACAAAGTCTTTTCCATCACAATAGCTACCCAACTGATAAAATTTCCAACAAAGGTAAGGTAGGAAATTCTTATTCTAGGTTAGGGTTCCAACAAAATATCAAGTGTTTGGCTCAAAGGGCTTTACAAATGATAAATCATTATATATTGGGATAGCTTTTTGGCTGGTGGCTTAAAAAATGTTCAAAAAGAGAGAAGGCCTAAATCATATCCATGAATCATATGTTAATGATAATTAGAAATTCATGCAAAATTAACTATAAAACAAATCAGTGAGGACACTCAATGTAATTTCTGTAGTTGCACACACTCACTTAGGCTTAAGGTATGTTTTCATGTTCAACTCAAATCAATGTTTTGAAAGATGTTATTTATCAATTCCATGTAAAAAGATTTGCCTTCATTTGATCTTTGGATAACCATTCATTTGTTTTTCATTATCAAAGTTTCCAAAATTCATTTTGTGGTGTTCTGATCCAATACAAAAAGCAAGTTTCAAATCATTTATCTGTTGATTCTTTTCAAAAACATGTATGTTAGTTAAGTCCCAAAAAGATTTATGAAACAAAAAATTTAATCAAAATATGTAATTTCCAAAAAGAGATAAACCTCTGTGTACACTACCAAAAAGAATCATAAATGCACACAACTTGTTCAAGCAAACATCAAACATAGTAAATAACAAAGTATTGAACTTAAACTACAAAGCAGTAAAGCAATATAAAACAATATCACAAATTTTTGAAGATCATGGCTGAGGAGCTCAGTTTCCTCCATTAAAACAAGATTTGCCACGTTCTTCATCCTCAACTACTTTGCCTCCTCCTAATCAAAATGGACCTGTATCCAAGTTCTAACAAAGCAGATAATACATTCAAAAAGATAAGAATTCAAAAAGTAAAGTTCAGACATATAATTTATAAGCATAAGACATAATTTAAATAACATAAATAAAGACAAAAATTCAAAACACTGGGTTGCCTCCCAGGAGCACTTCTTTAACTTCTTATTAGCTGGATGCCTTTGTTATGGCTTTGGCTTCCAGCAATTGGACAATAGTGATGAGCCACTGGCTTCTGTATTTTCCTCCAACATTTTCACCAGTTTCTTTTATTTTTCAGAGAGACTCAAATGGTTGATAACTGGTTTTTGTGAATTCCCTGAAAGAAAAACATTTTTAGAATGTGGAGGTACTGTTTTTACCTTTATTTGTGATTCTTGATTCTTTTCTTCCTCTAACAATTTCTCAAAGATAAACTGCTGGTAAGGAATTTTCTTGAAAGCATTTGGCTGTGGGAGATAATCTAAACTATCATTTTCTTCATATTCACTCATCTCCTCTAATGCTTCAACTAATATTTTCTCTGAACAATCTTTTCCTTGAACCAACCTCTTGAAATCAGAAATTACTTCATCCAAGACATTCACTCTAAAACACTCCCTCGGTTCCTTTGGATTGACTTATGTGTTTGCTGAAAAAGGTCCACGTCTATGCTCAGAAATTTGTTTTGCAAGCTGTCCAACCTGAACATCAAGATTTTTAATGGAAGCCTCAGTGTTCTTTTGATTTGTGATGGACATTTGCGTAAACTGAGTTAAAGTATCTTCCATTTTTGAAATTCTATCAGGCTGAGCTTCTTGTTGTTGTTGTGGACCCATATTTGAAGAACCTACATAAGAGTTGTTAAAAGGACCTGCATAAGAAGAGTTAGTGGGACCATAATATGCATTATCATTTTGCTACCTCCAGCCATAAGAACTTGGACCATCTTTGTAGCTTTGGTAATTTCCTTGGAAGTTCTTTTCAGATCTAGTCTGATTTTGCATGTAATAAGCCTCCTCTACTTGTTGGCAATCACAATGTGCTTGCTAAAATTGTTGAGGAAGTTGGCCTATCTGTTTGGTCAAGGCCTCTATTTGTTGAGTCAAGAGCTTATTCTGAGCTAGAATTGCATTCTAAGTATCTAGCTCCATTATAAATTTTCTTTGAATCGGAGATCTATCATGGTGAGACTGGTAATCACTAGCTGCTATGGAGTCAATGATTACAATTGCTTCCTCCGGGCTCTTTGACATCATCGTACCTCCAGTTGAGGCATCAAGAATCATTTTTGTCTGAGGTCTCAAACCACTATAGAAAATATGTAGTTGCGCAATATCGTCAAAGTTATGGTTTGGGAACCTCCGTAGTAATGATTTGAATCTCTCCTATGTCTCACAGAGAGGTTCATTGAACCCTTGGAAAAAAGTAGCAATTGCTGATTTTGCACTAATGAATCTGGATAAAGGAAAGAATCTGGCAATAAATTTTTCCTCCACTTCTTCCCAAGTGCTTAGACTTTTGTTTGGTTGGGATTGAAGCCATGTCTTTGCCTTACTAGTCAAGGAGAATGGAAAAGCTCTGAGATAGACAACTTCAGCATCTGCATCAAAGGCTCCCATGGTACTGCACAACTCTATGAAGGTAGACAAATGAGTGTATGGATCTTCATGATCTAGTCCAACAAATGGATGCGATCCAATCAGACTGAGCAATGCGGGCTTCAATTCCATCATCTTTTTACTGAAAGGAGGAATGACTATGCTGTTGTAATGTTTTTGTCCTTGTTGATACGCATAGTCACCAAGAGTCCTCCTTGGTAGTCGATTTCCTTCTCCTCCTCCTTTATCAGCCATAATATAAATTACAGGTGGCTTAACTGGTGAAGGAGAATCAAAATAGAAGAAGATTCACTCGGGGGCTCTTTGGTTATTTGTTCTTTTTCTTTATGTTCTTCTTTTGTGATCTTGGTAATTCCTGAATTAAATAACGATGTATCTGCAAGAAATTTACATCAAAAAGGAAAAAGAACAAACTTGCAATAACTCGTAAGTACCGAGGTTATGAAAAATAAAATAAGATAAAAACACAAGAGAATTTATACAAAATAAAATAAAAAACGAAAGTAAAGAAAAAGTCCTATTCAACTGAAAAATTAAATTTGAAAGAAGTGAGTGAGCGAATCAAGTCCCCGGCAATGGTGCCAGAAACTTGTTAGGACTCTTTGCAAGCGTACCAATTGTCATTGCAGGTTACAGAATTTATAAAGATCGTCTCCACAGGGACTTTAGCTACTCAGTTAATCCAAAAAAAACTTAACAATTCAATAGTTATGTACAATAAGTATGAGCGGAATTTCATATGATTATGAAAGTAACGAAAAATTACGAAAATAGTAAAATGAAATATATTTATGAGAAAGTGGGATTGGGTTTCATCATTCATACCCTTAGTATTCAATTAACTTTACCATGTATAAATTAGTATTCAATTAAATTTACCATGTATAAATTATTTTCTATCATTATTGATGCACACATTATTTTACCCTGAATTGATCCCTCATATTCGAGAATTCTAAGGATATTTGTCGAATTTCGACCCCTCACATATGAAGCAAATACCCCAACATTATAATCATAATCACGTGCTATTTGCAATCAAAACGTTATGCCCTATTCCTAGCAACGTAACGTAATGAGTAAAATCATTCAGTTCAGATCCTAAGGCCACTTTCCTGTCAAGCTTAGAATCTAATTTCATGAAACTAGTGATCAAGTAGAATTAAGCATTAAGAACATAATGAAATTACTAATGAGGAATAGAAAAGATTCATGCATAAATAAATATTAAAAGAGATGCATAGGGGTAAGAATATTACATCCAATCCTTAAGAGAAACTATCCAATCATTGTGGAGAGCACGTCCTTAATGAAAGAATTAATGAAGGGAACCATCACCGCTTCTTTCCGGCAGAGTCTCCACACTAGTCATCACTTCTCTCACTCTCTTAACCTTCCTAATACTAATATTTAAGTTTCCTAAGCTAAATAACCAGCCAAGGCTTCCAAAGCATCCAAGGCATGCCTTTCTCCTTCAATTTTCGTGGCTATTTGTAGAATTTGGCTAGCTGCTTATGTCCACTCGCCCAAGCGAGTGGTTTTGCCTGTGTTTGCTCGCCTGGATGAGCTAATCATATCTCCTTGGAACTTGAAGCTCACCTGGACTAGTGATTTAGCCTGAGGATGCTCACCTGGGCGAGTTGAAGACTTAATGGTGAAGAAAGGTCATGGACGTGGACGAGTTCTGGGCCATTTTGCTTTTGACACCTCTCAAATTTGATTTTTATGCCCCTTTCGCTTGCTTTGCTTGCTTAGATGCTTCAGATACCATCGGAACCTATCAAAATACAAAATATGATTGGACTAATCTTCCAAAATGTGAAAAACAACATTCATACAAGTACTAAATACAAATCAACTAGGTTTAGGGCAAGTTTACAAACAAATTTACTGAAGTCAAAAAGATAAGTGCCAACATTGTAACCCTGATTTTATTAAAATAGGACACTTATCAATATTCCACCCCGTCATATTCAACAACTTAAGAATATGAATTTTCCTCTCCAACCTGTGAGTTATGAACATCAAATTCTACTGTTTGTGGCTTTTGAGATGCTTCTGGAAAGATCTGATTCAACTTTTCTTCCCTGAACACAACATCTCTATTGTAAGTTACACTTTTAGTTTCTCGGTTCCACATCTTGTACCCTTTGATGTCATCTTTGTACCCAATAAAATAGCACTTTTGAGACTTACTGTCAAGCTTGCTTCTTTTCTCCTTGGGTACGTGTACATATGCTTCACAACCAAATACTCTAACATGAGAGATGTTTGGCATTCTTTTAAACAGTGCTTCAAAAGGAGTTTTATCCTTCAAAGCCGATGTAGGAGACCTGTTCTTCAAATAACAAGCAGTCCATTCTATTGAGGCACAAAGTTGATCGAATTTTGCAGAAGTCGAAGGGGGTAAATATCAGGGAGATTTACACGAATGGGTCATTGACAACCATATAAGTAAACTAGACACCACACTTTAACCTAAAATCATAAGACTCAAGTTTATGGGTCTTCTCCTCACTTATATGGTGCTTAACTTTTCTATTTTTATTCGATGTGAGACTTTACCTCACACTTGTACTCCAACAAATATGTGTTATTAACATTTCTCATCATATTATTTCATTTATTTTAGGATGATTGATGTTTAAGATTTTTTTATAAAAATTAAGAACAATAATAAATAAGTTATTAATTAAAACTTTTTACTAAAATAATATTCTTACTCTCTATAAATGTATCACTTGTAAACATTGGGTGATCAATTGTGGCATTGAAAAAATTAAAAGACATAATACTCAAAAATCATTTGATTAAATATATTTGAAACAAATTAATTTAGAATAAAAGTTGTAACATTAATTAATAAGAATTTTTTTTAATGCTAAAACTATTGTGATTCTAAAAAGAAATAATATAGTATTACTGTATGCATGAGTGCAGGAAGGGGCAGATCTAGAAAAAAAGTAAGGGGGCACTAGTGGTTGGGGTTCACGGACAGTGTCCCCGAAAATTTTTTTGTAAAGAAAATTAAAGGAACAAACCATTATAACAAAAGTGTGAAAAATAACAAGAGTGTGATTACTGCATTTATAAAATTTATAAACATACATACTCACCATCACTCCTCTCTTATTTTTTTTATCTTTTTTATTATTCTTTTTCTATATTTTTTTAATTTCTTTTTTCATATAAACATTTAAACTATTTTTAATTTTATTTTATTTATTATTATAAAAAAATTATTTTGAGATGAGAATTTAAGGGTTCTTACACTTGCATCCGCCAATGCTTACAGGAAATGTAACATTTGCAAGATATTTCGGTCATAATCGCGGAATAACCTATGGGAGGTGGTGGGATGCTTGTTTTGTCCCGGGAAATAACATTGATGGATGCGATGCTACCACTTGTCTTCTTCTTATTCACAATTCCTTTTTCTTCTCGAACTCTCAACTTTCTACTTCACACTCCACACCCACATTCTCAACAACTTCTATTGATAGTTTCTCACATTCTCAACTGCGGATATGGGGAAGCAGCTCATGCATGCGGTTCAGTATGATAGCTACGGTGGAGGACCTGCTGGCTTAAAGGTTTTCTATCAACTCTCTCTCTGATGGATGTTTATAATATCCTCATGTTGCTTTTTATTAAGTTGTATATTGTGTTGAGTAATTATTGGCGCAAAAGGTGTTTTGATGCCTTAATCATCTTTTCTGTTTTGCACTATTGGGTGTGTGTGAGAGAGGGAACACTTCATAATCATGCACTAAACTATGACATATGGGGTCCAGTGTAATCTAATTAGAATTTGTTCTCCTAAACAAACTAAATCTGATTTCGTCCAAGAAATTGTGGGAATATCTACTTTGTTATCAAAATTTACTGAATTATATGATGTCCCTTTTGTATAGAATGTCCTTGGACTATTGTTGGTTTTGGGATTCTTACCAACTGCAAATTTATATTATGTACCTTTTGGTAGTTGGTAAGAATCCCAGATTTTTTATATGATGTCTTTTTTTTTTTCTTTCTTTTTTTTCTTTTTTTTTTTTTTTTTAAGAATGTGCATGTTTTGCCTGCCTCTACTAATTGATCAAATGCAGTGTGTCAATGATCAATTATTTGGAAGAGAAGAGACTTATACCTTTTTCCTCTCTTTCATAAACTCCCATCTTTTATTGAGGATAAGAATAAACTTTTTTGATTTAAAATAAACTACTTGGATAAATCTTCAGCGGTACTTTTGCTCCTTGTCCATGAGATTCTTTCTCTGCAGATTTATCTTTAACTAGCATTATATCAAATTTATCCGTATGCCCTTAATGTTACCTGAGAAAAAGTTCAATGTAATGTGGGAAATGCATTTTATTTTAACTTCTGTGCTAAGAAAGCATGTTTATAATTTATACTTATTTCAGCATGTTGAAGTTCCCTTACCTACTCCCAGCAAAGATGAGGTTTTGATTAAGGTTGAAGCAGCTAGTATAAATCCATTTGATTGGAAAGTACAGAAACGCATGTTGTGGCCACTTTTGCCTCGCAAGTTCCCATATATACCTGGTAGCTTACTTTCCTTTTCTCTGTTGTTTAGATATTCATCTTTATCATAGACATTATAGTACCTTACAGTTAAGCAGGGCATGTTCACTTACAGAAATCTATGACAATTTCTTATAGTAATATTTTCAAGCAGTTATCTTTGACAAGAATCTGATGAATATCTGTCTACATATGAGTGAAATTTGTATGTGATGATCTTATGTTCTCTGAAAATACTGTCTATTACTGCACTATCAACGTCTTCTTCTTGATCTCGTAGTCCATTACTACTTTTGCCAATGTATGACAGCTAAATTGAAGCATTTACTGATATAGTATGCTTTCATGGATTATGTAAAATTGCAATAGATCTTATTTTTCAATTTCCTATTCAACTAAAAGATCTGGAATCAAGAGCAAAATACATGAAGCATTTTTTAATTCAATTACATACTATGCATTGAACTTGATATTTAAGTCTTCCAATGTTGAAACAGGATTTTAATTATAATTGTACAATATAGTTTAAAACAAAGCTTATGAAATCATTTAGTTTGACTTTATCGTATGTATTCCAAATATTTTGATAGTATCATTTTGATAGGCACCGATATAACTGGAGAGATCACAGAGGTTGGTCAAGGTGTCCAAAAGTTCAAACCTGGTGACAAAGTGGTGGCCATTGTTAACCCATTTGTAAGTTATCATGAGTATTATATTTGTCTTCCTCCTGTCCACTTGAAAAGAATACTATTAGTATCTAATCTCTTCTATAAATAGATAATTTCTTTGAAGACTTTCCTCTGAAAGAGAATTCTTAGGAAATTTTAGATCTTCCACTTCATGATGAAATCTTCCTTGTTTTACTTTGGTACTTGTGTACTTACGTACATGATGAAGGTATTTCCCAAAAATTATCTATCAGCATAATGTGTAAGTTGAATTCTGGCGTTTTGTGGCCAAAAAAAAAAAAAAAGATTTATTGCAGAAGTTATCCTAACTAAATTTATAATCTCTCTATTTTGTCTTAATTTTAAATTATAATCAGGAAAAAAAAAATACTTGTTTGTATTTAAGGTATCTGATTCCTGCATTTGACTTGCTTACACATGATGGAATAATGCATAGTTGTTACCAATATCAACCAGCCTCATCAATAAAAGACATGTTTTATGGATCATGAAATTTATCATGCTAGAATGGCGGAGGACTGGCTGAGTTTGCGGTTGCTAAGGAGAATGTCACTGCATCAAGACCATCAGAAACCTCAGCATCTGAATGTGCTGCCCTACCTGTAGCAGGTCTGACAGCTCTTCAAGCACTCACCAAATCCATAGGGATAAAACTTGATGGGAGTGGTGAAAGGAAAAACATTTTGGTCACTGCCGCATCAGGTGGTGTTGGTCACTATGCTGTCCAACTGGCAAAGCTAGGAAACACTCATGTGACAGCAACATGTGGAGCTCGCAACATTGAATTGGTGAAAAGTTTAGGGGCTGATGAGGTAATTGACTATAAGACCCCAGATGGCGCTGCTTTGAAGAGTCCATCTGGTAAGAAATATGATGCTGTGATTCACTGTGCAGTGGGCTTTCCATGGTCCACCTTTGAGCCTAACTTGACCATGACTGGAAAGGTTGTAGACATAAGTCCAAGCTCTGCTTCAATGCTGACATTTGCTCTGAAGAAACTTACCTTCTCCAAAAAGCAACTTGTGCCTTTGCTTTTATTTCCTAAAGGTGAGGACCTTCAATATCTTATTGATTTAGTCAAGGAAGGAAAGCTTAAAACAGTTGTGGACTCCAAATATCCTCTAACCAAGGCTGAGGATGCCTGGGCTAAGAGTATTGAGGGCCATGCAACTGGGAAGATAATTATTGAGTTCTAGTTATGCATAGTAATGCTCCGTTAGCTGAATACACTTTATTATGTGAATTGATTCAGGAATACCTTGCAGTTTTACTTTGGTATGACATGAGACGAATATCATTTGTTGTGTCCCTAGATACTGTAACAATTGAATTGGTCTGAATCCATTTGGAAAGAATCATGTTATGTACTGTCTTTATTGTAAATGATGATTATACATGTATGAAATTTGTAAAGGATATACTAATTAGTGATGGTGAAGAAATATTCTGGAAAGGATGAACTACTTTGGTTTTGGTTAGGCTTTGTTTGAGTGTTTATATAAATTAATCTGAATAAATATGGTGATGTATGATACGAATAAGCTAGTGAACGCTGGTTTAATTTATACTTGATAGGATTGCTCTGCCTCAACGACAAAGGTCTTGGGGTATAATTCTTGCTCATGGAATCTCCATTAGCATTTCTATTGCCTTGACATGTCGGAATTATACCGTTCCTATTTTTTTTGGTTTATCTGAACTATGAAGTACAACTTTTGTGACCCAGTCAAACTCACTTAAAACTCACTTAAACATGTGATAGGGACTTGGGTAATACGGGGGTGTTTAAGTCCCACATCAAGGAATTGGGATGTTTGGTGGAGTATTCAAGTGTTTGGTTCTTCCACATAACAACTAGCTTTTAAGAAAGACTTTCCCAAGTGATCAAGTGCTTATCAATGGGTATCACAGTTGGTTACCGGTTTGACCGGTGGAGGATTCAGAATGGTATGGAATGTTCAGTGGAGTATTTAAGTAGTTGGTGCCTTAGCCCCACATCGAGTATAGACCCTAGCTTTTAAGGAAGGATTTTCCAATTGCTTGGGTGCTTATCATTGAGTATCTAATTTATATATGGACATGTTTGGATGTAAGCTTATCTAGAAGTACTTTTAGAAGAAGAAAGTAAGAAAAAAAAAATGAAATTAGCTTCTCCATAAACTAAGATGAGTTTCCATTAGCTCATTTGTAGATGTCATCTCATCTTTTAGAGAAGTTATATTTGTGAGCTTCTAAAAATTAGTTAATGGAAAGTTTATTTTTGCTTTTGGAAAAACTCATCTCATCTTTTCCTTCTTTTGAAAGTGCTTCTAAAGAAGTTCATCCAAACAGGCCCTATCCACTTCACTCACTAACTGAATATCCCCCTAACTAACTAAATACAAGCCTAAAATTAATAACAATAATTTAATAAAAAAAATCACATTCCAAATATCAAAAATAAATTTTAAATAAAATCATAACTGTAATAATTTGTTTTTGTTAATCTTATAAGTTTTTGCCATAAATTTATATAAACATAAGTAAATTAAATGAAACATCTGTAATAAACAATGGATTCAATTGTTGATTGCCAACAAACATAGATCAGCTGAATTCTGGTAATTTGCCAAAGAGAAGATTATTTGAGCAATGGAATTATGATTAGAAGAATATTTATGTATTTGTATATGCATTCTTGGATAAATTAATAACAAAGGAAAGTGTTCACATTTTGCCATCAAGTTTTCGAACAATTGCGTTATTGCATGTGTGTTTTTTGGACAACATATATGGACTATCTATCTGTTTTTCTTGATAAAATGCAATCCATTTGTTTAAATCAATTGTCATTGTGAGCGTGAGCATATATTGCCGAAAAAAAAAGATCCACAGAGAAAGGTGGTAATTTCACCCCAATCATAATATATAGTAGCACCTATTTACTTACTACAATACAGAAAGAATCAAAGAAATAACATGAAATTGAACAGAAACGAACAACAACTAATGTCTAACAAGTTGTACACCCATAAGTCTGCAGGCAACATGTTACTCATGTTGGGTACTGAACAATCACACAACAATCGAAATAGTAGAAAGAGAGAAAAGGGAAGGAAAAAAAAATAAACAATTATTACAAAGAAATATATAGGTTTAGAAACCCTAAACACCATAGTTATTCATGGGCCCAAACTCAAACTACAAATAATAAAACACAAAGACCAACAGTTAGGCCTCGAAAAAAGTTCCAGGGACGTTGTCCCTAGTCCCCACCGGGACAACTCCCCTGGCCCCCACTTGCTCACCGGAGAACGGGACCCGTACTTATCTTCTGAAGGCAAACTATGAGCCATACCCAACAACTTATTCCAAACCTCCTATAAACAGCTGCTTGCTTTCATGAGAGCCACAACAAGGTATGAATGTTACAGGAAATTGAGTATATTGTTGTAATTAGAAGCAGGCTTAATGAGTTGTTAGTTGTTAGTAAGGCTGTTAGCAATTCTGTTGAATGGTTAGCATTCCAGAATTGGAATTCTGTTATAAATAGCAAGTTCTGGTAATCAGTTGAAAAATTCAGTTTTGATCCTCTCATTCTGTAATCTCTCATTCTTTGTTCAATAAAATCATCGGGTTTCCTTCTACTCAATTGGAACCCCTTTTTCTAGTTGTTCTTCGAGTTTCCCTTACTTCCTGGAACAACCATATCAAGTGGTATCAGCAGTCTTCTTTCCAGCACACTTCTGCCATGGCAGAGAACACAAGGTTCCAAACACAGCTTCGCGAAATTGAAGACCGCATCAACACAACAATGGAGGCACGTTTTGTGGAGATTGGTGCTTCTCTTCAACACACCTTTAAAGAAATGTTTCAGTGTCAACAAACCTCCGGTAACGTTTCTCGTCCTTATTCTTGCAATACACGTTTGGCTCGCTTGGATTTTCCTCAATTTTTTGGTGATGGGGTCAAGAATTGGATTACACAATGTGAAACCTTCTTTTCTGTCGATCAAACACCAGAAGACTACAAGGTGCGTTTAGCGGTAGTCCATTTTGAGGGTAGAGCGCTTCAATGGCACAGTGCCTTTGTCAAAACTATAGGTTTAGAAAACTTACCTTCTTGGACTGAATATGTGCAAATCTTGTTGGACCATTTTGGTGATGTGTGTGAGGATCCAATGGTTGATCTTATGAAGTTAAGACAAAAGGGAACTGTTTCGGATTATCATGCTGCATTTGATGCCCTTGTATCTCGCATTGACCTTCCAGAAGCTCACTAATTAAGCTGTTTCCTTGGTGGTTTGAAATTGGACGTTCAGATGATGGTTCGAATATTCCAGCCAACCACAGTTAGGAAAGCCTTCTCATTGGCTAAAATGTATGAATCTGCCAATAACAACAATCCTGCACAACTTAAGAATTTTTCCAAAGCAACCCCTAATTTCAAGGCACCTCTATTGCCTACACCCTCCTCTACCTTGGACAATTCTAAACCTAAGGCACAACCCACCAAAAGCTTGACACCAGCATACATCAATCAAAGAAGGGCCAAAGGTCTTTGTTATTTTTGTGATGAACCCTTCACCCCTGCTAATGGATTGACACATAGGAAACTTCAGATTCATGTTATGGAAATTGAAGACGAGTCAGATACTGAGTTGAGTTTGGATGGCAATGGGGATAACAGTGAGACTGGTTCCTCGAATCCTTTGATTTCGGTTAATGCACTAACTGGTATGCCTAGTTTTAAAACTATGAGAATTACTGGGTTTGTGGGCAAGAAACCTCTCCATGTATTAATCGACAGTAGGAGTACTCATAATTTCTTAGACATTGATGTTGCTAGGAAATTAGGCTGCCAAATTTCCTCAATCAACCCTCTGAATGTAGCTGTTGCTGATGGAACAAAGGTTGATATTTCTTCAGTGGTTAGAGGGTTCAAATGGTCCTTACAGCACACTCAATTTTCGTCTGATATCATGCTACTGCCCTTGGGATGCTGCGACTTGGTTTTGGGCATTGAGTGGTTGGTCACACTGGGAGATATTACCTGGAACTTCAGCAAACTCTCTATGCAATTTTCTGTGCAGGGTAAGAAACATGTTCTTCGTGATGCTACTACTAAGATCAAAAATTTGAGAGGCCAACACCTGTCTAAGGCATTGAATGCAGGTGTACACTTCTCCATGATACAGTTTAGTGATCAGAACACTAGTTTGTTTAGCTCATTAACAACTCATGCAACTGATTTTGTTGACAATCCGGAGTTGGATCAACTGTTGCTAGACTTTGATAATGTTTTTCAAGAACCTTCAGGGCTGCCACCTAAGAGGGATAGACATGATCACAGGATTCCTCTTCTCCAAGGTGTTGATCCAGTCAGCAAAAGACCTTATAGATATGGGAAGCAATAGAAGGATGAGATTAATAAACTGGTGAAACAGTCCCTAGATTCTGGCATTATCCAGCATAGTACTAGTCCATATGCAAGTCCAGTGGTTCTGGTTGGCAAAAAGGATGGTTCATGGAGGCTTTGTGTGGATTATAGGGATCTTAACAAACATACAGTTAAGGATAAATTCCCTATCCCATTGGTGGATGACCTTTTGGATGAGCTTCATGGTTCTGTGATCTTTTCTAAAATAGATCTTCGTTCTGGTTATAACCAAGTGAGGATGCATGATGATGATATCCACAAAACGGCTTTCAAGACACATGCTGGTCACTTTGAGTATTTGGTCATGCCCTTTGGCTTGACTAATGCACCAGCCACCTTTCAAGGGCTGATGAATGAGGTATTCCAGGATTTCCTCAGGAAGTTCCTGCTAGTCTTCTTTGATGACATCCTCATTTATAGTAATAACTTTCCAGCCCATTTATAACAGTTGCAACAGGTTTTGCAAGTTATGAGAAAGCATTCCCTTTTTGCTAAAAGGTCTAAATGCTACTTTGGAGTTAATCGGGTGGAGTATTTGGGTCACTTTATCTCTGCACTAGGGGTTTCCACCGATCCTAATAAGATAGCTGCCATTGCTAATTGGCCACTGCCTCAGACTTTGAAATAGTTGAGAGGTTTTTTGGGGCTTGCAGGCTATTATAGACGGTTTGTGAAGGGTTATGGAGTTGTTGCTAAGGCCTTAACTGATATGCTTAAGAAGGACAGTTTTGTTTGGTCAGTTGCTGCTAAGGAATCATTTCAGACCTTAAAGTCCAAGATGATGGAGGCTCCTGTGTTGGCTCTACCTGACTTCAACAAAATTTTTGTAGTGGAAGTGGATGCTTCTGGAATTGGCTTGGGGGCAGTATTGATGCAAGACCACCACCCTTTGGCTTTTATCAGCAGAACCTTGAATTTATAGCAACAATCCCTTTCCACTTATGAAAAGGAACTATTGGCAGTTGTTTTTGCGTCCAGAAATGGAGACACTATCTACTGCCTAGGAAGTTTGTTATTAAGACTGACCACAGAAGTCTCAAATACATCCTTGATCAAAGATCAACTACCACCTTTCAACAAAAGTGGCTAGTTAAACTCATGGAATTTGATTTTGATATTGAATTTAGGGAAGGTACAAAAAATGTAGCTGCTGATGCACTTTCTGGGCTGGAATTTACTGAACCAACACAGTGCACTGCTCTTCAGGTCTTCCAACCTGATTCTGATCTTGTCCAACAAATCAGATCATCCTGGCAAGCTGACCCTATTCTCCAAAAGCTAATTTCTGAAATTCAGCTTAATCCTGCTTCTCATAAACATTTTGAATGGAAGAGGGATGAGCTTAGAAGAAAAGGGAAGCTGGTTGTGGGAAAAGATATGAAACTTAGACGGGAGTTGCTTCATTGGTTTCATAATTCTGCTATTGGAAGACATTCTGGCAGAGATGTGACCTTGAGGAGGCTAAAATCTATGGTTTATTGGAAGGGTTACCAAGGATGTAAGATCATTTGTGCAGAATTGTGAAGTGTGTCAAACATGCAAGTATGACGATAGTGCTTCTCCTGGCCTCCTTCAACCATTACCAGTTCCAGATCATGTGTGGCAACACATCACCATGGACTTCATTGAAGGTTTACCAAACTCTGGTGGCAAACAAGTGATCTTTGTGGTGGTCAATAGGCTCAGTAAAGCAGCTCATTTTATGGCCCTTTCTCACCCTTATGCAGCTTCTGTTGTGGCTCAAGCATTCTTGGACAATGTTTTTAAACTTCATGGCTTCCCTAACACAATCACTTCAGACAGGGACCCTATCTTTGTTAGCCAGTTTTGGCAAGATTTGATGGCTTTTCAAGGGGTGAAAGTTCAGCTTTCCACAGCCTATCATCCTCAGACTGATGGCCAAACTGAGGTGGTTAATGGGTGCCTAGAAACTTATCTTAGATGTATGTGTTCTGATCAACCACACCAGTGGGCCAAGTGGCTGCCTCTGGCTGCCTCTGGCTGAATGGTGGTACAACACTTGCTTTCACAGCAGCATACAAGCCTCTCCCTATGAAATTCTATATGGACAACCTCCTCCAGCCTATCTTCCTTATTTACCAGGGGAGTCTAAGGTGGAATTAGTGGACAGAAGTCTTCAGAAGAGGGAGGGAATGCTCAAGATGATAAAATTCCATATGAGAAGGGCTCAGGACAGAATGAAGCAGTTAGCAGATAAACACAGATCAGACAGAAGCTTCCAAATTGGTGACAAAGTTTTTGTAAAGCTTCAGTCCTACAGGAAAGTCTTTGTAGCTTTTAGGAGTAATGCTAAGTTAGCTCCTAAATTCTATGGACCTTTTGTGATTGTGGATCATGTAGGACCAGTTGCTTACAAGTTAAGCCTTCCACCACAATCTCAGATTCATAATGTTTTTCATGTTTCTCAATTAAGGAAACATGTAGGAGATGTTTTTACTTCTGCAACATTACCTACTGAAGCTGAACTTCAACAAGTAACCAGAGAACCTGAAGCTATCTTGGATCGCATGACTGTCAAGAGGGGTAATCAACCTGCAACTAAAGTGTTGGTCAAATGGAAGCATAGCGTGCCAGAAGAAACAACTTGGGAATTCTACTATGATCTCAAGAGGAAATTCCCTCAGTTCCATTCTTGGGGTCAAGAATGTTCAGAAGACCAGGGAATTGTTATAGGAAATTGAGTATATTGTTGTAATTAGAAGCAGACTTAATGAGTTGTTAGTTTTTAGTAAGGCTGTTAGCAATTCTGTTGAATGGTTAGCATTCCAGAATTGGAATTTTGTTATAAATAGCAAGTTCTGGTAATCAGTTGAAAAATTCAGTTTTAATCCTCTCATTCTGTAATCTCTCATTCTTTGTTCAATAAAATCATCGGGTTTCCTTCTACTCAATTGGAACCCCTTTTTCTAGTTGTTCTTCGAGTTTCCCTTACTTCATAGAACAACCATATCAATGAATCAGACTCACCCCAAAACTATACTAAGCAAATGCTGATATAATTCCATACGAGTAAAACAGTGCAACAACACGAAGTCAAAAAACGCGTAAAGAAGGGCTCTATTTTAAAATAAGTCTAGTTCAACACAAACAGTTTACAACTTTTTGACATATGGCAGTTATGTATGGCATGAAGGTATGTCGATAGTCTACACTCTACATCTAATTTTAATTACAAATAAACATTTTGATTCTAGAAATTATTGTCATAATTTTATTGCATTATGTTGTATCTAGATAACTTGTATCAGTTGTGTATTTTTACAGTATTAGAGTATTCCACTTCCTGGTTTGACTTGGTGAACATTGCATAAGATGGTCCATATGACATCACATATAGTTTCACAATGTTTTGTCTATCAATATAAAAACATCTTTAATGCGAATGGATTAACAACAAATAAAGTACAAAAAGAAAAATATACCAAGAAATCTTTAGCCATATATATATATATATATATATTGATCAAGAGGCTCATAAATATAAATTTGAAACCCTCTTGACATCCACTGGGCAAGGATGGCAGTCATAAACACTCTTAGAATATTTTGTCATTTCTTTCCTCTTTCTTTTTGTATTAACTGTCTATGTAGTTAAGAGCCGTAATTGTTAGCACTTAGCACTCATTGCATTAAGGAAGAGAGAGCGGCTCTCTTTAAAATAAATAAAAAATAATCTCAAGGATCCTGCCAATTGCCTTTCTTCGTCGGTAGAAGATTGCTGTTATTGGAAAGGTATAGAATGTGACAAACAATCTGGTCAAATTCTAAAGCTTGATCTCCAGTACTCGCAAATCTGCTCCACCACAGACACATTACCATCTTCTCAATTAGGCGGTGTGATAAATCCTTCATTGATTGACCTGAAATATCTAAGTCACTTGGACTTAAGTCATGATGATTTCGACGGAATCCCCATTCCAAAATTCATAGGTTCTCTCAATATCTTGTGTTACCTTGACCTATCCTATGCAAATTTCTCTTTTATGATCCCTTCTCATCTTGGCAATTTGTCAAATTTGCATTATCTTGATATCTCTGCATCATCACGTTGGGTAAGAGATGTAAGCTGGCTCTCTTCTCTGTCTTCGCTCAATATCTTCACATGGATGATGTTGACTTTACTAACATGTCCCATGAGTTGTTTCGAGCTATGGATATGATGCCATCACTATCAGAGTTACATTTGTCTTCTTGCAGTCTTAATAATCTCCCTCCATCTCTTCCATTTGAAAATATTACATCACTTTCAGTGCTTGATTTATCTTTGAATTCTTTTGATTCCACAATACCTTCATGGTTGTTCAATATGACTAACCTCACTGAACTTCATCTTCAATTTTCATCTCTAATAGGTTCCAGTGCTGTGCTTGGGAGATGGAATCTGTGCAAGCTTCAGAACCTGGATCTATCAAATAATGATCTCACTGGTGATATAATACAAATGCTGCACACCTTGTCATCCTGTAGCAACCAAAGACTGGAGCTTTTAGATTTGAGTTTAAATGACCTAACTGGGCAATTGCCCAATTCTTTGGGGTAATTCAGCAGTCTGTATGATGTTGATCTGTTCAGTAACTCACTCTTAGGTCCTATATCAACATCAATTGGAAACTTATCAAATCTAGGTTCTCTAAACTTGTTAGGCAACATGATGAATGCGAAAATTCCAAAGAGCACTGGTCAACTAACCAAGTTGTATACTCTAAATCTACTCGAGAACAATTGGGAAGGCACACTGACAAATATTCATTTTCATAATCTCACAAACCTAATATGGTTCTCTGTATCATCCAAAACAAACTCATTTTCCTTCAAAGTGACTGAAGATTGGATTCCACCTTTTAAGAACTTGGTTTATGTCAAAATTAGTGATTGTCAAGTTGGCCCTACAATTCCTAACTAGCTCAGCAATCAAATATACTTGGAGTATGTAATCCTAGAAAATGTTGGAATTTCTGAGGACATATGCCGCTTGCTTAACAACATGCCCTCTCAAATTTTGGAGCTAGATCTGTTAGAGTTTTATCAACGCACAATATAAACTAAAATCAGATTATATTTAGCGGAAGCAAATAAAAGAGATAAAGAACAACACAAGAGAATTTTACTTGGTTCAGTAACTAGAATAAATTCTTGTTACCTACATCCAAGGGCAAAGAACATGTAGACTCTTTTATTAACACTACAATAACAGGAAATATTCCAACAACATTCCTCAGTAATTACAAGGCTAAACTATCAACAAGAACAAAGCCTAAAATTACACAGGTAAGCAAGAAAACAAGATTTACAGGGTACAAAAGAGAACTACTCTTTACCAATGTTAAGACCAGACATTACCCATCATCACCTTTCCACCTTTAATTTTCTTAAGAGAGATTAACCAATCCTTTTCAGGTGTCATATGGTAGGTACTACCAGAATCCATCACCCACTCCTTCTCACAAGAAGCATTAGACACAGCTAGGACTTCACTATCCTCAAAACTACTAGTCAGATTAGCATAATCTGTCCTATTCCCATTAATTTGACCTTTTCCTTTTTCTGGACAATTATTCTTAATGTGTCCTGTAAAATAAGGGAACACTTCACACTTAACCAAGAGGGGGGGTGAATTGGTTAAATTTAAAAATTTCTTGATCAAACAAAAATCAGAGTTGTTTTTCCCTTTGGATCTTTAACACAAACCAATCAAGAATCTTTATTCAAAATCAATCCAAGACTTGTAATACATACCTCAAGAAACAAATTATACTACAGAATTCACAATAGGAATTAACAAATATGCAGTAGATAAAAGAACACAAGATTTATACTGGTTCACCTCAAACCCTATGAGGCTACATCCAGTTTCTTCTACTCAACACTAGAGTAGAGTTCCACTAGTAAAAAAATATTCTTACAAGCAAATTTACAAGCCTCTCTTTATCAACCCTAGATAAAGTTCAGAAGTCTAAAACCCTATTAGACCCTTAGAGACCAAAACCCACACTGAGAACACTACTCAGTTGTCCTTAGAGAAACACTATCTCTACACTTGCAAGAAAACCCAATTACAATGGAACTTACACACAAAGATTCAAATAGAAGATTTACACCATCAAAAAGTAAGGAAAGAATTAACCTGATGATCCGAGAATGATATGCATGATGATGAATATACCAGGTTGAATGTAGAAACAATATGCAGAACAAGCCTTTCCTTAAACTTTAAAATGATTTGCCTTGCTTCACTAAATCCTAGTGACCTATATGAGTATCAATGGAAGCAAGACCTTTAGAACCCAGAAGAAACCCTTTGTGAATATTTAGAAAGCTTTAGGAATGCTCAGATCTCAAAAATTCAAGTTACTTTTTCGTCAAAGGCAGGTTCTATATATATATGTAAAAGAAACTGTAACAGAAATAATCGATTAGATTAGCTCCTGTAATCGATTGTTTAGCATTTGTAATCGATTACATACGCTCCCGTAATCGATTAAAGTGTTCAAGATAAGTTCTGGATTACAGCAACGGGTCATTTAATCGATTATCCCGATGTGTAATCGATTAAGTCAGACTTTGTGAAAATCATGATTGTGAAGATTAATCGGTTACAAAATATGGTAATCGATTAAAGCAGAAAATGTATAAACTACAAATGAACTAAGTAATCGATTACAAGAAGTGATAATCGATTAAGGCAGAGTGATCTTAATTTCAAAATAGGTAAATAATCGATTACAGTTCAATAGTAATCGATTAAACCAGTCACTCATCCAAGTCTTTTCAAAGCTTCAATCTTCAAGAGCTCCCCCTCAAATCAACAATCTCCCCCTTTTTGACTTTAAACATGCCAAATTCGAAATTGAAAAACAATGGGTCTTGTGATTAAATGGAGAAGCTTCATACCATTTTATTGCATATGCTTAACACCTGAAAAATTTAAAATCCCTTTGCAAGAACAAGTGTTAAAAGCATCTGATTTTAAGTCAGCATTCATTCATAACATATATGTGTTCATTTCAATCAATTTAAGTACAGAACTCCCCCTAAATTTTCCAAATAAAGCAACTGAAATTTCAGTTCAAAAATAACATAAAAAACAGGGGCAAACAGAGTCTTATGCAGAGAATGGTGATTTTCAATTATTCTCCCCCTATTTGACTTTTTTAAAGGCAAATATGCAAGACACAGCGGATATAAACACAAACTGAAGCATAAGATTGCATTAATTTTGAAATGAGGAGTACATAATAGGGCTTAACATTGAAATAAAAAAGAAAATACATGAAAACATAAAATACAAACGCCTAAAATTCTTCAGATTCATTATCCATCTTGAGTGAGGCTTCTATATCATCTAATCTATCATTTAATTCCCTAAAAGATCTTAAGACTTCAGCCTTGAAGTCATGATGCATCTGCAGTAAGCCATCCATTTTAGCCAGCATTAGTGACTCAAACTGTGAATGAGTAGGCTGTTGAGAAGTGGCTCCCACATGAGCAGAATCACCAAATTCTTCACTGTCAGCAACATGCTCCTATTGCTGAAGCATCTGAGGAGGCTGAGGAGGCTGTCCACCCATGATCCAGCCATCATCAGTCTTGTGCATTCCAAGCTTTGACAGATGTTTTTCTTGAATGAGGCTGTTGGATGAGTTGGTGTTGTCCACCACTTCATTTGACACATCAATGCCAAAATGATCAATGAATCTAGATACTAGAACAGGATAAGGAAAGGGAAAATTAACTAGTCTTTTAGATTTCATCATTATTTCCTGAAAAATGAGAACCCAGTTCATGGGAATAGAATTTTTGAGGCCATACATAAGTTGCAGGTCCTCATCAGTAGCTTGGGCATGATTGGTTGCCCTAAGGGTTAAGATGTAGGTGATAAGGTAGTGGAGAAGTCTGTTTTCTGGTGCCATAGGACCAGTACTCAATCTATGCCTAATAGGATAGTTTGGGTCAGTGAGACACTCCCTATAGGTTCCTATTTTACTGTAACCACCAGGGGTCTCATCAAATTTTCTTTCCCCTTCATTAACAACCCCAGCAACAGACTCCCAAATTTCTGGAGTGATAACCATCTCTATCCCCTTAATGTAACACCCTCATATCTCACTATCTATGTGCATTTTCTTATAAATATGCATTCTTAGAAAAAGGACATAAATACCCTTGAACATTTTTTAAAATGACAAGAATGTCCCTAAACATTTTTACAAGTGACCAAATTGCCATAGGCCTTTTAGCAAGATAGTTAAAGGAAGGAAATTCTATAAATACTCTGGGATGCTTGAAAAATGATTATAAAACCCTTAGGAATGATACTTACAGAGATATCCTGAGTATTTTGGAAAAATGACGATTTTACCCCTAGGATGAGGAGTAAAATTACCAAAATACCCCTAGGTCAAAACTGACCCAGATAACCTCAGAAATTAATGGGAACCTGAGCATTAGATAAAATACTTTTAGGTAACAAATTATCAGCAAGGTTGAGGGCAGATAACCCTAAAATAGAATTTCTACGAATTTTGAAAGATAGGTTGAAAAGAGCTTAATCTAGACAACCTTAGGTATCAGAAAATTATAAGAAGAGGATGGACATAATTTATAGAGTTTTCTCTTAATTGTGGAAGGAACAAGATTCTTAAATGAGTTAGTTTAGTAATTTTACTAAATAGAAGTAAATTGGACCAAGGAGATCTTAAAATTTTGTATAATATGTAATAAAAGGAAAATTAAGATCAAGCTTTGGCCATGTGATACACAATCAAGGGAGAAAAGCCTTAGGAACATTCAAGAATAGACACATGGAGAGTTAAGAAACCTAGCCATTTCCATTGATCCATGTGTAAAGAAAGTAATTAATGCCTAAAAAGATGTTTGAAGCAAATTTTATGTTGTCTCCTTTGGCAAAACTACGTGGATAGATAGCGACATTATTTCGACGATCCCAATGGTCAGAAGTTAGATATATGAGTTAGGAGTATGTCTTTAAAATTTTAAGAAGATCCAACGGTTAACGAGTTCAGAATGAATATTTTTGTAATATGGGTTTTGGGCAGAAATTTTATGACTAAGCTACCCACGGATTTGAATGAAACCAAATGGAATGCACCTTGGACAAGCTATAACACGTGCAAAGCTAGATGGAGGTGGAATTGTGTGGAAAATTCATGAATTAGGACACTTGTATGGTCATAAAACATTAGCCAATTAAAGGAAAACAAATAAAAAGCAAAGCAATCATGGACTTTGAAGATTTTTGTAGAAAAGCCAATTCAAAGAAGGAAAAGATTAGCCAATGAAAAACAAGCAAGTGGCAAGCCTAGAAGAATAATTGGAGACAAGGAGAATCTCCCATAAATGCTAGATAAGATAAGAACAAATAAGATAAGAACAAAGGGAGACAAGAAGAATCTACCATAAATGCAAGAATCTACCATAAATGCTAAGTAAAAAAAAAAAATAAGTGGAATTCTCCCAAGGCTATACCATTCGTGCAATTATATAAAGAAGGGAAGGAATGTGTGGACCAAGTTGTACAAGCCACCAACCAATAGGAAAGCTTGATATCTTGACTTTACTATATAAGGAAGTGAATAAAGGCATTTTTGGGTCAGCCATAAGGAAGGAACCGTGCACTTTTCTAACCCACCCCACTTGACTTTTGTTTCAAACTTTATTGAATCCAAACACAAAGCACCAACCGTACACGCCACATAACACTTTGTGTTATCACTTTCACAAAAGAAAAACACTACAAAACTCAAGCAAGTTCACGTGAAGCCAAGGGTCAAGAGATCAAGGTTGTTCATTTTTGGGAACAATTAAGGTATGGGGAAGTCTTTGGTAAACCAAGTTTAAATATTAAACTCTACTCAACGTTACTACTTAGGTTAATAAAGATTTGATTTGATAATTTGAAGAGAGAAGGAAAAATTAAGATGGTTAATATGAGACTTTTATCTAAATTTTATGGAGGATGAGATAATAAAATTATCTAACTCTCTATTTAATGTTTAATGGCTTAGATTTATGTTTCATAAATTATTTTGGTTATAGATAGTAGATATGATCCTTAAATGAGTTTATCTTGTAATGTTTCTTTAATCTTACTTATTTTTCTAACTATGTATTTTGTTGTTGTTATGGGACTAAGATGTGTTATGTAAATGATTATGGAAATTTTATTTTGATCTTATGGATGATGATACTTACCAACAAAGTTTAAAATAAAAACTCTCTATATAATGATTAATGGTTTAAACTTATATTGTTTCATGGATTATTTTGTAGATAGCCTATATTTTATATTCTTTAAGTTATGTTGTTTATTTTGTCATGATTTTATCTAATTTATTTCTTAT
>PYAF01001006.1:71449-94219 GCA_007407185.1 Glycine tomentella
AACATGTAAGTTTGCTAAAAAAATATTTTAAAATTTATATAATTAGAATAAAAATAATTTACATATTAAAATAAATTTATATAAATTTTATAATTTTCATATTAATTTATATAATTAGAGTAAAATTAATCTGTATATTAAAATAATTTTTCAAAATAATTTGTGTCGATAATTTATATATAAATTGGTAAAGTTAAAATTTAAATATGTAAAATATTTAAAATAAAATTAAAATATTTATATATTAAATATTTTTTAATCTATAAATTTTTAGAATTCGATTAAAATTAATATATCTTAGAGTAATGATACTTATAAAATTATTTCACTTTTAATAAGAGGTTATGAGTTTAATTTTAGATTATTTTTTATTTTATTTAACTCTTTCTCATATAAGTTAGATCAAAGTCAACATTTCATTTTAAATAATCAATTATGAAAGACCAAAATTATTTATTTGACAAATAAAGAAATTAAATGTCTTATTTAGAAATAGGAGAACCAAATAGATTTAAAATTATATGGACTTGGCCTAAAATATTTTATTTTTATAAATTTAATTATAATATAACTTACATATAAAAAATTTAGTTATTATAAATTTTGATTATATAAATTTAAATATTGATCTTTTTTACTCAAATTTGATGTAACAAATTTGTAACAAACAACCACGTATCTCACCTGAATAATAACATAATCCATCCCAAATCCAGCTAATTGCGAGCGGGTGCGGTTACAAATATCCCAGCAACAACTTGGGTACGTGGGTTTCTGATATTTTTTCTTTTTATAAAAAAAATAAATAAAAATGGGAAAGGTTCACTTTCGTAGACAATAAGGTACCTTTATTTTTCTTCTGACTTAGCCAGAAACCAGAGAGAGTAGTAAGTAGTCATGTAAAGATGCCTTCACCCCAAAACCAGAACCATTGAATGAACGAAAGGCATTTTCAGCATCAACATCAACATCAACATGGGTGGTGATTCTATTGTTTCTCATGGTATTTGATTTTCTGGGTCTTTTTTTTTTCTTCCAGTTTTCCTTCCCTTTCTCTCTGTTATGCCAGAAGCATCTTTTTTTCCATCATTTTCTTTTGAAGGTTTCTTGTGTGTTCGATCAAATTACCCCGTGTCCCAATGTTCAGGTACAGATGAAGGTTCTTGTTTGGAGGATAATTTTCCCTTGCTTTCATCTCACTCCTCACCTGCTCTCAGGTACTTTTTGATCATCACTGGCTATAGTTCTTGTTTAAATTCTTTGATTTCTTCAAAGTTTGTTTTTAGGTGATGCTAAAAAGTTAACTCCTTTACTTCTTTATCTTCCTTTTGTCATCACTTGGTTGACATTAGTATACTAACAGTTACTTGGTGATGATTTTGTGATCTCCAATGTTTCAGGGATAATTTGGGCTTGCAGAATGAAGACAACAGAATGAAAGCGGAGAATGGGTTAGCTTGTAGTGAAATTGATGAAGAAATCATACATACTTCTAGAGTTGATTCTGAAGTCAATGAAAGGAGAAGGGTTATTAACTACCAAGAAATCCTTCAATGTTGTGATGAATTGAAGATTCATAGCAAGGATTTGAAAAGGGAGAAACAGAAAATCTTGAGGTGTTCATTTGAACATAAGTTTTACTAACCCATATGCTTTTTAACGTTAAGTATCCAGGTTGTTTTAAATTATTTTGAAATTCAATATTTGAACATTGAAAGTTTGTAGCACCCTCTTTGGAAATTTGATTAGTTAATTGAAGAAAAGGATAAAAATATCCCATCCAAGTCTTGGAGTTGGGGTTCATTATTTTTCTTGAATCAAAGGACATCCGTCAAAAGCATCAACTTCAGATTGTTTCTCTTGTATTATGTAGCATAAGTTGAGCACCACAATTGCAGTCACTGTGCACATTTGTTTCTGTAATCTAAGGAGCGATGGTGTTCCTTAATTATTGCCAAGTAAATGGTGGAGTTTTTCTATGCTTTGTTCATGAAAACTGTGTTGTAGAAAAAAAAATTGAGAACAGTATCATGCTGATCAGGCCCTAGGTATTTGTTAAATGTTAATATCTAATTTTATATTTGTATTTTTGTGCATGCAATTTTGTTCTTCCCACTATGCTCCATGGATGCAGGCCTCTACCAATTTTCTTCTTTCTTACCTCTTATTTTCTATGATTCATTTGATGAAAAATTGTAATCCTTAAGTATGTGACTGAAATTGATGTGCAGTTTTTTTTAAAATCAACTTTTAATATTTGTGAGAGCATGCATAGTTGCAGATCTTGAGTAAGGTTATTGTTAGTGTATATAAAACCTCAATATATTGTGGTTTGATTGTCGCAGATATAAGCCTGGAGCATGGATTGAGAAGGCTGGTGGCTTAAAGATAACTGATTATGATGTACCAAAGACAACATGCCTCTTATTGGTGGGTCCAAAAGGATCTGGGAAAAGTAGTCTCATAAATAGAATCTCTAAGGTGGTTGAGGATGACAGATTTGCACCAGCAAGAGCACAAGAATCATGTATAATTAACACTTCAATTCAGATGTCAACTTGAAGAAATAACTTCAGGGCTAATAGTTTTCATTGCCCATCTCATGGAAAACCCTTTTCGCTCCGCTTAGCCCTACCTCCCCCTATTGTAGTATATATCTCTGTATATCACGATAAATTGCTGTTTGTTCACCTTAGAAATTTCCTTTTTGATGCCAGATAATTCACTTATAGGGGATGGAACATCCTTCCTCCAGGAGTATATGATTCCAAGATATTCAAATTCTATCTGTCTGTATGATACACGTAGTTTGTTGGGTAACTCAGAAAAAGATGAGAATATTAGAATGCTGAAGAGTTGGATTACAAAAGGTGTTCACCATGGAGAGCTTGTTGTCAGGTTTGAATATTTAATATACTTTATTTCCGCATTTACTCATGTTAATTTTTAAATAAAATTCTACGAATCACCTGTCAGGAAAACAGATAATCAGAGATTGAGGAAAAGTTTGAAGGGGAAAGCTCACAAGAAAGGTTACTTATCCAGTAAGACCAGAAAAGTTAATTTTGTTATATATGTTGTTAATGGTCTTTTGGTTCTGAAAGCAATGAAGAATGATGGTGCTTTGGAGACACAGTATGTTCAATCAATTGTTTCTACTTTCAATTGCCCATTCCTGTCATTTAAAGGTATTTGCAGAAGTAGTTTCTGTGTTTCCCCTTTTATAGATAGTGTCAGAATAATTTCAGTTTGATGCAACTGCACATTGATTCAGAATTTTGCATTATCATCTGCTTCATGCTGTGGGAATTTGAGATGAATACAAATGATTTTGTGTTTGTCTTGCTTGAGGAATGTGAAAGAGGAAATATTCACTATACTTATAACTGAATGCTTACATGGCAAGAGGAGAGACAAGGTATGGAAAAAGTGGTAATTTGTCACTTTGATAAAATGTGATAGGAGAGGAAGAGAGAGGGAGGCAGAAACTGAGTGCAAGTTGGGACCTTTGGACAGGGAGGACACTGGACCCTTGTATATTGCCTTTATTTTTGTTTCTCTTTTCATTTTCCTTTCTGAGAGTTATACTGTAAGTACAAGATTTCTGTTATTGATATCAGTTTATATCAATAGCAGAGAGTGAATTATGGTGTGAATAGATAAAATTTTCAGCTTTATTTTCCAGTTTCTTTCATGTGGCAGACAATCCTAGTAATATAAAACCTACAATTGTGAACAAAAATATCATGACTACTTTTGATTTCCATCTAATCTATTCCACTCGATTAAATGTTTTGAGTCTTGTAAGATATTCTCTGGAACTTGGAAGGCTCACAATGTTTTTGTTTCTTGCCATTTACAATTAATATTGCCTTTTTAAATAGGCAATCCCGGTAGATATTCAAGTCACTTGTTCACACTAGTTACATTTAAGAAAATTTGCATTACATTGTTTGAACTTTTATGAAAGACTGACCATCTATGTCTGTACAATATATTTTGGATTGTTCGAAGTTCTCTGCAGTGCTGGTGTAATAGTTCTTGCATAATGTATTGTGTAAATAAAGGACTGTATACTATTTGCTTTTGATGTTCATTGAAAATAGTGCTCATATCTCTCCACTGTTCATCTTATATACTCTGCGGATCAAATTACTATTCTCTATATATAGTCAATCTGAGTTTATTTCTCTTACCTGCACTACAGATGACAAACCTGTACTTGTTTTCACTCATGGGGATCTCCTTTCGCTCTCTGAGCGTGCTCTTGTTCGTGAACATTTGGGAACGTTATTGGGGATTCCACCCACCAAGCAAATTTTTGATATCCCAGGTAGCCTTTCTAATTTTATCACCTTGATACCTTTCCTTTTATTGAATATTATTCTTTGATGTCATTAAGTTCACAGAAATTCAACAACTTATCTATTCTGCAGACTGTGATTGTCCAGCAACTGAGTCTGCCATAATTCGAATGCTAAGATATAGTCTTGCACATGCCGACAGACATTTTCCTCAGAGAAGCAAGGTTATGGATAAGGTATGCATTATTTCCCCAAATTTATAGCTATTAGCTACAGGCTCATAACAAAATTATGAACTTTTATCGTTCTTTTTTCAATCTGATTTTAATTATGTTACCATGTTTCCAGATTTTATATTTTTACAGCTTTTTAAGTTGATAAGATTGGATATAATCTCCTCTGTAGATGTTGTCATTAAAATATACTAAGATGTGTGCTTCTATTAATTTCTAATGATTCATGGTCTCTTTTTAGTCTTCACTTATTAGGTTGATATTACTTGCAAATTGCAATGAATTTATTATTAATCCCATCCCACGTTAGTTAAACAAGAAAATATAAATGCTTTTTATGTTTTAGGATTTTAATATATTAAATTCTTTGTTTTTTTGTTTAATAGTTTCTACTTTTTCATTTCTCAAACTGTCATAATAGCATACATTAACAAAATCCTATTTATTACTCTTGCAATAGGAATTTTCGATCATTCTTGTATGTTATGTTGATATTTTGCTAACTGATGGTGCTTGCAGGTTCATAAAATGTCTCTGTCACTGTACATGATTTTGCTGATTCTAGGAATAGGAGTCGCGATTGGCTGGGCACAAAATACTGAAAATAGAAGAGTTCAATTTCCACGTCCAAAACAGAAAGTTCCCAAGAGCAAGCCAATAGAGTGGCATAAAATTCGACACATATGGTAGCTATAAACATTTGTTGACATGGCTTGTACATATGTAATGGTTATTTAGTCCGTAATGGAGTTGGTGAAAAGACATGTAATTAAGGAAGTGTTTGGTCACTGTTGAATTGGGAACACTTTAGCATGTGGGTGATTAATTGTTTTTTGTTCTTTGCAATGGTTATTTCATGATAATGTGTGGGTGATTAATTGTTTTTTGTTCTTTGCAATGGTTATTTCATGATAATGTGCGGTTGATATTTAAAGCGGAAACAATCTTTTTAGGAAAAAGGCAAATGCTAACAAACAAACATTCTTAAGCAATAGTTAAGGAAATAAAAATAAATGTTTTATGAAAAATACATACATTATATTATATCAAAAAATTAAACTGTTCAATACTTTTTAATAGATATATATATATATATATATATATATATATATATATTTGGAAGCAGTTAATGGTGTGTTGTGCGATCCTTTAAAAAAGTGGTTTTGTTAACATAACTCCATTATGATGAGAGGGAAAAAAAATTATTAAAAATATATACATTGGCCAAAGCATCCGCACAAGCATTTCCTTGATATATATGAGAAATCCTTATCCTCTAAGCCAGAATTGACCAACCTTCGAATCTCTTAGAATTATTCTCCACCCCATAACATTACCTTCAGAACATATAAAACAGCTTCAGAATCTATCTGCAAATCAACAGCCTGAAAGCACCAAAGCATTTGCATGCAAAACAACCAATTTAAACCCTGCCCTTTGTGAACATCAAGAATGACGTTAACAGACTAAGTGACGAACATCGTTAACATTCTAGGGGAAGAGTCTACCATTATGTAAATCTGGACTGGACGAATACCCTCTATTATTCTTAAGGGATCATGCAAAAGACTCAAAAGACAGAAAGATAATGATGTGATTAACAATCATCAAACAAATTCTGACTGTAAATCTGACACTGAAATAAAAAATCAAGGAACTGAAAAGCATAAGATTATCCAAGGAAAGGATATCTTCTGAATTTATCTATCCATGCTTGGGTAGCTGAACTGCTGACACTGAAATTTCAAAGTGAGAATGACCTGAAATAGTGCTAAATTATTTCAAGTGAGCTCAAACACAAGTCATTGCTCACCAGATGATGTAGGATGTGGAATATTCTGCAAGAATGATGCCCTTGCAGTAGGGTCGGTTGAAAAACATCCTAACACACCAATAGTAGCCGTACTACTTCCAAACTTCTCAATTCCCCTTGAAATCATACACGTGTGGCTTGCCTCTACAACTACTATCACATCTCCACCTATCAGTGGGGCAATGGTTTCAGCTATCTGCCTGGTAAGCCTTTCCTGAACTTGGAGCTTGAAACCATAAAAATGTACAATTGATTGTAAAAGCGATTTTCCGATAGGATTGAATCCGTCAGACATGAGGTATCCTATGTGAACAACACCATGAAAAGGAAGCAAATGATGCTCACATTGTGACCAAAAAGGTATGTTCAGCTCAGAGGTTATTTTTTTGTTTATGTTAACATCCTCATTGACATTCAAAGAATCTATCCCATCACAAAGAAAACCATTCAACTTCATATCAAAGTTACTCTTTTGAAAGTTCATCAACCATTTCACAAATCTACTTGGAGTCCCTATAAGCTCCTTCCTCGAAGGATCTTCTCCCAAAGATTCAATAACTGAAGCTACTGCAGTAACCATTACAGGATTGACTGGTCCTATTTTGGAGGAAACTTTGGCAGAGAGAGAAGACTGAGAAGGACACCAGCAAGGATCAGATGATCCTCTAAAATGAATTTTATCCATATTGATGCCTCTAAATTTAAGAAGACCAAAGAAATCAGCCCATACATCTGCATTTTTGTCCTCAAAAACCCCAGAACCTGAGGAAACAAGTATCTTCACCCACCCTTGATGATTTGAGTCAAGAAAGACTGATTCTATGTCTGGAAAGTGAATATGTGAACATTGAAGTATTATAGCAACACCTGCTGGCCTTATTCCCAGATGTAAAGCAGAACACACCTCATCTGCCAGACGCTGAGGCTCTTGAAGTCGTTTTGCAAATACATCAGCAACACGAGAGAGCTTGCTTAAACCCACAACTCTTTCACCAGAGGGGACATAACCCACATGACACCTGACCAGGAATGGAAGCAAGCAGGACTCGCAATAGGAAAACAAGTCAAGATCTCGAACAATCACAAGTCCACCTGCTCCACCTGCATGACCAACTCTATTATCTAGACCAGCTTCAGGGAATAAAGCACCTTGAACAATGTCATTCACCTTTTGTCTGTAACCTGGAAGAAAATAAATCTCCCTATGATTGGTAATGATATTATTCAAGGAAATAAGATAAAATTATTAATTAAATACAGTGCTAAATGGACATACTCATGTAGGAAATTATGAAGAAAGGTTAAGCATATAAAGCAACAAACCAAAAATGAAGAAACACACTTCTCATTTGCAGCAAGTGCATTAAGGTCACAAAACAATATTATGGAATAAAATCATTATTCTGGGGTGATTACGTAATGCAGAAAAATATGGAAATAGGATTCCAAAAACCTATAAATGTGCATGCATACTTTGACAACTGTAATAAGCAATGTCAGCGGATAATAAAGGTCCACAACAGCATGGAGAAAGAAGAAATGCAAAAGTGAGCACAAGAGACACAGAAAATGCATATAGCAACTGCATCCATGGAATTCAAGATATCCTTTTGACCAAATATTTGTCCTTCAAAACATATGGACTTATGAATAGTTTCCAAGAAAAACATGCTCAGCCCAGTACTTGGTGCATCGTCATGATTCATGAATGAAATAAATGATTATCTCTTTGGTAATTCTACCCTAAGAAAAAGAAGAATGACCAAAAGCAATCTACTTCAAGCTTGAAAATGATAATATTTACATAAAACAATGGTGACCAAACCAAGGCCATGACATTCACAGAAGCACATAAACAAAAAAAAAAAAAAAAAGGATAAGCAATGTAGCTGAAAGAATAAATGAATTGAAGTAATTCAAAAACTTGACAAAGAACAGCATGCCAAATACTCTGCTGTAGTGAAGAGACTGGCTTAACAGCAACACATCAACATTTTTCAATAAACTATTTATTATCCCTCTCCAAAAGCTGTGTAGGACCGTCTGCCTAACCATGTGCCAGGCTGGAAATGTTTAAGGAAGATAAAGAAAAAAAAATAACCAACCAATATCTTCTCCGCAATATGTAACTGAGTGAAGGTCTCAGGAGATCAAACAAGTTCATTACAGTAGACAGAATATGGAAGCATTTCACAAATATATATATATAGATGTGTGTGTGTGTGTGTGTGTGTGTGTGTGGTTAAGCACTTAAGCTTTTCTGAGACAAGATGTAAACCAACCCTGAATGATTGACTGTCAGACTTTGGGATGCAGTTGTTTGTATCGACAGTCAAAAAAATAAAATAAAGACATAAGTTCACTATGGTTTTCTATTTCCAAAAAGGAATTTTAAGCTGAAAGCTAACAAGATGAATTAATAGTCAGTACTACTGACCCACAAGGAAAAACAGATAGTGTACTGTAAAAGTAATTCAGAATACAGAAAGTCTTCAGAAAAATAACAAATACTTCCCGCGTGTTTGACCATGTGTTTGAAATGAATGGATCCGCATCAGCCAGATGCAACATAGTGTAGCTTCTGTGCCTTTTTATTCTTTTGACGTGAAAATTATAGAATATGCAAGTTTCAAACGTGAATGCAAACTCACGCTACATCTTGCCCTATGTATAAAATTCTTTTAATTACTTCATAAGAATTAAGAAATTTAGATGATTTAGTTAGTGGAATTTGTAGTATTCGCCCAGAATTACCCTTAAACTATAGGGATACTATTCTCTTAATTTTTTCCCACCTAATGAAATAATACATCTCTACCTAAGGATAATTTTGTAAAACAAAATATAAAAAAATAATTGATGGCTTTGATGCAGTAGACAATTTGGAGGAAGTTTTATAAAAAGGACTAAGACAAACTTTACAAAAGGTTCTCATTAGAATAGACCAAATTTGATTGTCATCAAATAATAAAAGACAAATGAATAGGAGATCTAGCTCAGTTGGTTGAGCATGAATAAGTTATTGTAAACCCCCAAGTACTTCTCTTCAATTCCTAAATATCAAAGAAAAAAAAGACAAATGAATATCCTTAACTGTAACCAGTTGTTTCTTTATTCTTTAACCATTTTCCCAGGCAAAAGAAAGTCTTAAGTAATTCTCCATATATCCAGCTAACTGACATGAATGACCTCAGATCCATTCATCCAAATTTTACCATCAGGTCACAAAAATATATATATCAATAGCTATACTCATACACTCATTTTCTTCCTTTTCCTATTACATCAGTTATCACATCCATCACTTTGTCTCTTCTCCTTTTCTTTTTTCTTCCTATCCATGTCTTCTATCCATCTAGTACACACCCCAAAATAGGGTGTGCCTTAATCACTACTCAATAAATATATTCATTACTCACACAACACTGAAAAGGGGAAGAACTGTAACACTCATCACACCATTCAAAAACACTTTTTTATATCAAAGAAAATTGAAGGGTAAAGCATGTCGCTTACCTCTGGTTCCTTCACGAAGGGCTTTGGCAACACGAAGTGGTGTCTTTCTAAGGCCTTCCCTGTTCACATCTTCCCCTAGACCCTCCAACAAAACCTTCACAGCATCCTCAATTGCACCACCACCATCATTACCCAAACCCACTTCACCACAACCATTGCTCACTCCATTTTGAATCTCAACAGCGAAACGCCCATCAATCACACAGCCCATTGAAACACCGCAAAAAAAGAATAATTATAAAAAAAAAAAAAAATCACAACCTTCTCAATACCCCAAAAAACCAAACTTGTGACACAAAAAGTGCTCAACTTTTCAACAACAAATCCAAATCTTCAAACAACCCAGTTTCCTTGAATTGTTAAAGAAAAAATCAGAAATCGGAAGAAGGGCATGCAAATGCAAAAGGGTGGCAGAGATCGGTGTCAGATGATGGCACGCATAGTGGGGATAATAATAACCAACCAATAAATAATACAAGTGGAGTGGAGTGAGTAATAATAAGAAGAAGAAAATAAGTATAAATAATAAATAAATAAATACTACAAAGACAGGCTATAAATCAAAAGTGCTTAGGTAGGGACACACCTGGGAAAGCAAGAATTTTATTCCATTTTAGGGCAAGTTTGACGGATGCCACTTTTCTTTTGTCTAAAACAAAGTAAATAAAATGTGGTACTCCTGAGGTTAGTCATCAACACAAAATCTACATGATAATAAATTTGGGTAAATATTAAATAGTGTACTTAGATACGGGGTTAAGAAATTGAAATTGAGAAAAAAAATTATATGATTTTATATATTTTCTTATGACTTTTAGAATAAATATTTTTTTAAAAATTTTAATCAATATTCTAAAATACTCGTTAATAATTCTTATAAATAAAATATATTATTTTTTTTTGTCAGCATTTAAATTATTTTTTTCATTAACCGTGTAAGAAGTACTAAAATGAGGAAGAGTGTACTATCCAGCCAGCAAAGTATATACGTGTACAAATCCCCCAATAAAAATTCAATGTGTCATTTACTATAACCAGCAAAAGACAACAAAATTACCCCACACCCACACCCACAGATAAGAACTCGAATCTTAGCCTATACAGTCGATTACTGCATAAGAAAATATTCGAGGACCTAGGTATTAAAATGAAAATTAAGATTAAAATTTTGAATTAAAATAGATTATAAAAGTAAGTCACTCGAATCAAATTTTAATATTTTTTATTTAATTTTTCACACAACCGAATATTACCTTATGCATAGAGACGACACCTGTGAATTCATAAAACACGTATTCCACTACACTGACCCAGCGTGCCATTATCACCAAATCCAGCGACTCCTCATCCAAATAGCAAGCATGTTTAAAATATAAATTTGGAGTAATAATAACAAGTGTTAAGTATCTATCCACGGTGTTCAATGTTCATGACTGATCTCTACTTGAAATATATGTATAATATAAAAAATATTTTTAATTAATTTTGGACTGCAATTGGAACTATTAAAAACATTAAGTTTTGTAATAAAAAATTGTTGTGTTGTTGATTTGATGATGCATAAAATATGTATTCGCACAAAGATAAATAAATTCTACGTAGTAGTATTATGAACTCGAAAATTCATATATTGTATCTTAAAGACTAGTTGTTTTCTTAAATAATTAATATTACATAAACTAAAAAAATTTGAGGATTTTATCTTGAATTTGGAGGTTGTTTATCAATTACATCAAAGAGGTGAAAATTAAGTCAAACAACAATTTCTAAGAGAAAAATGTATGAGTAAAAACAAACCCAGATGCATTCACATGTACTTGTTTTCCCCTAATTCTAGTTTTAAGTAAGAATCCTACGTTATCATTAATTGTTGATTACCTCTTGATTTAATTATCAGCCTATGATCAAGGTCTGTAAATATTCTTCCTCTTAAATTATTTCTCAACTAGTCATTTGGGAATTTAAATTAAGGTTAAGGATGAATGAAAAGGAGGTTTGCAAAAAGGGAGGTTCATACCACTAGTTTGGTCATGCAAATTTTATGCCACTATATTACAATGACTAAAATGCAAAGTCCAGTCCTAGTGCACAAAGACAAAAGACAAAATGAAAAATAAAACAAAGGGAAAAGTGCATGGAGACAGAAAAGAAAAAGAAAAATATAAAGATAAAAGCCCCCCCTCAAGAAGGGGGTGCACCTCCATGATGTTGGTGTTGAAAGAATCCATCCAATCTGGCATCACAAGCATCAAAACGAGTATAAAACATCGCCTAGTGAGTGTCCATGCGGTCTTACATGTCATCGAGTCAAGTAGCCAGATCAACATGATGAGATTGGAAGCGGTCTTCCGTTTGATCAAGACGACCAAAAATCCCAGCCTTAATCTCATCTAAGTAGCCGTAGACGCCCTATATATCAAAAGCATGCGAAGGAGGCTACTGAAATTGAGGCTCCTGATAGTGGGCCTCCTCCAATGGTTAGTCCTAAGGTTAGTTTTCCATGTCAGTGTCCTAATGTGGTGCTCCTACAGGAGGGAGCTGTTGGGCTGGAGGCTGGTGATGGCTACTATTGATGGGGTGCATGCTCAATGAGGGCATAACCATTACCTTGTTGACAAATGCAACCAATGCTTATAAGTGTAGCATGGTGAATGAGAAACATAGGAACAAGTGGGGTATCATTAGTGTCAAGGTCATAACCTAGGTGGCATGCTAGCTTGACAATAAAAGAACCAATGATGATGTGGCTCTGATGTAGTTTAGAGGTCCTCTTGCCCACATCCATGCAAGTCTGGAGGTACATATAGCCAACATAACACCGATGTCCTTTAGTCATGTAATAGACAAGTAGGCATCTTTGGTGGTGACCACTCCATCATTATTCTTGTCATCGTGTATGAAACTTGAAACCCACCTGTGAAAGGCTTGCAAAATGGGGTCTTGAATCTAGCTGGCCTTAGAGAGTTATGCATTGTAGCGATCTTGGCCCGTGATCTTCGTCCAAGTGCTAGCCTATGCATATCGCTCATGGGCCCGCAATTGTGTTCGATGATATCCATCAGTTAAGATGGAGGCATCTGTCTCAAAACCCAAGGTGACATTAAACTCTGTTAATGTCATGTGATGCTTCTAGCCCATCATGAAAAAGGACACCATCTGCTTAGTAGAAGGGTCATTGAAATAATACCAAATTGTTTATGGATACTCCTCAAGTGGGGAAATAGTACATTGACCCCTTGGTAAGAGGCTAGGAACTCCAGAATGAGTGTCTGATAAGTGGGCTCACCAATCAGTGCCAAGTCCCCATCCTAAGGCATGGATGTAAGTCATTAGTCGCTCTTGTGCTCCAAAAGTTGTGAAGGTAGCCATGTCTAGGAGGCAAGTGGGATGAATCATAAAAGTGGAAAACTATCGATAGCTCTCGACAAGTTGGGCTGGAATATATGGATCAAGGACCTCACCCTCAAGCTCTTCAATATGTGGTGGAGATGGCGATGGTGACAGAGATGGCTGATGAGTGGCCAGCTGATGTGGCCTTGCTGTGGTGGTGACACTACTGAAGACGTGGTTGACGTCCGCATGGAAAGGTGGAACATCCTTCAGACACCTTGGCCCTTTTGTTGGAACCTGTAGCTGAGGAAGAGCCCTTTATGAACCTGTATAGAAGAATGTAGAAAAAAGAAATGGATAGAAAACTATTAGTTTCTTTCTTACCAGCACAGACCATGTTGGGTTTGGGTGCAAGATAATAGGCTCCTAGGATAAAAGCACTCCACTTTTATGTTATATGCTAAACTCTTTCAAGAACAAAAAGTTCTTGTTTTTTCTTTCTTCTTCATCATCTTCTCTCCTCCATTGTTGCAACCTTACCTAACCTCAAGACAACATCTTTTGTCTTGAGAAATAAACTAAACACTTGAAGCCTCCACCTTGCCATTTCCTAGCAAGCAACCAAGTGAAGGAGGATCAAGAAAGAGAAAGAGTTCTCTCAAACATTCAAGGTACAATCGTGTGGATCACCATTCGAGGACATCATCCTTTTAAAGCCTTTCAAGTGATCAAAAAGGTATTTCTAAATCCCCTAGTGTTTCAATGAGTAAATTCTAAACAAGTTTTATGAGGACCGTAAGGAGTTATAGGTTCCGTATTGAAGAACAAAATAGAAAGTTTTGTTTCTCACCCTCATGAACATGTTCCATGAACGTCGTGAAATGTGCATACTTGACTTTCAGTTGGTGGAGCATAGCTTGTGTTTTGACGAACAACACGACTCATTTGTACCTCGCGTTCCAGCACGACTCATGGTTAGGCATAGCCCTTGCTAGAATAAGAAAAGTTTTTTTTTTTTTTGGGTAGCATGGTCGTACTAAAAAATTACGAAGATGTTGCTAAAAAGTGGAACTTGAGCATGAGCCTTGCTATGTATAGCATAAAAGTGCTCAAATCTCGACGTTATTTTTTGTTTAACAAGAAAACCAACACGGCCCGTGTTGAGATAACATGGTCTGTGTGGGACGAAAGAAAACATAAAACTTTGAGAAAATGGAAACAAATGACAAAAACATCATAAAAATAGAATAAATATACAACTGGGTCTTTAAAAACCCATAAAACCCACAGGTTGCCTCTTGGGGAACCCTTATTTAACATCCTGAGCCTCACGTGTGGCATGGAGGGAAACTTCACCCCTAAAGATGCACAATGTAGTGCACTTGAAGCAATGCCTCCTCATAATGCTTGACTCTATGGCCATTTATCTAGAGAGTGTTCCCATTGTTGCTTTCTAGCTCAAGTACTCCATATGGGAATACTTTCACCATTGTGAAGGGACTGTACCACATAGAATGCAATTTTCCTAGAAAGAGATGGAGGCATGAGTTGTAGATTAATACTTTTTTTGCTTTCATGGAACTCATGTGGCACCATTTCTTGGTTTTATCCTTGTAGAGTTTGGCATTCTCATAGGCATTGAGTCTAAACTCATCCATCTCATTCAACTGTTGTAACCAGTTACTACCTTCAAGCTCAGGATCAAAGTTTAGAAACTTCAGAACCCACATGGCTCTATGCTTAAGTTCAACAGACAAATGACAATTCTTCCCATAGACTAGCCTAAAGGAATGGGAGTCTTAAAGGCTATTTTGTAAGCCTAGAGTGCATCATCCAATTTTAATGACCAATCCTTTCGGGATGCACTCATAGTTTTATCTAGAATCCTCTTCAATTCCCTTACCTAAACTTAACCACTTGATTAAGGGTAATAAGGAGTAGCAACCTTATGGGTAGCACCAAATTTACCAATATGCTAACAGCTATCACAAGACCTTGCATATTCATCTGCATCCTTGTGAAGGGTGGACCAAAAGAAGCCATATTAAAGGACCTTGTAAGCTGTTCTTGTGGGGTCGTGGTGACCCCCAATGTCCATACAATGACAGCGTTAGAGAATGGAACTTACCTCCTCATAAGGTACACAATGCCTTACCACATCTTCCCTACAGACCTTGTAAAGTTAGGGGGTCATCCCAGAAGTAGTGTTTGGCCTCTGCCATCAGTCTCTTATTCTCTTGAAACTTGAACTCAGGGGGAAAGACCTTGTATGCTAAATAGTTGACAATGTCAGCATACCAAGGTGCTCTTGGCAAAGCAACTACAACCAACAAGTGCTCATTAGGGCATGCCTCTTGTATTCTTTCATCATCAACAAGTTGTCTGACACAGGGGTCATGGCAAGACAGGTGGTCTACCACTTGTAGAATATAGGAACACTTCACACTTAACCAAGAGGGGGGGTGAATTGGTTAGGCTTGGTAAATTAAAAAAAAATTCTTAAACAAAATCAGAGTTTCCCTTAGGATCTTTATCACTTTTGAAACCAAGAAACCTTATTCAATCAAATGCTCAACTCAAGGTGTCCAATAGCTCAAAATGTTAATTGATAAACAAAACCAAACAATCAAGATTGATAGAATATGCTCAAGATAGAGATAAGAATCAAAACACAAAATATTTATACTGGTTCACTTCAAACACTATGAAGCTACATCCAATTTTCTTCCACTCAACACTAGAATGGAGTTCCACTATTGCAATTTTCTGTTCTTACAAGTAATTACAAAGTCTCCTTTTATCAACTCTAGATAAAGTACAAAAATCTAAAACACTATTAGATTCTTAGAGACAAACCCACTGAGAACACTACTCAGCACAACCCTTAGAGAAATCCTATCTCTAGTTTACAAGCAAGAATCCCATTTACAATAGACTAAAAATTACATCCAAAATCAAAACGAAAATTATAGAAAGATTAAGGAGAGAAACAACCTGATAACCCAATGATTAACAATGCAAATGATGGATTAACACAGGTTGAATTAACAAATTGAATCAGCTTCCCTTAACCTTGAATGAAATCTTGCTCAAGATTGACTCACAATCTCATGATCAATGTAGAAATAGAGCAAGCATGTAAAAATCCTTTGAAAACACTAAGAAAGGCTTTTTGAACTGTTTTGGCTCGATGGGTATTAGTATACAACATTGCAAAATCAAGCAAAGTGATTTCCTATTTATAACAGAAAAACGTAACAGCTTTAATCGATTAATACGCGCCTAATAATCGATTATTTTGCTTATGTAATCGATTAATCCAAGAATGTAATCGATTAAAATGTTCATAAGCTTTTCTGGAATTTCTACAATGGGACAAATAATCGATTATTAAAGCATATAATCAATTAAGATAGAAGATCCATTTTTTTCAAAATATACTATGTAATCGATTACTAACAGGTGTAATCGATTAAACCAGGAAAGCATATCAGTCATAGAAATAGAGTAATCGATTACTAGAAATGGTAATCGATTAAAGCAGGAGTCATAGCCTTTCTAATTACACTGTGTAATCAATTACTAATCGAGGTAATTGATTTATCTAGTACAAAACTTAGAGTTTAAACACAACATGTAATCGATTACCATCTATGGTAATCGATTAAAGCAGGGAGAGGCTATTTTCAAATAAACCTATGTAATCGATTACAATATACTAGTTATTAATTATCCCAGCAGATCTTTAAATACATATACAAGCATGTAATCGATTACTACCCATTAGGTAATCGATTAAAATGTTCAACAAGGCAGTTTTCTGAAAAACAAAGGTATAATAATCGATTAAACCGATATATAATCGATTATAATGTTCATGAAAGCTTTTCCAAGGTAAGTGAAGAACAAAATAATCGATTATTATGATGTTGTAATCGATTAAAACAGAAAGAAAACCATTTTTCCAAAAACCTTTGAAACATGTTTGAAACTTAACCATTTTATGAAAGCCTTGTGATTTTTATTAAACCATTTTAAGTTATTTATGAGTTAGAATGAATGCAATGCTTTAGGATCATCAAAATTGCTTTTCTCTTACATTTCATCCTAATTAATCTCCAAGTTTTCCTTTGCATGTTTGAAAGCTCAAAACTTTAGACTTGAATCAATCTTGCTTATGCTTCAAGCAGCTCCCCCTGAATTCAACAATCTCCCCCTTTTTGGCTTTAAACATGCCAAATCTTTAATTGATTAGCAGTGAGTCTTGAGATTAATTTGAGGGACCAACTTAGCACTTATTTGAGCTTTTTCAAACCTGAAAAAAATTCAATACCTTTGCAAGAACAAGTGTTAAAAGCATCTGAGATTTACTTAGCATTCATTCACATGATTTATTGATTTAATACAATCATTTTTAACAGTTATCTCCCCCTAAACTACACAAACCATTCAGACCAATTTTTAGCCAAAAAATTTGCACGAAAACAGGGGCAAACAGAGGTGTATGCAGAGCATTATTAGAATCAATTTTTCTCCCCCTATTTGGCTTGTTAAAGTCAAAAAAAATGGCAAAGCACAACAGATATAAGTAACTAGAAACATAGCATTTTATTAATATTAGGGAGATGATTACAAACTATAACTAAAAGGCATTAAAATTACAAAGAAAAAAACAGAGTTCATAAACTAAATAAAAGAAAGACTAAAAATCTTCAGATTCATCCACTTTAAGAGTGGCTTCAATAATATCTAGCCTAGCATTGATATCCCTAAAAGAGCTTTGAGTCTCAACCCTGAATTCATGATGCATGCTGAGCAGCCCATTCATCTTTTCCAGCATGAGGGACTCAAATTGAGTATAGATAGGTTGGTCAGGTTCCCTTGAGTCTTCAGAGGTGTCCTCTTGATCACCAGCATCAGCAGGATCAGGTTGTGGCATTTGTAGAGGCACTTGTTGTTGTTGCCGCATCACCCATCCATCTGGTGTTTTTATTAATCCAAGCTTTGACAGATGTTTCTCTTGATAAGGCTGTTTGAGGAGTTGGTGTTGTCCATCACCTCATTGGTCATATCAATATTGAAATGATCAATAAACCTAGAAACTAGAACAGGATAAGGAAATGGATAGTTGACAAGCCTTTTGGATTTTAACATAACCTCTTGAAAGATAATTACCCAATTCATGGGTATGGAATGCTTTAGACCATACACAAGTTGTAGGTCTTCATCAGTTGCTTGGGCATGGTTTGTTGCCCTTGGAGTGAGGACATAGGTGATGATATAATGGAAGAGCCTATCCTCAGGGGTCATTGGGCCAGTTCCCAACCTATTCCTTAGTTGCATATTGGGGTCAGTTAGCATACCTCTATAGGTATTCATCTTGTTATAACCCTCAGGGGTCTCTTCAAATTTTCTTTCCCACTCACACACTACCCCAACAATTGTTTCCCATACTTCAGGAGTTATTTCCATCTCAACTCCCTTGACAACAGACTTGAGGTTCCCATTCATGGATCATTTGGCACAGGTATAGAAAACCTTTACCAAGTCAGGGTAGTAAGTCCCCTTCATTTCAACAAATGGCCTAAGGCCTTGGGCTTCTAGATAGGCAGGAAATAAAAATCCTTCCTTTATGAACCAGTCAAGGCTAAGATACTTAGGTGAACTAATGGGCTTGGTTGCATGGAATTGTAAATAGTTCATTTTGTCAGATTCTTTGTTGAACCAAATGTCCAACCTAATTGGGGGTGGTTGAGGCTGTAGGTTAGATGAAGACTCCCCTACTTTTCTCTTACCAGTCCTAATACGTTTTGGTGTATACATTTTGAGTAGAGAGCAAGGGCATAAATAAAAGTTACATATACAGAGGGCTAAGACAGAAAGAGAGCAAGAGAAGATAGAGATTTTGGTGCAAAGACAAGTATTGATGCAAAGCATGTACTTATAGACAAAAATCAATCACCAACGTTCAAATTATTCAAAAATATAGCTGTTAGAGTCAGTTAACACGAATCAATGATGATTAAATACGAAATTGATTGGATTGGGCAGTTACCAAACCCAGAAAAAACTGTCAAAAATCAAATTACAGCTTAAATAATCGATTAAAAATAGAATGTAATCGATTATTTCATACATTTAGAAAACAAAATTAACACACAGTAATCGATTATCCCGTAAAGTAATCGATTATTTTTCAAGCATTCAGAGGTTGAAGATGATGTGTAATCGATTATATGCCTTAGTAATCGATTATATCAGTCAAAATAGAATCCAAACAAGTATCAGAGCTCATGTAATCGATTATCCCGACGTGTAATCGATTATTCCAGGAAGTTTTAAAAACTGAAATAAAAAGAAACTGGAAGGTAATCGATTACCATCTTCTTGTAATCGATTATTCCATGAGAACTTTGAAATTGAAAATAACATGTTGTTCATTGTAATCGATTATCCTGATACGTAATCGATTATTCCAGGAAGAACAATTTTTCAGAAATAAGAGAATAATCGATTACCACTTAGCTGTAATCGATTACAGTAGTTAAAAAATCATAGATAATATGACTTTTAATGAAAATAATCGATTATCCCAACAAGTAATCGATTATTATAGAGAAAATATTAGATAGCAAAACTTTTTCAAGTCTGTGACAGCTTTTTGTGATGTTTTTAGCAATGGATTGAATTCAAACATGAAAAGGCATGATCAAACAAGCTAGTTTAAGTTAGATTCATCAAGTATACCTGGCATATTTCTTAAAGCATAAAATTTGTCCCTAGCCAAAGGTTTTGTGAATATATCAGCCAATTGATTATTTGTATCAATGAAGTCAATCTTAATGTTACCTTTCTGCACATGGTCTCTTATGAAGTGATGCCTAATTTCAATGTGCTTGGTCCTTGAGTGCATGACAGGATTCTTTGAAATATTTATTGCACTTGTGTTGTCACAAAGTAGTGGTATCTCCTTAAGATCAACTCCAAAATCTTGCAATTGTTGTTTAAGCCATAGACTTTGTGCACAGCAACTTCCAGCTGAGACATATTCAGCTTCAGCAGTTAACAAAGCCACACAAGCTTGTTTCTTGCAATGCCATGATATGAGTGAGCTTCCAAGAAGATGACAAGTTCCACTTGTGTTTTTCCTATCAAGTTTACATCCTACAAAATCAGAATCAGAATATCCAATAATATTTATTGGTGCACCCTTAGGATACCATAGCCCAACTTTGGGTGTTGCTTTGAGGTATTTGATGATCCTTTTGACTACTGTAAGATGAGACTCTTTTGGATTTGCTTGATATCTTACACACAAGCAAACACTTAGCATAATATCTGGTCTACTAGCTGTCAAATATAGTAAAGAACCAATCATTCCTCTAAATTTGGATTCATCCACCTTCTTCCATTTTTCATCTGTATCAAGGTATGTTGAGGTTGCCATTGGAGTTGCAGCATCTTTGCCTTTCTCCATTATAAACTTCTTGATGACTTAAAGGCAGTACTTTGATTGATTGAGGAAAGTTTCATTCTTCATTTATTTAACTTGAAGTCCTAGAAAGAAGGTTAATTCTCCCATCATAGACATCTCAAACTCATTTTGCATAGCTGCAGAAAATTCTTTACAAAGCATTTGATTAGTTGAACCAAAAATAATGTCATCAACATATATTTGAACCAATAAGATATCATCCTTATACCTCTTGATGAATAAGGTTTTATCAACATTGCCCCTCACAAAAGATTGATCAAGTAGGAACTTACTCAATCTTTCATACCATGATCTTGGAGCTTGTTTCAGACCATAAAGGGCCTTTTTAAGTTTAAAAACATGATTAGGATGTTTAAAATCAGAAAAACCTGCAGGTTGTTCAACATAGATGTCCTCCTCTATGTAACCATTTAAAAAAGCACTTTTGACATCCATTTGATAAAGTTTGAAATCCATTAAGCATGCATATGCAAGTAACAGCCTAATTGCTTCCAATCTTGCAACTGGAGCAAAAGTTTCCTCATAGTCAATGCCTTCCTCTTGGTTGTAACCTTTAGCAACCAATCTAGCCTTGTTTCTTACTATGATTCCACTTTCATCAAGTTTGTTCCTAAAAACCCACTTTGTACCAATAGGATTAATTGATGATGGTTTAGGAACAAGTTCCCAAACTTCATTTCTTTTGAATTGATTCAATTCATCATGCATGACATGCATCCAAAGTTCATCTTGTAAGGCATGTTTAATATCTTTAGGTTCAATTTGAGATACAAAAGCCATATCACAATATAAATTTCTAAGAGAAGATCTAGTAGAGACTCCCTTTGAAACTTCTCCAATAATATTGTCTAGTGAGAGGTCTTTTGTAGTTCTCCACTCTTTTGGCTCTTGATTGGAAGTTGATGGAATTGCTTCAGCACTAGGTTCACTATTCTTATTGATAGATAATTTCTCTAGCTGGACATTTTCTTCCAATTGACCTGCATCTACATCACAATCTTTTTCTTCTTTTGAGGGGTTAGATTCATCACAAATTACATGAACAGATTCTTCCATGCACATGGTTCTTTTGTTGAAAACTCTATATGCTTTACTTTGCAATGAATATCTAAGAAATATAGCTTCATCAGCCTTTGCATCAAACTTTCTAGTGATTTTTTCCCATTATTTAAAACAAAACACTTGCAGCCAAAAGTTCTTAAATGAGAGATATTGGGCTTCCTTCCTTTGTATAACTCATAAGGTGTTTTCTTCAAAATGGGTCTTATGAGTAATCTATTTAAAGTGTAACAAACAGTGCTTACTGCATCAGCCCAAAAATACTTTGGTAAATTTGTCTCATTTAGAAGTGTTCTTGCACCTTCTTCAATTGATCTGTTTTTCCTCTCCACAACACCATTTTGTTAGGGTGTTCTTAGAGCTGAAAATTTGTGGTTAATTCCATTTTCTTTACAGAATTTTTCAAAATGTTCATTTTGGAATTCTCCACCATGGTCACTTCTAATTGAGATAATTTTATAACCTTTCTCATTTTGAACTAGTTTGGCCATTTTCTAAACGCATGGAAAGCATCACTCTTCGATTTCAAAAACAAAGTCCAAGTAAATCTAGAGTAATCATCAACAATAACAAATCCATAGTAATTACCACCTAAACTCATAGTTCTAGAAGGACCAAACAAATCAATGTGCAGTAATTCAAGTGGTCTAGAGGTGGAAACAATATTTTTACTTTAAAAAGAGATTTTGGTTTGTTTCCCCTTTTGACATGCATCACAAAGTTTGTCATTTTCAAATTTGAGTTTTGGTAAGCCAATTACTAAGTCCTTTTTAATAAGGTTATTCATATGGTGCATGTTAATATGACTAGTGTAACGCCCAGCCACTTGCAGGATCAACGACTGTCCCTACATACCAACACAAGACTTTTCAGTGTGCTTTGTCCTCACTCACACACTTCCTGAGAAACTTCCCAGGAGGTCACCCATCCCAAGATTACTCCAAGTCAAGCACGCTTAACTGTGGAGTTCTTATGTTATGGGCTACCGAAAAGTAGATGCACCTTGTTGGTATAGGTAGT
>PYAF01001006.1:105463-122542 GCA_007407185.1 Glycine tomentella
TTCTCAAATTGAACCTAAGAACATTGATCAAGCCTTGAATGATGAACATTGGATGCATGCAATGCATGATGAGCTTAATCAGTTTAAGAGGAATGAAGTTTGGGAACTTGTTCCTAGACCATCTTCTCTTAAACCCATTGGCACAAAATGGGTTTTCAGAAATAAACTTGATGAAAGTGGAATCATAGTAAGAAATAAACCTAGATTGATTGTTAAAGGCTATAACCAAGAGGAAAGCATAGACTATGAGGAAATTTTTGCTCCAGTTGCAAGATTGGAAGCAATCAGGTTATTACTTGCATATGCATGTCTCATGAATTTCAAACTTTTTCAAATGGATGTTAAAAGTGCATTTTTGAATGGATACATTGAGGAGGACATATATGTTGAACAACCTCCTGGTTTTACTGATTTTGAACATCCAAACTATGTTTACAAACTGAAAAAGGCACTTTATGGTTTGAAACAAGCTCCTGGACAATGGTATGAAAGGTTAAGCAAATTTCTGCTTGAACAATCTTTCACAAGGGGCAATGTTGATAAAACCTTGTTTATCAAAAGGTATGGCAATGATTTCCTATTGGTTCAAATTTATGTGGATGATATAATTTTTGGTTCTACTAATCAACTGTTGTGTAAGAATTTTTCATCAGCTATGCAGAAAGAATTTGAGATGTCAATGATGGGTGAACTAACATTCTTCCTTGGACTTCAAGTAAAGCAATTGAAGAATGGAATCTTTCTCAATCAATCCAAGTATTGTCTTGAAATTATCAAGAAATTTGAGATGGAGAAAAGCAAGGATGCTACAACTCCCATGGCTACATCAACATATCTTGATTCAGATGAAAGTGGAAAGAAAGTTGATGAGTCTAAGTACAGAGGAATGATTAGATCTTTGCTCTATCTAATAGCTAGTAGACCTGATATAATGCTCAATGTTTGCTTATGTGCAAGATATCAAGCAAATCCCAAAGAGTCTCATCTTACTGTTGTGAAAAGGATCCTCAAATATCTCAAAGCTACACCTAGAGTTGGTCTTTGGTATTCAAAAGGTGTTTCTATCAATATTATTGGTTATTCTGATTCTGATTTTGCAGGGTGCAAATTAGATAGAAAAAGCACAAGTGGCACTTGTCATCTTCTAGGAAGTTCATTAATCTCATGGCACTGCAAGAAAAAATCTTGTGTTGCATTGTCTACTGCTGAAGCTGAATACATCTCAGCTGGAAGTTGTTGTGCACAAAGCTTGTGGCTAAAACAACAAATACAAGACTATGGAGTAGAACTGAATGAAATTCCTCTGCTATGTGACAATACAAGTGCTATAAACATATCAAAGAATCCAATAATGCATTCAAGGACAAAACATATTGAGATCAGACATCATTTCCTCAGGGATCAGGTTCAAAAATGTAACATAAAGGTAGAATTCATTGACACCAATAACCAACTTGCTAATATATTCACAAAACCATTATCAAGGGATAGATTTTATACACTAAGAAACATGCTAGGTATTCTAGATGAAAGTAACATAAACTAGCTTGTTCTATATGTGTTTTGTGTGATGAATCAAAGCCAATATGTCACAAGTGTGTATGTTTGTTTAGAAACCTGCATAAAAGCTGCTAAGTACTCTTTATCTATTAAACATACTGGAATAATCGATTACAACACGGGTTAATCGATTAAAAGCATTAAAAATCACATTCAGTATGAAATTTGTGCTCATGTAATCGAATTACACACATATGGTAATCGATTATTCTTTACATTGCCAGATTTCAACTATTTCTGGAATAATCGATTACACATCGGGATAATCGATTACATTGATTAAATTTCTCTAAATGATTGCATGTCTCACAGGAATAATCGATTACTAAAGACTTGTAATCAATTACCTTCATTGTTAGAAGTAATTGTCTTTCTGGAATAATCAATTACCCTACGGGATAATCGATTACACCAAGCTTTGATTCTTGCAAAAATTCCCTCATCTATAATATAATCGATTACATTGACATATAATCGATCACATGTCTTCTTCTACATCTGACTAATAGGCAAATAATCGATTACCTGACGAAATAATCGATTACCATGTGTGTATTTTTGTTCTTGCAGTGTATGAAATAATCGATTACACTACATTTTAATCGATTATTTACGCCGTTGTTTGAATTCTGACAGTTTTTTTTCTGATTTGGTAACTGCCCAATCCAATCAATCTCGTATCTAATCATCATTGATTTGTCTTAACTGCCTATAACAGCTATATTTTTGAATAAATTGAACGTTGGTGCTTAATGTCATCTATAAATACATGCCTTACATCACTATTTGCCTTTGCATCAATATCTTCATCTTCTCTTGATCCTTTTCTTTGTGTCTTAGTTCTCTGCAATCCTTTGTAGTGTTCCTAAAATGTCTACTCCAAAACGTAGTAGGACTGGTAAGAGGAAAGTAGGAGAGTTCTCATCCAATCCACAGCCTTAACTACCCCTAAATAGGTTGAACATTTGGTTTAACAAAGAGGCTGATAGAATAAACTATCTACAGTTCTTTGCTACTTAGCCTATAAGTTCACCAAAATACCTTAGTCTAGATTGGTTCATAAATGAAGGTTTTCTGTTTCCTGCCTATCTAGAAAACCAAGGCCTTAGGGCATTTGTAGAGATGAAGGGAACCTACTACCCTGATTTGGTAAAGGTCTTCTATACCTGTATCAAAGGGTCTATGGGTGGGGAAATTAAATTTGTTGTCAAAGGGGTTGAGATGATCATAACTCCTGAAATTTGGGAAGCAGTTGCTAGGGTAGTGTGTGAGGGGGAGAGAAAGTTTGAAGAAAATCCTGAGGGCTACAGTAAAATAGATACCTATAGAGGTATGCTCACCAACCCTGATATGCAACTCAAGAATAGGTTGGGTACTGGCCTCATGACCCCTGAGGACAAGTTGCTCCATTATATCATTACCTATGTCCTCACCCCAAGGAGAACCAACCATGCCCAAGCAACTGATAAAGACCTTCAGCTTGTGTATGGTCTGAAGCACTCTATACCCATGAATTGGGTCATCATTTTTCAAGAAATTATGTTAAAGTCCAAAATACTTGTAAACTATCCTTTCCCTTACCCAATTCTTATGTCAAGTTTTATTGATTATTTCAATATTGATGTGACGAATGAGGTAGTAGACAATACTAATTCCTCAAATAGTCTTATCCAACAGAAGCATCTAACCAAGCTTGGATTGGTTAAAACACCAGATGGATGGGTGATGGCAGGGTAACAACAACAAGTGTCCTTACAAATGCCACAACCTAATCCTGCTGATGCTGGTGTTCAAGAGGACACCTCTGAAGACTCAAGGGATCCTGCCCAACCTCTCTACACTCCTTTTGAATCTCTCATGTTGAGCAAGATGGATGGGCTACTCAACATGCATCATGAATTCAAGGCTGAAACTCAAGGAGCCTTTAGAGAGATCAATGATAGGCTAGATGCCATTGAAGCCCAACTTAGGATAGATGATTTAGAAGACTTTTGAGTCTTAGTTTTTTATGTTATGTTTTTTTTCTGTTTTTTTCTTCAGTTTGTAATTTCCCTCCATATTAACGCAATATTATGATTCAGTTTACTTTAAGCCATTGTGCCTTACATTTTTTGACTTTAAAAAGCCAAATAGGGGGAGAAAAATTGAATTATGATGTGCTCTGCATACTCCTCTGTTTGCCCCTGTTTTTGTGAACATTTTTAAGCAAAATTTGGTCTGCATAATTTGAGAAATTTAGGGGGAGATAACTGTTCAAAATGATTGTTTTATATTAAGATATCATGTGAATGAATGCTAAGTTAATCACAGAAGCTTTTAACACTTGTTCTTGGAAAGGTATTGATTGATTTTCAGGTGTGAAAAGCTTAGATAAAAACTTTGATGCTTCCTCAAATTAATCACAAGACCCAATGTTATTCAATTAAAAATTTGGCATGTTTAAAGCCAAAAAGGGGGAGATTGTTTAATTGAGGGGGAGCTGCTTGAAGCACAAAGGATAAATTGATACAAGAAGAAAGGTTTTGAACTTGTTCCATGAAGCCTTGAAGATTAATTTGTGATTGAATGTAAAAGGAAGAAAGCATTTCTGGTGATCCAAGTGCATTGCATTCACATCATTCATTTAATCTATGTGTTTAAGAAATAGAGTTCACAAGGCTTTGATAAAATTGCTTAAGTTTTTAAAACAAATCAAAAGGTTTTTGGAAAAATAAGTTTCTTACTAGTTTAATCGATTATTTCAAGAAAAGAATCAATTATTTTGTTCTTTGTATTTTCTGGAAATCCTTTCAAGAACAATGTAATCGATTACGTATCGGGTTAATCGATTATTTTATCTTGATTTACTTTTTAAATTGCCTTGATGAACATTGTAATCGATTACCAATGAGCTGTAATCGATTACATAAGCTAAAACTAAAAATCATCTTTCTGTCTTAATCGATTACCCAAGATAGTAATCGATTACATCATATGTTATGCTTACATGCTTTCTGTCATAATCGATTACCAAAATCCGTAATCGATTACCCAATACATTTCTTGGCTTAAAAGCTTTCTGGCTTAATCGATTACCAGAGGTTTTAATCGATTACATAGTTTAAACTCGTTTTATACATCTTCTTGGTTTAATCGATTACCAAAGGTTGTAATCGATTACACAGTGTTTCCATTATTGAACATCTTTCTGGTGTAATCGATTACTCGTCGGAATAATCGATTATTTTGTTTGTAAATCATACCCAGAAATTTAATGAACAAATTAATCGATTACAGTCTTGAATTAATTGATTATATAAGCAAAATAATCGATTACAAGAGCGTATTTAATCGATTACCAACGGTTATAAAAGTTTGTTATAAATAGAACCTTTGCTCAGCTGTTTAAAAAAACTTGACCAATTCGTATTTCTGAGCATTCAAAGGCTTTCCAAACATTCTTTAGTGATTCTCTGGGTTTATAGAGTTCTTGCTTTCACAAAACATTCATGAGTTGTTAAATTGATGTCAAAAGCAAGAAGTTTCTTTTCAAAGCTTTAAGGAAGCAATGTTCTGAATTTGTTTTCAACTTTCAACCTGATTTAATCATTCATATGTACATCATTCATTGGATCATCAGGTGACTTCTTTCCTTAAACTTTGAAGTTGTACCTCTGTTATTCAATTTCTGTAAAGATTGACTTATTGTAAATGGGTTTCTTGCATGATAACTAGAGATAGTGTTTCTCTAAGGGTTGCTGAGTAGTGTTCTCAGTGGGGTTGGTCTCTAAGGATCTAATAGTATTTTAGATCTCTGAACTTTATCAAGGGTTGATAAAGAGAGGCTTGTAATATCTTGTAAGAATATAAATTTGCAATAGTGAAACTTCATTCTAGTGTTGAGTGGAAGAACTAGATGTAGCTTCATAGTGTTTGAAGTGAACCAGTATAAAATTGTGGCTGATCTTTATTCTATTCTCTTCATCTCCTTATTGTTTTGGTTTGTGAATCAAATTATTTGCACATAAAGATTTCAATTGTCTATTGATTTTCTTGACAGAGGAATTTGATTGAATATAAGATTGTTGGTTTCAAAACAATTTTTAAAGTGATAAAGATCCTGTGGAAACTCTGATTATTAAAATTTTTAAATATCAAGGTTCAACCAATTCACCCCCCCTCTTGGTTGTATTGAAGTATTCCATCTTTTTCAATGAGTAGTTCTTTAAATAGCACGGTCATGCTTGGATGCCTGATGTTGATTGAGAAATTACTTGAAAAATCAACATGGCCATGCTAGAATGGCATAACCTACAGTACAGCACGGGACATGCTAAATTAGCATGGTCACACTCTTTGAAGATGTGCATAAATTCCTCTTTTCTCTTATCTTTTGGCTCTCTTCTCAATTTATCAGCTTCCCTGCTTAGTAGTTGTTCATACTTAACACATACCCATAAAGCTCCGATAGCAAATTGAAGCTAAAACAAGATAAAATGGGACAAAAGTTAGGTTTCAAACACATCCAAATAATGGTTTATCATTTGATAATATAAAAAAAACATGTTTTTATGATTACATTATTGTTTTTTTATAGAATAAAGATAATAGTTGGCTTGGAGAGGAGGATCCTAACTAGGTCAGCACCTACCCAAAACCTTTAATTATTACTGAAAATCTTCCAATAAATAAATGAGCCACTATAGTTCACAAGTGGTACTGGCCAAAGCACAATACTATGCTTTTGAAGAACTACGAGAAATGGTTGCTTGTTTCTTAGATCTCTAGTAAATAAGGGAAGAATCAAGATAAACAGAAAATTCAGTGATGGAATGCTAGTGTTTATGCAGCCAACCCAGTCAGAGTCGCTAAAGGTTTTGAGTTAAGCATTATTATTTGTTGAAAAAATAGACTAGAAACAAGAGTACCCCCCTACATAATGAAGGATACGAGTTTTTGCTTGTTGATGTACAGTAGCGGGAGTAGAAATAAATTGATTGAGATGTTGTACAGCATATGAAATATCAGGCTGAGTATTGGTCAAATAGATCAATTTGCCAATTAGGCATCTATATGATGAAGGATCCGACAAAGGTGATCCTGAATCATGATGAATTATGATGTTGTAATCTATTGGACTACTAACAGAGTGAGAACCCAATAAATCAAGATATATAACAGTTCAAGTGCATATTTTCATTGAGAAATTTCAATACCAGCTTTACTTCTTGCAACTTCAAAACTAAGGAAAGTTTTCAAATCACCAAGATCCTTAATTTTAAAGGCTTTGTCAAGTTCTTTAGTAATGTGAACTATTTCAGTGATATCATTACCAATAAATATTATGTCATCAACATAGACTAAGAGTGTTGTCATAGAAGACTAAAAGGCAAACTTTAAGAACAAGAATGATCAGAAGGGGATTAAGTATAACCATTGGAAATGAGGAAAGAGGATAAACGAGCATACCATTGATGGCTGACATGTTTTAAACCATACAATGATTGTTTTAAACAACAAACATGGCCTTGTTTAGAGGCAGTAAGACCTAGTGGAAGCATCATATAGATTATATTAAGATCACCATGTAGAAAAGCATTATTGACATCGAGCTACTTATGATACCAATTGTTCCTAGCAACTACAAGCAATAATCAGACAATAGTGATTTTAGCCACTAGTGAAAAGGTGTCTATGCAGTCCATTCCTTCCATTTGAGTGTAGCCCTTTACTACCAAACATTCCATATAGCATTTAATAGATCCATCATCTTTATGTTTAATCTTATAAACCCAACGACAACCAATAACATTTTGTGAAAAGGAAGATCAGCGAGAACCCATGTTTGATTCATTTGTAAAGCATTGGTTTCTTCTTACATATCCTTTATCCAACAATCATGTTTAGATGCCTCGATGTAGGTTTTAGGTTCAAAAATGGAGGAAATATACATGACAAAACTATGATATAATGAAGAAATTTTATTATAAGATATGATTGAGGAGAGGGGATAGCGAATACCTGAAGTATGAGTGGTGATAGCTGATGTGAATTTTGTGTGAAAATCATTGTACTTTTCTGGCCTTTGAGATTGTAGCTAAGAATAATAAAGGGGAATGTTAGGAGGCAAAGGGAAATACCTGGAAAGGGAGAGGCAGAATGTGAAGAAAGTTGATAGGCAGGTTGGTCTTGGTCTGGTTCAAGTTCTGGTTCATGGTGGTAGATGTTATTTTGACAAGAAATTTCGGTAAATAAATCATCATATGTGATATTGAGAGAAGATAATGTTGTGGATGAATCAATTTACTGAGGTTGTGAAGAAGGAAAACAATTTTTGTAACACCCTAAAATTTCGATAACTGAAAATATATGTTTAATGTATTTTTTGTGTTATTTGATTAGTTAATTAGTTTCAATTAGTTGAAGTGTTGTGTAAATTATCCTTGTGCAATTGCTTGGTGTGGATGTTAAGTTATGTTTGAAATGTGTGATTTCAAGTTTTACCCAAAATCGATTTTTTAAAACTATTATCTTGGACTCGTTAACCGTTGGATCACCTTCCCATTTTGACTAGAAGTTCAAAATCCACCTATTCACGTTTTGATCGTTTGGATTTTTAAAATAATAACTTTTGATGTCTTGATTAGCATGACTAGCGCGCTTAGCACAATTCCAGATAGAGAGAAAATTGCGCTGAGCGAGACGAGATCGCTAAGCGAGATTTGTAGTCTATAAATACATCCATTAGCACCGAAAAATGCATTTTTCTCCTATCTCTCTCTCCCTCTAACCCTCTCCCAAAGCCCTAACCCTTCGCTTCCACCACACATGACCATTGATGACCACCACGAGCTGCCGTTGCATGCTGCTGGACCACCGCACGGAGAGGAACACTTTAATCGGAGTGGAATCTTCAAAACTTAACTTAAGGATTAGAGAACGGAGCCTCCAATCCTCCCTTCGTGGTTCTTCGAGGTAATTGTGTTTTCTATGCATTCTCCTAGCTAATTTGAAACTCTCTTAGTATCTTTTGTGACTTGGGTACTGTTATTGGATGTTTTTACACTTTCTTTGAAAAACCTTTGAAAATGAGACGTTGTAAAAGTTACCTTTTTATAATATTGATGTCATTTTTGTGAACTTCTTTGAACCTCGGTCACATTGGTATGATCAGAATTTCAGAATGACGTATTTTTGATGTGGACTTCCAGAACACCATTTTAGCCCCTTTAAAATTTGAGTGGGTATTTGACCCTGAATGTTAATATTAACCTTGTCTTTGAAATCTATGCTGAATTATCTTTGATTTGGTATATAGAGCTCTATGTTTAGACCAAAGGATATGAACCTGAGAGATCTCAAAACGATGCTACAAGGAGCTAACAGAGGGATATAGATAGGTGAGGGGAGTTTATTATTTGTTTACAGCTTTTGATACCATAGTTGGGGATAGGGAACCCATTTATGGGGATGTATGTTTGTCCTTGTTGTGTGCTGATTTTCAAGAAAAATTGTGTTTTAAACTAATGGGATGCAATCTATTTATTATTGATGAATGAAATTGTGAATAATGTTTTTGTTGTAATGATTGGATTTTTTTTATAGAAAAGTCTTTATTACGGAGGAGACTCTATCCAAAATTTTATAATTTATTCTCCTATTTACTTCTTTGTTAAATTTTAAATAGGCATGAGTTCGTCTTGTATATTATAGTCCTCCTCTTTAATTTAGAATTTTCCTAAAATATCAGTCTTGTGTTATTATGGATTGTGAATGTATAAGATTTGTGTTGTCTGAAGACCTGAGAAATGTGAATCCAAGGCATGTGTTATATCTCTGTGTGTATGTGTGTGTGTGTGTGTGTGAAATGTGATTGCTTGTGATGTTGATGATAAGTATCCCATTTGATTTATCACTGAAAATATCAGAATAAAATTGTTTCAAGATATGTAATTTATCCTGGGATGGATGTCCTAAACGAAAATGCCACAAGTTTGTTGGCTTTTTATTATAGAAAAGGGATATTGCAATAGTATTAGAAGCTTTAGCTAAAGTGAAAGGCATGCTCAACTTGTATAATCCATCAATCACATCAACCATCCAGTCATCCTTAGGTTGCACGTGTCATGTATATGGCATTTATTTGAGAAGAATGTTAGTTTACAGTTTAATGATGAAACTAACTTAGAAATGGAAATGAGGTTAAAGGAGAAACTAGGTAGAAAAAAAAAAACATCAACAAGTAGTAGAGACTCGGACAATTTTACTATTCCTAAATGTGTGGCTAACACTTCATGTCCTGTAGGCAATCTAACAACAATGGCTTTTATTGGCTTATATGAAGTGTAAAATGATAAAGACGAAGAAACACGATCTGTTGCACCAGAATCTAATATCCAAGTTGCATGATTTTCTTTGTATGTGGTGCAAATGAGAGGAAGAATATTACCTATAACAAATACATTATGGTGTGAAGAAGTACCAATTTGGTTAACATGAAGTGTAAAGGTTGAAGCTCCCCATTATTTAATTGATTGATTAAAGCTAGCAGGGCCTAATACCATTGCTTTGTAAAACAAATATCACTATTCTCTTCTAGTGCCTAATTTTGTTGTTGTGTAAAACGAATATCACCATTCTCCTGCTTCAGCTGGTAATGTCATTGCTCTCTTCATTTCCTTTTACAGTGTTATTATTTATAGTTGTGTGATTATTGTAAACACTATGTCATGGTGGATAACCATTCTTTCTGTCGCATTCATCAATAGTATGTCCACTTTTCCCACAGTAACTGCATATCTTGGTGCCTTTTCCATTTGAACTTTTACCTCTCTTTCCTCCTTCAGAAGAGGGAAAACCATGTTTTCGATAACATACATCTTTAGTGTGTCCAGCTCTGCCACAATAACTAAAGATTGGTGTTGAACTTGAACTATGAGCATTTATTGTTCTTCCTTTAGCCTAAAAATTTAGATTTCCAAGCAAGTTGGAATTAAGAACTTGTCATTCTTGTTCGACAGAATATGAGAAAACTTTAGCTATTGAGGGTGGGGGAACATCAAGATATTGATCTAACATGAGTATACTGATCATTTAACCCTAACAGAAATTGTATTACTTAATCTTGTGTCTTTCTTTCCATCACACTAGTAAGTGCATCACATGAACATTTTATAGAACATGTACAAATTGGATCCAGTCTATTACTTTCTAGCTCATCCCATATTATGCAGAATTTTGTAAAGTAATCAGTAATTGATGAATTACCTTGTGTAATGATTGAAACCTCTTCTTGTAAATCTGAAATTCGTATCAGATCCCTTTAAGAATATTGTGGCTTCAAATCTTCCCAAATCTCGATTGCTTTTCTCATCCATAATATGCGTTGTCTAATTAAAACTGAAATTGAATACACAAGTCATGAAAATACCATGTTATTGCATTTTTTCCAAGATCATATAGAGGATCAGAAATCGAGGGTAATGTAATGGTTACATCAACAAACCCAACTTTATTATTCGCACTCAAAGCAATAAGCATTGGTATGCTCCATGAATTATAAATTGTTGGATCCTAGACTGGTGAAACGAGAGCAATAACTAGACTCTCGTTTGGATGCAGATAATAAGGGCTATGAACATTTAGGGATTAATCGATTTCATTGCTCATGATGAATCAAAGACTTAAAAGCTCAGACGAAGTGCCAGGAACATCATAAAAGAAAGGAAGAAGGTAATCAGAGTAACTAGAAGAGCTCTTCAATTGAATAGCACTGATACCATAACGAAATATTGATATGATTCATAATGATGAATTGAAGAAAGCTTGACAAAGAGGAAAAGAGATTTAGAACTCAGAAAGGTGTTTGATCTGAATTGATGAGCCTTTCTTACAAAAAGTATTATTACTTACATGTATTTATAGAACTAAAATTCAAATAACTAACTACAACTAACTATAACTAACTAACTTTGATTACAACTAACAAGCTTAACTAACACTGTAATTGTAACACCCTGAAATTTCGATAACTGAAAGTGTATGTTTTATGTATATTATTTGATAAGTTTGGATTAGTTGAATGATTGTTTAGATTAACCTTGTGCAATTGATTGATATGAATGTTAATTTATGTCAACTTTGTTTGACTTATGGTTGAGGTGAGAGTGATAGTTGGCTCATAACCCGCTCCAGTAAAACTACCATCCTGATTCGTTAACCGTTGGATTGTCTTCAAATTTTGACAGTTGTTTCCTAACACATCCCTACATCTTTTGACCATTGGGATATTTAATATGACGATGTTTGGATGTCTCGATAAGCGAACAAATGTCAAGCTGGGCCCAATTCCAAAATTTCTTGACAGAAAGGAAATTGCACTGAGCGAGCCAGTGTGCGCTGAGCGAGACTTGTATGCATGCTAAGCATGCTTGTCAGGTTATAAATACACCCAGTAGCGCACAAAATGCATTTTTTCTCTCCCTTTCTCTCTCTAAACTCGCCCAAAACCCTAAAACCACCCCTTCCACCACCCTAGACCACCATCAACCACCAAGGGTCGCCGTTGTTTACGCTCTTTCTTGGTTTCCTTGAGGTAATATTGACTTCCTTTGTCTTCTCTTAACTAGTTTAAGCATTTCTTAGTGTCTCTTGAGTTTTGGATACCATTGTTGGGAGTTTTACATATCCCTTGAAAACCCTTTGAAAATGAGATGTTGTAAAAGTCACCTTTTTATGAAATTGATGTCATTACTATGATCCTTGTTGAATCCTGGTCACATTGGTGTGATCAGAATTTCAAAATGATGTCTTTTGATGTGAACTCTCAAAAACATCGTTTAGTCCCTTTTTGATTTGAGTGGGTATTTAACCCCAAATATTAATATTGACCTTGCTTTGAAAATCTATACTAAATTTTCTTCAATTTGGTATGTAGAACTCTGTGTTTAGGCAAGCACGCATTTTTAAAGGATCATGAAACAACACCGCTAGGCTGTAATACAAAGAACTCCTATTAGGTAAAGGTAGTTTATTATGTTGGTAATAGTTTAGATACCATAGTTGGGGGCTAGGGAGTCCAACTATGAAGATAACTGTTTGTCCCTACTATGTGCTGGTTTTCAAGAAAAACTAAGTTTTTAACTAATGGGATGCGAAGTATTTATGATTGATGTGTGTTGTTCTTGAGTGTGCTCGTTTTCAAGTCAAATGATGTTTTTAACTAATGGGATGTAGTGTATTTATTACTAATGTTGTTGATCATAGTGAAATTGAGATGTTGCGAAAAATGATTTAATGAGGTTTATGTGGTTTGTGATGCTTAAATGATATAATGATGATGTGGTTTATGATGTTTAAATGAAATGATGATGAAATGGTTGTTGATGTTGAAATAAGATGAAGTTGATGTTTATGAGGATAATGTTGAAATAATATCAATTTGATATATATGATGATGATATTGAGATGATGTGATGTGTATGTATACTGATATCCATGGGGGTGTATGATTGGTTACCCTTGCGAGGAAGGATGTGTTCCTAGCCGGGTCATGCATTGATGGTGTCCATAATTGTCATTGTGTGATGTGGATATACATGGATACCCATAGGGGGTGTGTGACGGGTTACCCTTGCGAGGAAGGATGTGTTCCTAGCCAGGTCATACATTGATTATGTCCATGATTGCATGTTGTGTATGTACACGTGAGATGCAATGACTGATTGGTTACCCTTGCGAGGAAGGATGTGTTCCTAGCCACGGTCAGTGCATCGGTGAGTCCACATTGGTGTGTTATGTATGTACATGGGGGTGTATGAAGGGTTACCTTTGTGAAGAAGGATGTGTTCCTAGTCGGGTCATACATTGATGATGTCCATGTTTCATACTTCATATGCATGGATGGAGATAGAATGAAGGCACGCGCGTACCTGTGGATTTCAATGGGCTGAGAATGCAGGTACTAAGGGGTCATTAGGTATGGAACGACCCCCAACACCCTCACCCCCACCCCAGGAAGTTCCACTCAACCGCTATCAACACACCCTTTATCCTCACCCATACCCTCACACAGTTCTCAAACTTTCAACACGTTACACCTTACCCCACCCTTTAACACTTTTCCACCTCCTCATTTCCCCAACCTTGTTCCTTAAAACATTAGACCACCAAAGTCACAACTTAAATCTTTTGACGATAGATAACCCCTTAATTGCTTATTCCAGGTATAACAGTTTTCAACATTTATCAGGTTCTTATGGAACAGAGGCCACCCATTATTGCTTTCTATATGAAAGGTGATGCCCTTAGTTGGTATAAATGAAATTTACAGAACACTTAATTTATAGATTTGTTTTCTTTTACTAGATCATTAGAACTATGTTTTGGTCCTTCCACATATGCTAATCATCAAATTGAGCTTTTTAAGCTTTGCCAAACTAGCTTTGTTACTTATTATCAGACAGCATTTGAGAAACTATGTAACAAAATTGTGGGACTTACACCTGATATCATTTTAAATTGTTTTATTTCTAGTTTAACGCCTGATATTTGTAAAGAAATTGTTATTCATCATCCTTATTCCATTACCCATGCAATTGGTCTTGCAAAATTGCTTGAAGAAAAAATAGAGATTCTCGAACCAGACAGTACTGCCCTTCTACCCATACCACCCCTTCAATCACCCTAAACCACCACAACCCACTACCCCTTCCACCAATAACATTCCATTAAAAGAATCTCTTCAACTCAAATGCAAGAATGTAAAGCTCAAGGCCTTTGTTATTAATATGATGAGAACTTTGTTCTTGGTCATAAATGTGAAAATGGTTACTTTCTCCTTTTGATGGATGATGACTTAGCTGACACAAATCCACCCATTGAACTTGCTGATACACCTTGCCTCACTCTATATTATATGCCATTCATTTTCAGCTCTCCCTTGAAGCTTGCAATGGCCACCCCTCACCTAAAGCTCTCAAATTCCAGGGTTGTATTCACGGTCTCATTGTCATGGTTATACTGGACACAAGTAGTTCTCATAATATATTGTAGTCACACATTGCTTCCCACCTAAACTTGCCTATCACTACTACACCTGACATTTTAGTCATGGTAGGAAATGGTAACGCCTCTTTTGCAAGGGATTTTGTCCCCAAGTTCCTTTACACTTACAAGGACATGATTTATGCATTCCCTACTATCTCTTCCCTAATGAAGGTGCTGACATTATTTTAGAACTGGAATCGCTATCCACCTTGGGCAAAGTCTCTGCTAACTTTAGCCTCAGATTTTCTCATAATCAAGCCTTAGTCACCCTTCATGGTAACTTCAATTCCCAACCTTCATATTCCACTTATAACCAGTTTTGTGAATATCTTCACGTAGATTCCATAGCCTCTTTTTACCTCCTATCCATACAACCTACCTTAACCACTTCCTCATCCTCTCCCACCCCTTTTACAGATAACCCCCCACTTCCAAACACTCCCCATGGATTTTCAAATACTCTTGTTGGACTATCCTTTAGTTTTTAGCCTACCCCATGGACTTCCACCCCTGTGCCCTCAAGACCACCAAATATCACTCTTCTACCCAACACCCATTAATGTTAAACCCTACAGGTACCCACACTCTAAAAAAGACGGAATTGTTGCTATTATTGTGACATACTGAAAGAGGGAATCATTATCCCCAGCAATACCCCTTATCCATCTCTGATTCTTTTGGTGCGCAAGAAAGATGGCACTTGGAGATTTTGTATAGATTACAGGGAACTCAATGCAGTCACAGTGAAGGACAAATTTCATATTCTGACTACTGATGAGCTGCTGGATGAACTAGGATCGGTTACTGTGTTCACAAAAATTGACTTAAGGTCTAGATATCATCAAATCCAGGTCTTCTCACAAGACACACACAAAACTGCTTTTAGAACATGTGATGCCATTATGAGTTTTTAGTTATGCCTTTTGGGCTTCCTAATACTCTCTTTACATTTCAATCAACAATGAATGAATTTCTCAGACTCATCTGTGTCAATTTGTGTTAGTTTTTTTAATGACATTCTTATTTATAATAAATCTCATTCGGAACACCTACTTCACTTATGCTTGATTTTAGATTTGCTAAAGTCTAATCAATTTTATGCTAAGTTGTCTAAGTGTGTTTTTACTGTGGAGTCTATTCATTATCATGGCCATAATATCTCAGCAATAGGTGTTAGTCCAGATCAATAAAAGATTAAAGTTATCCTAGATTGGCGAGAGCCACGTTCTTTCATGGCACATTGAGGTTTTTTGGGCCATACTGGTTTTTACAGGCAGTTTATTCACCAATACGTCTCACTCACTTCTCCTCTCACCGATCTTTTGGGTTCCACTAAATTTACTTGGACTACAACCGCTAGAGCAACATTTATAGGACTCAAAAATAAAATTATACGAGCACCAGTGTTGTCTCTATCAGATTTTTCCAAGTGTTTCATCATAAAACTGGTGTTATTTAGGCCCAAATGTAAATGCACTAGGCCAACCAAGCTTGATGACTATATTTAGTTGTGGATCTTATTTCTTCTTCTTTGGGCCAATATTATTATATTGTTATTTTGTCTTATTTCCTTCAAGGGACTCAATGATATTCTTAGTGAAACTGAGATCCATTTTCGTATGTCTTGACACTTTATATATGTTTTATGTTTCCCATTAATGAATTAAGAAGAATTCCAACAATGTTATTTTTTGTTCAGTAGTTTAGAACCCTAACCCTTTATTCCATATCTAGTTCCAAGCAGTCTAACAAAAAATCAAAAGGCAATTATTCTGTATTCACAAAGAATTTAAAACAAAATGCTTAAGCCATTTCGTGAATAGGAAAATTAAGTGGTTTAATAGTAATTTATTAAAGTACTCACAAGCTAATAACTTACTCATTTTGTGAATATAAAGAGTTTGGATAGACTATTTTGAGGCAAAAAGTTTCTCAACGTATCCTACTTTAAGTAATAAATGATTTATTCTTTTCATTTATTGTTTATCAAATATCAATCGATTATCATTATTATTATATACCATAAATATCATTATATCATTATCTAATATATATATATATATATATATATATAATATTATTTACAACAAATTTAGTGGGGTCTGACGAACTTGATGTTCTTTTGTTTGTTAGTAGTTCAAGTAAATATTTTAAATCATGGTATATGAAGCTTGAGAACAATGATATTATTTAATCTTTTTCTTTTTACTTTTAATTTTTTTCTAATATACAGGGGATAAAATGGAAAGATTCATAATGCAACTGAATATGTAATTAAATAATATTCATTTAATTTAATTATGGTAACAATTTAAATTATTAATTAACATCAGTCCAAACTTTAAGTGACTAATAATTTAAAAGATTGATTAATTTAAAATAAAAAATTATGTATGTACACAAATAATTAAATATAACATTTATTTTTGGAACATAACTAATTTGATAATAAAATTTAAAATTATATAGACATTACTCAATAAAATATAATAA
>PYAF01001006.1:126669-154371 GCA_007407185.1 Glycine tomentella
AGTGTTCTCTTTATTAAATAGAAATTTCATATATTACTTTTCTAAACTCTAATTAATCTAAAAATTTCTCCTATCTATCTCAAATTACTTTTTCTTATCTTTATTTTTTTATGTAATTATTTTTCTTAACTACTTACAAATTTTAGTTTACCCTCTTGTATTTTTCTCTCTAAATGATAAAAAAGCTATCAATATTCAACATAAACTTAAAAAACAATTCCTATATTCAAAATTATTTGTTTATTAAAAATTTATATTATAATATAATTTGTAAAATTAAAATATTTATTAAAATACTAGTTTTTTTTCTAAAAAAACTCAAAACTAAGGTCGATAATGTAATTAACTTAATAAAAAGGAAATTAAATATTCAATAATCCAGAGACTTCATTGAGTTCAATGAGTCTCAAGTCACAGAGGATTCTGTCCCCTTTTTATTTTATTTTATTTTATATTGTAGAAAAACAAAGGCGTTGGAAGGAATTGTGAGAGTACGCGTGCCTTTTGCGTTCTCTCTCTAAATCCAGCGTTTGGAGTGTTTCTCTCTCACTCCTCTCTGCAAGATCCGCACCCCAAACCCTAGCAAACCCCTACCGCAGAGGGAGCTGAGAAGAACAACAACACGCACCGTCACCACCACCCTCGCTCGCTTCTTCTGATCCAGGTATAATCTAAAACCCTCTCGCGCCGTTCGCTTCTATTCTTTTTTCCTTCACTTTTTTGTTTTCGTTTTCGTTTTTAAAACATTTCAAATTCTTTTTGCGGTGAACTTTACCGTAGAAATTTATGTTCTCTAAAATGCTGGTTTTGAAAGTGAAAATTCTGCGCCGAAAGTTGCTTGCCGTACTGGTTCATGGATCCACAGTGAATATAGAACCTTATGTTTTTCGTTTCGCTTTTTTATATTTTTTTTATTTCTTATAACGGAATCTTTTTCTCTTTTTCGGAGAAATTTAATCGTTTCGTTCACTGGCTAAAAAAAAATGATACTATCACGCTGAAGAGTTTCACGTTATTATTGTTATTTGCGTGTTTTTTTGGGTGGCTCTGATAAATACTTGAGTGAAGTTGTACACGTTTTGTAAATGTCGTTGTGAAAGAGGAAGGATGTGGAGGGACTAACAAATAAACTTATTATTTTTCACTTTGTTTGCTGAATTGCTTTTATTGAAATGTTTTATTGGAGAGCAATGGAGGCTTAGGTTTTCAAGTTATTTTCCCTCTCGTTCAAAGGTTGTCTTGCTTGTTTAACTTTCACTTTAAATAAGATTTCTGGGGATTCAGTGTGCATGTTGATTATATCATGATAAGTTGGTGATTTTAATTGGCAGTTGGACTAGCTTTTGGAAGCAATTACAATGGCAACTTCAGAGCAGCAAGTCCCTCCCAAAACTCCTGCAGCTGATATTGTATGTATATGAGTATATCTACATTTTATTGCGATACATGGTCATTTTAAGTTCACGCAACTGACTTGTTTTGAATATACCTAAAGGTTGGCAATGCTTTTGTTGATCAATACTACCATATGTTGCATGAAAGCCCTGAGCTTGTGCATAGGTTTTACCAAGATGTCAGTAAGCTTGGCCGTCCTGAGCAGAATGGCATAATGGATATTACAACCACAATGTTTGTGAGTTTTCTCTATCCCTCTTTCATTCTATCTCCTTACTCCTGTATATGCCATGTAGTGTCCACCCAACTTGCTTCATGTTTCGGTAGCTGTATTCATATCTGTGATACATTTTTATAGATTCTTTTTTATTTTTGATATTTGGACATTTGTTGTATTGGTATCATGCATGCAAGTGTAACAATCCTAGTCCTAGCTCTTACTTCAACTTTGCACTACGTTCATTTGGAATATATATATATATATATATATATATATATATATATTTGTGGAATTGAAGAAAGTGTCATGGGGTTTACAATAACGCACACACTCTATTCAACCAACTGAGCTAGATCCCCTTGACTTAGAAAACATGTTTTATTAGAGTATTAGACCAGGAACTGATCAGATGTGATTAGTTGCTATTGCCTGTTCATTTATTTACTTTATTTTTGTCCTTTTCCATTATCAGATTTATGAAGTCCAACTGCATAAAATATGAAGGTTTGTTTTTCACAATAAAATGCTGTTAATACTAGTCTTCTAATTTTAGTGCATTCTCTATAATTTTTATTGGGCAGGATATTAACAAGAAGATACTATCATTGGGTTATGGCGAACTCAGTGCAGAGATCGTATCTGTGGATGCACAAGAATCTTATGGTGGGGGGGTCATAGTCTTGGTCACTGGGTTTATGATAGGAAAGGACGACATTAAGCAGAAATTTACTCAATGTTTCTTCCTTGCTCCTCAAGAGAAAGGCTACTTTGTTTTGAATGATGTTTTCAGATATGTTGATGAAAATGGAATCCAAGGGTCTGCTCATGATATAAATACTCCTGCCCCTCCTGACACTGGTAGTTGCATAAGTTTTGTGATTGTATTATTTTTTTAGTTCCTTTTGGTTGTCCTCTTAAGATGGCCCTGTTCCCAACCTTTCAGTTGCCGATCCTTCTGTGCTGGAGACACAAGTTTCCGAGCAAATATCTGTGACAGCTGAGGATGGTGGAGAGGAGGTATACAACTCAGAAAATGGTCAAGCTGCAATTGAAGAAGAGGAAGCACCTGTACCTGAGGTTCTTGATGAAATTCCTGATGATTCTCAGATGGTAGCTGGATTGGCATCTCAAATTGAAGAAGTTCCAAAGAAGTCTTATGCTTCTATTGTTAGTCTGCGTCCTAAAATACCCTCTTTCTTTCTGGCCATTTTCAGCTCATTCTTAGTTGCAATTATACATGCTGCTTCTTTTAATCTTTGATTCTACAATATGGAGTGAAATGCTGAAAATTGACAAGAATAATACGTTTGTTTTCCTTTTATCTGCATGAGTATAATTGTTCCTGTTACTTGTTATTTTTCTTTCTAATTGTTGGTCCTTTTTAGGTGAAGGTCATGAAAGAGGTTGCTGTGCCATCTTCCACTGTGACACCTGTTTCTGTGAAATCTGCCCACAAGAGCCAAGAACAGCAGGGTATTGCTGCACCTCCACCATCTAGCATATCAGAGACAAATGGTTCTATTATAAACACTAATGAAGTTGGAAACAATCAAGAAACTGAAGGTGTGGGGTGCCTCTTGTCAGATACATAAAATGGCTCAAATTTCATTGTGTTTAACTTACTGAGATGCATTAACATGTTTAATTGCTTTTGGACAGCCGAGGGCTATTCTATTTATGTGAAAGGTCTGCCACCAACTGCTACGCCTGCCGTCTTGGAGAATGAGTTTAAGAAGTTTGGACCTATTAAGAGTGGTGGTATCCAAGTTAGGAGCCAAAAGGTATTTTATTGTTAATTCCTTTTGTTTTTTTTTTTGTTTTTTTTTTTGTTTTTTTTGTTTTAGCTTCTAGCTAATATGTTTTTGCACATTATGGGTTGAATAGGGATTTTCCTTTGGCTTTGTGGAGTTTGAAATGGCAAGTGCTGTGCAAAGTGCACTTGAGGTATTTATTAAATGTACCTTAATCTTTGGCTAATATACAGAGAATTTTTATAATTCAAAATTTAAATCGTCAAATTCTTCATTGGATCAATTGCCAACCATGGAAGCATATTCAGTTCCCTTAATATACTTATGTTGTAGTTTAAATTTTGTCATCATTCCGCCCTTCTTTGGGTTATAATTATTTTCTTTTGATAGTTTCAAATCAATATAAATCTTTTTTATGTTAAAAAATTGGAGATGATAAAGACAGAATTAAAAATTTTATGTTGATATTAACAAATTTATCGTTCAATTTTACTTTGCATAATTACATAGGTATATGTTGGTTTTCTGGCATTGGCAATGTGTTTAGCACTTTAATTGAGATGTGCATCAGGTTTTGTGTTCTAAATTTTATGTTTATTACTAGATTGTGATTATCTAGAAGATGGAAACAGTGTTGGAATTTTCCTTTCATTTTTATCTTGTTCCTGGTTTAAGGAATTTGCTGAACGCTAGCTCATGATTTTTGTCTTGGTTAATTGCTCTAGATTTGTGCATTTTTTAAATCTGAATTTTCATTAAAATTTCAGGCTTCTCCAATTTTGATTAATGGCCGCCAAGTTGTTGTTGAGGAAAAGAGATCAACTAATCGAGGCAAGTGTTTTTGTGATATTGAATCTTGGTCTGATTCACATTTAGTGGCCAATTTGCAGTTTGTGTATATAATAACCCCAAAATTTGTCGGGCCCATGTACTGAGGCACTCTGCTTTTGGATGAACTAATCTGTATTTACTTGCAATGATTTGTTGAGAGATTGCTTATGCACATATTGACATCCATTTTGAGAATGATGAATTTGATCGAATTGAAGCATTAAGTTCAATGAATTTTTTGTCTACCACGAATTATGATTATAGGGACCACCGAGCATTCAATTAATGTGTTTCAAGTTTGTTTGCATTTCATTGTTTTATATTTTCTTGGCTGAATGGCTAGCATCATATTATATGAACTGTAGATAACAATTTGGCTGCTTGAGGAATATATATTGTTATTCAAAATTCAAATGTAATCTTTTGTTATTTCTATTCTTAGTTTATCAATTCATGGTTATTTTCTTTTTAGCAAGAAAGGTTCACACAATATCTGACTCATTGGGGGACATGATACAAATTTTCCCGTTTTTCTGTTGCATAGTGCTAAGATCCCAGCTAGGGAGAAAGCATACGAGTTAGTAGGTTGCAACAATTTTTTTAATACCAGCTTCCTCTATATTTTTTTTTTTGGAGAACTTCATCCTTTTTTTGTGGTCTTGCATTTTTTGTCAATTGTTTTTTAATTATGTTGCATTTAGAAGTAAGCTGTTTTGCTATCTCTTTTCAGGTAGAGGACGTTTCTCAGCTGGCAGGGCTCCTAGCTTCAGGGGTGAAGGTGCAAGAGGGCGTGGAAATTACGGAAATGGCCGAAGCTATGGCCGTGGTGACTTTAATGGCAGGGGAGAATATGGTTATAGGAATGGCAATCGGGGAGGGTTTTCAAGAGGTGATGGGTATCAGAGAAATGATCATATGGGTACCGGCGGTGGTCGCATGAATCGAGCAGGTGGGTCGGCTGTTAATCCAGCAGTCAAAACCGCCGGTGTTCGAGTTCCTGCCTCTGCTTGAGGAACTAGCTCAAGGAGTCTGGCTGGCTGATTGAAGGTATATTTCAATTTGCTGTGAATCAAGCAGTTGGAGAATTAAGGGGCGAGCCTTTTTTTTTTTTTGGAAGAGCTATTTAAGTTTCATAAGGTCCTTTTTTTTAATTTTTTTTTGATATTGGTGGTTTGGTAAAGGTAGTTTTACAATTTCTGTTCATTATAATGTCTTAGCGGTAGTTTTTGTGCTTCCCCACTTTTTATGAATATAAATATGTATATTTGGGGTACCTCATTTAATTTTTGGGTACTTGACTAGTTGATAGCTGCGACATGACTCATGAGAGGTTGTTATCATCATGAATTTGCGGAATGATTTTGTAAAATCTAGAGTTAGTTTTTTTTTTTTTTTTTTTTTTTTTTTTTTTTTTTTTTTTTTTTTTTTTTTTTTTATAATAATTACTGGCCGTGTTTTTCAATTGGGGTAATGACGTGGTAACATTATAAAAATTGTGTGAAGTTAACAATACAAGTAAAATGTATTTTGTTCAATTTTGTCTTGTCGGTTGCGTAGGTGGGCTATTTTGAATGCAAATTTCAAATAAATTTTTATTTTTTATTGAACAATTAAATTTTTTAGATGTATGCTTATGATATGCTTTGGCAATTTTTATTTTATTTTCCGTCTGTGAAGACAGAATTTTCAAATTTAATTCCCTTCTAAATCGTTAGTACCAAATAACTGGACCTCAATTTGTACCAAATTTTTTACTTTTTTTATTTATTTAAAATTTACATAAACGTAGTAATATGTATGGAATTCATCAAGATATTCTAAAATTATAATTTTAATCAAGCTGAAACTTAATTTTTGGAAAATTTAAAACACAAATGAATAAAAAATAAAAATAAAAACATGAAAGTTAACAAATGCTTGAGTTGTGTCTATGAAACAGTAGGTGGTGATTGGTGAGGGCATTTATAAATCAAACATCGTGACAACTTTGACCTTTTGTTCCGACACTTCTTTAATTGAAATTTGTTGATAAAATATTTTAAAAAATTATGCAGAATTTAATCATTTAATTTAAATACTTATTTGTTTGTTTTTAATTTTATCTATTTTCTTCTTATCTACTTTGACCGAAATGATCATTTATAATCTTTCGATGAATTTCTTATGTACGGTTTTTTGACAGAGCTTGTTCACACGAGCTAGACGATGAGCTAGACTGTTAGAGTTATCTCACCTTATTATTATTAATTACTAGTAGTTGCACCCGTGCAGACGCACAGGTCAGTTGTACGTGTAGATGCATGAATTGGATAAAAGCATAACTTCATTTAAGCAAAGCAGAACTTCGTTCGCACGACTATTGTAGGTTACATAATGTCTTGTATAATATAATTGTATATATTTAGTTGCAAATGTGTAGAACTTAGTAAATGAGAACCAAAACTAACTTATAATCTTGAATAATATACACTTCATCTGAGGATACTTACTAAGGACACTGATGTTTGTACCTCCATGCAATACATATTTTGCACAGTCAAGCACTACAATAGATGCACATAACAGAGAAAGAGAAAAACCTACAATTGATGTTTTGACGATATTGGTTTAACTTATATGTTTTGACTAATGTTTTGACGTATACTTTAAACAAACCCTTATGCATCAAGATGTTTGGTATTTTTTTATATTGTATCCCTATTAGGACCTTTCTAGTGCAACTTGCTTTGTTGGTATCTAAAACCATCTAGTATAAGAATTGAAAAATAAAAACATGCTGAGTGTTTTAGATGCATTCTATATACACAACAACACCAATTGCCTTCGTTAGCTCTTCTCCCTGCCCAACATTAACATTAAAATGTAATTGAAAACAAACTAAAAAAATTCTATGCCAGCGCTAAGATAACATCTTATATTTGTTAGAACATAGAATGCAAGTGACTTGCCTGGGCAGTAGTTATAGGTGTGGCCAGAGGATGATCAATCAAATAGAATGCATTTGTCCAAGCTGCAAAAACTGGCATTTGAGGCAAAGTATGTGCTTGCCTCAAATTGGGTGAAGGGTCCCAAGAATTCACGTTATTTGGATTAGTAGCCAATATTTTTGATGCAGTTGAAGGCATTCCAGAGAGCATTGGCAAGCTTGTCCTATTAGGGCTACATTCGTTTGAGCTGCTCAAACTTGTGGCCAATGAAGAAGGATTTGACACATGTGTTCTCACCTTACTTGATTGCTCTACTTCTTGATGAAACATGTTTTCCAAAGCCACTAAGAAGGACTGGTTAGTTCTATCGCTCTCAATTCTTGGTGGAATATTCTGCTCATGTTGCTGAGAGGATTGTTGGTAGATAACCATCTTCCATCGTCTCTCGGTTGAACCTAGCAAGCTCACTGCTAAGAAGGTTGCTGCTTGCCATGATTTTCTCAACATCAAATCTCCGTCAACATTACATCCCGTATCTCCAGTGAGTGAAAATCTAATTACATCTCCAGGCACTACTGCTTCTACAACACGTTGTTCTAATGTATCCGAAGCTTCAAATATCTACAAGGCATATATTATCAAAAAGAAAGCGTGCTGAGAAAACTCTTCCAGGTTACAAGAGTGAACACTTTGCTGTTGCAACGTAATAAATATGATAACATTGAATGCTCATCAATTATCCACTTTCAAGCACTTCTCTGACTATAAGCATCCTAAACAGAAAGCCATATATGAAGGGTCATGTGTGTATACGAAAAATCTATAATTTACTACTAAATTGATCTCATTGCTGACCTAGCTTCTTTTTTTAATTGATGTTACCATCTAATTGATCTCGAACTTGGATAATTAGCCGGCACAATGCCTTGCTATTAAGTCAAAAGAAAAATAAGAAAAAATAACTAAGGTAAGCTCAGTTTAAATAATAATAATAATAATAATAATAATAATAATAATAATAATAATAGTAGTAGTAGTAGTAGTAGTAGTAATGATGAAGAAATATAATAAGTTGAAGTGAAAAAATCACAAAGAGAAGGAGGACAAGTAATCATTCTAAACAAAAGGACAAAAAATAAAATAAAAAGATAATCAAAGGAACAAAGCTTCAATTCCCTCAACATAGCTTGTTAGTGAAGTCCCATTAGAAAGCTCATGTGCTTTACACCAAATAGACACCACATGCCTCTTACCCCAAATCATTATTCAAAGATAACCCTAGAAACAATAGTGAATACACACAGTAACCAAGAGAGTGGTGAATTGGTTAATAAAACAAAGTCTTTAAAAATTCTTTTAAAACAAGTAGCGAAATTAGAATCTTTATCACAGTAAGAATGCTTCAATCAATCAAATCACTCAGCCCAAGAAAACAATTACAAAAAACTTCACTTGTTGAGTAATAAAGAATTCACGAAAAGAATCACAGATTAAGATGATGAGAAGAGATTAAAGAAAGTAATCAACACAATAATTTGTACTGGTTCACCTCTCAACAAGAGAAGCTACATCCAGTTTCTTCTAATCAACATTAGGTTAGAGTTCCACTAAATCAAACTTTGTTCTTTACAAGCTTTTACAACTGATCACATTTATCAAATCTAGATAAAGAAACAAAGAAATCTAAACCCTATAGACTTCTAATGACCAAGAACCAAAGAACACTACTTTGTTCTTCCCTCTAGAGAACCCTACTCTAGAAAAAGCTTTAAAGAACCTCTTTGATCTAAGTACATACAAGAAATAAAATTAAACAATCAAATCACTGCAAGATTTTAAGAGAGATACAACCTCATGATCTTCAGAAGATGAATGAATGAATTTTACCAAACAAACTCAGGTTGAATGTAAGCGATTCTTGGAATTATCTCTTTTTGATAAACTCTTGACAAATCTTGTTCAAACCAACATGATCAATGATGCATGAGTTATGGGTTTGAAACAAGATCAATGTAACTCAGAATATCTTTTCTCAGACTGTGAGAGCTTTTGTAAGTAATGGGTATTTCGCAAAATCAAGTTCTTCACAAAACAAAAGACCCAACAGCTATTTATAAAAAACTTTTGTAACTGAATCTAATCAATTAAATCGTCAAAGTAATCAATTAAATCTTCATATGTAATCTATTAAACACAACTTAATCGATTAATATGTTCTTTTGCTTTCTGGAAAAGATGTATTATGAGCAATGTAATCGATTAAAACAAACTGTAATTGATTAAACCAGTGATGCTTAGTTTTGAAACAAGCCTATGTAATCAATTACGATTGAGTGGTAATCGATTAAGGCAGTCATGCATGTTTTGTGTTTTGTGCTGTGTAATCGATTACGATATGATTGTAATCGATTAAAGTGTTCATCATGACTTTGTAATAGATTACACAAGTTGGTAATCGATTAAAGTAGTCACATTTTGTTTTTCCAAAAACTTAACCATGAGAAATTAATTTTATTAAGGAAACATGAAAATCTTTATGCTTTAATAAAATCATGTATGCATATTAATGGTCATGTTTATGTAATGCAAGGATCATAAGATTAGCCTCTTAACCATTTAACAAATTACAAATGCCTTGGCATGTGAAAAGCTAAAATCTTTCTTCTAAGGCACATACTTCATCCTTGACTTGATCATCTTCTAGCTCCCCCTATATCCAACAATCTCCCCCTTTTTGGCTTTGGACATGCCACATATCAATCGAACATTTGTTAGCCTTTAAGTGCTTTGAGGGATAAATGTTAGGAGTCTTATGCTTGATAGTCTGAAATCAAATTAGCCTTTTGCCAAGAGCAAGTGTCAAGTAAGCTTGCATAAACAGAAATCATTTCTTAAATTGCTCCCCCTAACTTAGGTAATTTTACATAAGGTTCAGAGCAATAAAAATAGAACAATCATATGTTCATTCTATTTCTCCCCTATTTGGCTTATCAAATTAAAAAAAAATCAAGTAGAAATTATAAGGATATGAATCATAAACCAGAATATTATTCAATATAGGAAAATATGCAGTACATAGATTTAAACATCATAAAACATTGTATATTCATTATATTGCTCCTCCTATCTTAGGTAATTTGATATTAAATCCAGATAAGAGCAATAAACAATAAAGAGTGTATCTGTTTCCTAAGTTCCTTTCTCTCCCCCTTAATATGTTCTTATACCATCTCCCCTTTAATATATTCATGTGTTCTTATTTTTCTCTCCCTTTAGGCTTATCAAAGTCAAAAACAATTAATAGATACATGAGATAAGCAAGGAAGGATATAAACATCATAAAAGAGAATCATGATAGGTGCAGAGGAAGAAAACATGAAAGAGAGGATTTTAAAATAAACCTCAGCCTTAAGTAATCGATTAATTCAAAATGTAATTGACTACTCCAGTGCGTTTTGTAAATTGGAACAATTTTCAAACATACTGTAATCGATTAACTCCTTGTGTACTCGATTACAGTATTTCATGACATATTAAGTATTTCCTCCCACACTTTCTGCAGTCTAACAGATACTAAAAATCGCAAGCTCAAGACAAAGCCATTGAACTTGGTGTAACTACTTCATCTCCTTCAGACAATTTGGAGTAGTCCAAAATAGCCTTTTTCTCAATAAAATTTTCATTTCCATTTGAAGAACTGTCAAAAGTGTGAAAGGTGATTATGTTCCTAAAAATTCAATATGGAAGGATTCAGAAAACAACAATAAGAACCATTCATTAAGCACATATAGCATGTTTTGAAATGAGGTTTGTAGAATCATGAACCACATAGTGAACATGTTTTGAATCAATATCCATTATTGATGAAACAGACAACAAAGTCAAGTAATTCTCTACTACCTTTGATGTCCTCCAAAATTTAAGCCACCATGGTATATACTAGGTCCAGAAAGCCATGCAAAATGTACAGTTCTTCGTTGCTTAATGAAAAAATGCAACTCATTGGAAGATACCCAATAAAATGAAATCTTAGAAAGGATAAATCATATATAAACAAAAAAAATGTGAAAGACTGTAAAAAATAATGTAATTTTCAGCCTTTAGACCACCTACTTTTTATGTTGAATGTTCCCATGATATAACAATGGTATTATTATTTTAGAGAGAGCGAGAGTACTTGCTTGTTTGGTATTTCAGTAGGAAGTTCCATAAAATGCACCGTACGATCTAAATAACCTGAAAAAACAGTCTAAATTTGTATAACAATCAGTAAAAATAAAGAAATTAAGGTGCTAGCTAACATGAACCTATTAAAAAAAATGTACCTAAACAAACTGCCTCACCAGAAAACTTCATTGTGTTAATTATATGAACCTATTAAGAAAAATAAAGAAATTAAGGTGCTAGCTAATATGATTCTTAGTTGGATCATTAGATCAATTAACTTGTACATATGGCCACACATATTAATTGACCTACTTGAGATATGCCGATATCTTCATTGTGAACAAAAGTGATTATCCAACCATCATATTCTTCAATACCACCTTCTTTAGGAACAAAGGCAGATCCAATGCAAAATATGTTTCTTTCAAAACTATGTTATTCCACCCTTATAGGCTTTTGTTGTGTATCTCCTTGATTTACATATTTGAAAGTTGATACTTTTAAGGGGAAAATATACGTGTTTTTTATATGTACATATAAAAGAAAAGTAATCACATAATCAAATTCTAGCTCTTTCATGCCATCTTTTACCTCTGGGAATTCTGAACATGGTTCTCCTAATTATAGCTTCGCTAAATGTAACGACCCACCTCGTCGCTACGATATCATTATCTCTTAATCGTGCAAATCTCAATTTTAATAAAAAATCCATTAATTTGATTATGAAAATGGTAGTAAGTTTTTTGCAATGATACAATCATCATACACACGATACAACTACAACAATTGAATACATATGTATACATATACTATATTAGTACTCATCATTCACCTATTTAGAACGTAATTTAGTTTTACATGTAATTACAATTCAAAATATACATGTCTACAAAAAAGATTAAGGGACTAACTATGAAAGAGTTAATTAACAAAACACAACTCTTTCCAAAAAGAGTTCCAACGCCATCACGTAGGCTTGGCGGCTCCAACAAAAAGAAAATGTCTCTCCAAGGTCACCTACTGATGCTCATCTGCTCCCACGAACGAAAGTTTGCGATCATCACAGGTACCAACCACATGCTACAACAAATGCAAGAGTGAGTTTATTACATAAAAACCAACAAACATCATATAACAGCAATTGGGAAGGAAGCAACATTAACAATCACTATCATTACCAAAAGTCCATCAGTCCAATACACACTCGACAAACCCGTCATTCCATTACACATTCAACAAAAACAATTATCCAATGTATTCCACAACTCAAACAATCATGTTTAGAATGATGTATGCATTTAACTCATCACTCAGCATGCAATGTCGTACCATCCTCATGGAAATAGCCTCTCTCAGGAAAATGATGCAGTAGCTCGTCGAGGTCACCCTGTCATGCACTGGTCGCTCCCCCATGGTGATCAGCCCTGAGTCATAAGGGAGTTCCAAACAGAGTGATGCCCCCTAGTATCCCCGTACTTACTGCCACCATTCTATTTCCATCCATGAAATATGAAGTATGAACATGGGCACCATTAATGCAATGACCATGGATAGATAGGGACTGGAATTTTAAACAATCCCTTTCTCTCTTGGGATGCTTAAAATTCGTAAACCCACCCTCACAAGGTTATCCAGTCATGTACCCCCCATGTACATACACAGCATCACCGATACACTAACCATGGATAGATAGGGACCAGAATTTTAAACAATCTCATTCTCTTAGGATGCTTAAAATTCGTAAACCCACCCTCGCAAGGTTATCCAAACGGTCAATGTACCCCACGTGGACATACACAATATATAACCATAGGCACCATCGATGCACTGACTATGGATAGCTAGGGACCAGAATTTTAAACAATCCCCTTCTCTCTTAGGATGCTTAAAATTCGTAAGCCCACCCTCGCAAGGTTATCCAATCAGGCATCCCCCATGATATTCATGTATATCCATATCACACAATGACATTGTTCACATCAATATTATTTCTCATTAATGTCATTATCAATATCCACATCATGTCATCTCAATGTCATCAATAACATCAACGTCATTTCATTTCAACATCATCATCATAACACTAATATCATCTCATTTCAACATTATCAACCATATTAACATTATCTCATTTAAACATCATAAATCACGTCATCATTATATCATCACCAACACATCAATAACATCTTATTTCAACATTATCAATGACATCAATATCATCTCATCCATCCACAATTCATACTACCATGAGACTGGTATTTTAGAAAAATTCTAAATTAAAGAGGAGGACTACAATATAGAAAACACACTCTTATGTCCATTTAAAAATTTAATAAAGAATTAAATACGAAAACATATTATAAAATTTTGGACAGAGTCTCCTTTGTAATTAAGATTTTTCCCAAAAATCCAATCATCATAATAATAATATCATTCACAGTTTTATCCATCAACAAGCCAATTCATCGCATCCCATTAGTTAAAAATAATTTTTCTTGAAAACGAGCACACACAGGAACAAACACACATCAATCATAAATACATTGCATCCCATTAGTTAAAAACGTAGTTTTTCTTGAAAACCAGCACACAGCAGGGACAGGCAGTTATCTTCATAGTTGGACTCCCTGGCCCCCAACTATGGTATCTAAACTATCGCCAAAATAATAAACTCCCTTTACCTATCTATATTTCTCTATTAGCTCATTGAAACGTCATTTTGGGATCTCTCAAGTTCATGTGCTTTGGCCTAAACACGGAGCTCTATATATCAAATTAAAGATAATTTAATATAGGTTTCCAAGGTAAGATCAATATCAACATTTGTAGTCAATTACCCATTTTGTAACATCCCGAGCGCTGACGAGGGCGGGGAGTGATCGCCGGTGCAGTGAGGCATGGACAAGGAGCGGCTCCTGGCAGGCTTCCAGCAGGAGGGGTACATGAATGAATCGAATACACACCCGAACGAGAGGGATCCAGAGGCTGTGCAAGTATGGAACTGTACAGTTGAGGATAACTTAAAGGATTTAATAGGTACTACCTATACCAACAAGGTGCATATACTTTTCGGTAGCTCATAACATAAGAACTCCACAGTTAAGCGGCTTGACTTGGAGCAATCTTGGGATGGGTGACCTCCTGGGAAGTTTCTCAGGAAGTGTGTGAGTGAAGATAAAGCACACTGAAAAGTCTTGTGTTGGTATGTAGGGACAGTCGTTGATCCTGCAAGTGGCCGAGCGTTACAAGTGGTATCAGAGCAAGGCCTCTCTACCAGTACGGTGTGGTTCGAGGATGAACCAGGCGGAAGCTGGTGGGCATGTAACATCCCGAGCGCTGACGAGGGCGGGGAGTGATCGCCGGTGCAGTGAGGCACGGACAAGGAGCGGCTCCTGGCAGGCTTCCAGCGGGAGGGGTACATGAATGAATCGAATCCACACCCGAATGAGAGGGATCCAGAGGCTGTGCAGGTATGGGATTGTACAGTTGAGGATAACTTAAAGGATTTAATAGGTACTACCTATACCAACAAGGTGCATCTACTTTTCGATAGCCCATAACATAAGAACTCCACAGTTAAGCGTGCTTGACTTGGAGCAATCTTGGGATGGGTGACCTCCTGGGAAGTTTCTTAGGAAGTGTGTGAGTGAGGACAAAACACACTGAAAAGTCTTGTGTTGGTATGTAGGGATAGTCGTTGATCCTGCAAGTGGCCGAGCGTTGCACACTCAAATTCAAAAAGGGGTTAAAAGAGTATTTTGGGAGTCTACACATCCTTTTGAAATTCCGATCACACCAATGTGACCAGGATTCAATAATGATCACAGAAATGACATCAATTTCATAAAAATGAGACTTTTACAACATCTCATTTTCAAAGGGATTTTTCAAAGGAAATGTAAAACTCCCAATAACAGTACCTAAAACACAAGAGACACTAATAGAAGCTTAAACTAGCTAGGAGAAAATAAAGGAAACCAAGGTTACCTCAAGGAAACCAAGAAAGGAGGATTGAGAGCTCTGTTCTCTACTGAAAATTCGAGAAGAGTTTCGAAGATTCCGCTCAAATTAAAGGGTTCTTCTCTGTGATGGGTTCTCGTGGCAAGCAACGACGGCCTGTGGTTGTCTCAGATGGCTGTGGGTGGTGGAGGAAGGTGGTGGGGGAGCTTGGAGCTATTTGGAGGAGGAAGAACCTCCATTTTCGTGACTTTGAAGCTTAAATACGTAGTCAACACCGCCTTGACTCGCCCAGACGAGCCAAATAGCCTTCAAAAATTCGCCTGGGCGAGTTAGCCTAATTCTAGAATTTCTGTTTCAGTGAAAAATTAATTTCTCACGCTACATATATTATTTTGACAATCCCAACGGTCAAAAGTTACCTTTAAAATTGGAAGGAGATCCAACGGTTATTGAAATTTTAGGGCGTTACACTAAAGCTCCATATTTAGGAATATCTAAATGGTCAAATATGAAATGTATTATCAATTATGATTCTAGGTTTATGGTAATTAGCGGTTATAGAAATTGTTAAATAGTTAAAGAATAGAGAAAACTGTGTCTTAAGGAATTATCTGTAGCATAACTTGCAGCGGGATAAACCATTTGGGTGTATTCGTATCTATTCACAATTTATGTAAAACTTGCATTGATTACTGGAAAATCCATAAACTGTTCTGGTCCAGTGATATATTTTTCCTTAACCTCCCCACCATCTTCAGGTCCTAGAATTATTGAATCTAATGCTCTACAACCCCACAACACAACCTAGTATTAAGTATACAGTTAATGAGGAGCAAGGAATAAATATAGATGTTATGATTAAGGAAAATAGAAAGTGGTGACTAAAAAAAGTATATCTTTGATGCAAAGGAAACAGTGGAACTCAAATAGTAGATATGTTGACCAAAAAAATGCACAAGAGGAAAAACAAAAGAAAATGTGATTGAGAATATAATCCAATTCCTTTATTTGAAGAGGGATACTTAGTTTATACACTAGCAATAGAGATGAAAGAAACTAGAAGCAAAAAACATAAGCCACGAATCACATTAACTGGGTTGGATCAAAGTTCAAAGTAAAAACCACAAAGAGCAGTACGATAAAAAAAAAAGATTAAATCCCACTGATGAAGATTAGATCACCTCAAGCCTCATCGATAACATAACTTTTATACCAAGAAATTAGATCACCTTATCAAAAGCAAATAAATCACGGTGAACTCCATCTTTTATTAAAACATAATTGAAAGAACCAACTTTAAAACCCTACACTGCAAGCCACTGTCTTGTTTAATAGAGGTGTAAAAAGGTTTTAAAGTGAATATGAATACAATCTAAAAACTTGTTCCTTGAATATATTTATTTATTCTAAAATATTACAGCACGCAAATTTCATTCTAGATGCATTCGCAGCTTCTCACCTTCACCTTTGTATTCTTGTCTGTCTATACAAGCATGCCCAATATATGCACTTACCAAAGCACAATAAAAGAATGTTAGAGAATAATTAGCACAAATATACTATTGTATAAATATAGCTATTTATACCAAAACAATATATGGGAGAGAGGGAAGTTAGTTTTCTCTAAAAGCTTCTTCACCTGAGAGAAAGAGAGAAGATTAGTTAGCTTTTTTCCTAAAAGCCCTTCACCTAACATTTTTAAATAGCTACTTGTTTCCCTTTTCCTTCATAAAAATTAAGCTACTTAAGTTTTTAAGAGCTTTTAAAAAAATGAGTTTGGCACATTTTCTACTTTTAAGGAGAAGAGAAACTCAAATAAGTAGAGCAAAACACTACCTAGGACAAAGATTAACAATTATGAGATTTTAGGAATTCTTGAACATAATGCTTACTCTAATAGGCAATTCTATTGAATTAGGGTTTCTAATAGGAAATGGTTGATTTGTCAAAGAATTATATCAAATTTTAATCATAATTATGAATCTATTCTTCAATCATATTTCTAGGACTTTTAATTAGAATGAAACTGAGGGTTATATGGGGTCAAAGGTTAGGAGAACTCTGATAGGAGTAATATGTGGGGGAAAATATATACTAGGAGGGTGTAATAAACAATATAGCAGTTGTTGTAGTCAACATAACTAATGGATAATTAGTTATAACTAACTTAGAAGGGAGGGAAGCTATAAATAGAGGGAAAATAACTGTAAAGGGTACCTGTTTGGTAGTTGGAGGTTGTGACCTTGAAATCACACTTGTAATTGCAGGAGGTTATACTCCAAACTTCAATAAACACTATCTTTTTCCTTCTTTGCCTGATCCAGTTCCTATCACTGGTATCAGAGCTCCAATCTTGGGGCTGTGAGGGGTGAATGGGATCGAAGAACAGTAACAAGTTGAAGGCTCTTGAATGCGCAATGGAGGAAACTCGAGAGGTTACGGGGCAGAATCGCGAGGCTACGGAGGCCAATCGGGTCACGATTGAAACCCGATTGGGTTCTATTGAAGGCATGTTGATGAAGCTCGCCACGACTTGGGAGAAGCCGACGATGGAGGAGCAGGTTCAGGCGAAGGGGGCGAAAGGCAAGAACCGAGAAGAAGAGGACGTGGGGGCGCGACAATGGAGGCATATCGAAATGCCTATTTTTACGGGGGAGGACCCAGTGGGCTGGGTATCGAGGATTGAGAGGTATTTTCAGCTTTAGGCAGTAAGGGAGGATGAGAAGCTGAAAGCAATCTTGGTAGCCATGGATGGGGAAGCACTAGCCTGGTTCCAGTGGTGGGAGTCTTGGAATTCGAACCAATCTTAGGAAGAATTCAAGACTGCCTTAGTGAAAATGTTTCAAAGCTCGAATTTAGGGAGCCCTTTTCAGGCTCTGTTGGCTTTGAAGCAGGAAGATACAATGCAGAGATACATTGGGCCATTTGAGAAGCTTGTGGGAGCAGGGAAAGGATTGGGGAAATTTTTTTAGTGGAGGTGTTTGTGAAGGTGCTGAAAGAAGAGATTGGGATAGAGGTCAGGCTACATGAGCCTAGAACACTGTTGGACACCATGTTAAAAGCAAGCCAGGTTGAGGAAAAGAATAAAATTATGGGGAATTTACCCAGAACTGGAAGATGGGTGCCACAATTTCCAATGCCTAGTTTTTCGGGCCCAATAAGTGGGAAAGAATGGCAGCATAGGAGTGGCATGGTGTTGGAAGCTGTTAGGGGAGCTAAAATATAATAAACATGGTTTCTAAAAAAAAATTATTATTTTAATTTGGCACTGATAGCGTGGCACTGTAGCAAATCTGACGCTGATAGTGTGGCACTGTAGCTGAAGGCTATTTTTCATGGTTTTTGGCGCGATTAGCGCTAGGAACGGCGCCGTTAGCGCCATAATTTGACCTGTGGCGCGGTTAGCGCCAGATGTGGCGCCGGTAGTGCCAGAAATGCCCTGGAAAACACATTTTCTCTGGATTTTGGCGTGGATAGCGCCAAAAGTGCTCCAGAAAGTGTATTTCCTCTGGAAACTGGTGCGATTAGCGCCAGAAGTGGCGCGGTTAGCGCCAGAACTCGTCTGGGCCCGTATAAAAGGCCAAATTGTGTTTTTCAGAAGGAAAAACCTTCTTTTCTTCTTCCCCAGCGCCATTCTGCCATTATTGAAGCTCCCAAGCTTCATGAACCCTTGTTTCTTGACCAAAACACTTCCTTTAACCTCTAATCTTGAGAAAAACATGTTGTGAGCTTGAATCCTTCATCAAAAACCCCTACAAAGCTTTGATTAGAGAAATCCCTTTCTCAAGGGAAATCTGTAGAACTCGAGTTTGGCGAGGAACGGCGGCGATTCACGGACACCCAGGCTAGGAGAGGTGGTCCAGAGGCCTTCCTTGTCATCTTTGAGATAAGAAACTCGAGTTTCACCGTTTAATTGTGAATTGGGGTTTTGGGTGAATAGTGACCCACTTGTGATAGAGCTAGAATTAGCCTTGGGTCCTTTAGAAAAGTGTGTTTAGAACGTTGTGGTGATGAAGGATTAGCTTTCAAAGGTTAGTTTGGTGAACTTTGGTTTTGGGCTCTATAGTTATGCATGTGTGACTATTGTGTTGAGTCACTTGATGATATAGAGACATGCAAGAGCCTTGGTACATGGTTTGGGGGTGTCTGAGAGACCATGATGAACCTTAAGTTAGAAGATAGAGAGAGATTGATATGGAAAGGAAGAGTGTTTCCTTTCATATAAACGGTTGAAAATCGTTACTGATTGTTGATTGCATGCCTAATGTAGGGCGTGAGATTCAGACTACTGGTGGTGGTCACCACGAAGCTGGGAGAGCCGGTATTGAGCTGAGATCAGGTAAGCTCATTGTTCTTGGAGTTTGTTCTCCTTTATTGTGTTTCACTGTACCCAAAGAGGGTAATGGTCTGACATGTTATGCACATGGATATTTTTTTGCTGTTATACTAAGACTTGGATATGATGATTGATATTGTCTATACACTGAAATAGTGTTATTTTCTGTATTGGTGATAAAATGAATGAAAGGATAGAGATGATGATATGATATTAGGAGAATTCTCTGTCCAGTAGAATAGAATAGAGAGATTCCGTAGGAATGTACCTGTCAGAGAGCTCCTCAGGCAAAGGCAATAAGCCCTGAGGTAAGGTACCTGTCAGATGCCCTTCTACGGAGTAGGTATCCAATGCGGTTCTAAGGAAATGTACCTGCCAGATGAACTTCTTAGGCAAAGGCAATAAGTCCTAAGATAAGGTACCTGTCAGATTATCCTCCTCAGGCGTTGGGCAAAGTTAAAGAGGGTTTATCCATTGGATAGACATTCTTTCAGTACTGATGATGTGTGTATAAATATGGCTGTATTATGATATATTTATTATAAGTTTTATGGAAGCCGAGAAGGCTGATGATATGAGAATGATAAATTGATATTGTTATTCTGGATCTGTGTTTGTGAGTGGACCAGGGGGGAGGGAAACCTCCAAGAACCCTGAGTTTACTGAGATTATTATCTCACCCCTGTTGGGGCTCATGTTGCAGGTGATGATACAAGAGTAGCTGATAGATCCCAAGGCAAAAGGCCTAAGCAGGGATAGTATTGTTGATAACTCTAGGCATAGATGACTAAGTATGTTGGCTCACATTTTTTATTATGCCTGTACTTGTACAGTTTTGAGAAAAAGTACTTGCCTTGTACAAGAATTCACCATATATGTATATAATGTACTTTTGATATTGTTTCTGCTTCCTAAGTTTTATTTTGATTATATTGTAACCGCTGCGTCATTCTGATATAATAACAATGTTAATACGCCGGGTGCACACGGGGTGTTACATAAAACAGGAGGGGAATCTTTGAATAAAAAGAATTTCCATAGATTATCTCCTATGAAGGTAAATGAAAAGATGAGAAAAGAAGAGTGTTTTACTTGTAATGAAAAGTACCATCCCACTCGTGTTTGCAAAAACAAACAGCTAAGATTGATGATCATGGAGTAGGAAGAGGATGAAGATGAGAGGAGGTTAAAGATGAGGAAGTGCATCACTTGTCCTTGCATAGTATTGAAGGGTTTACTTCCAAGAAATCACTCAAGCTATGGGGGAAGGTAAAAAATAGAAAGGTTATGGTGTTGATTGATTGTGGAGCCACTCACAATTTCATTTCCATGAAGTCGGTGAAGGAATTGGAATTAGAAGTTACTCCTACACAATCTTATTCCGTGGAGGCAAGAGATGGTCACAAGGTGAGCGAGCTACCAAGGGGTATGTAAGTCACTTCAAATTGAGTTGCAAGAATTGCAGGTTGTGCAAAATTGTTATCTATTTGAATTAGGGGGCCTGATGCGGTGTTAGGAGTGGAGTGGTTAGTGGGATTATGGGTTGCACCTGAATTAATTAAGGCTACTATAAGTAGAAAATTGATCGGATATAATATGCTAGAGGCTGAGCAAGGATTTGTGATAGAATTGAAGTCCATAGAAGGAGAGGGGAAGGCATAATCGGTGCCTGACTCACTGATTCGGTTGTTGTAGCAGTTTGGGAGGTTTTTAAGGAACCTCAAGGACTGCCACCACTCAGAGAAAGGGATCATGCAATTAATTTGCACACTGGAAGCAATATACCAAATTTGAGGCCTTAAAGTATCCTCATTATCAGAAGAATGAGATTGTGAAATTGGTGGAAGATATGTTGTCTGTTAGAATTATAAGAGCAAGCATCATTCCTTTTGCTAGCCCTGTAATTTTAGTAAAGAAAAAGGATGGGAGTTGGAGGTTTTGTGTAGATTATAGAGCACTTAATAAAATTACTGTGTCTGACAAATTCCTAATGCCTATTATTGAAGAACTGTTGGATGAGATTGGGGGGACTGCATGGTTCTCAAAACTAGATTTGATGGCAGGATACCATCAAATCAGAATGAAGGCAGAGGATGTGCACAAGACAACTTTTAGAACTCATGAGAGTCACTATGAGTTCTTGGTGATGCCTTTTGGGCTAACCAGTGCACCATCAACCTTTCAAGCACTCATAAATGAGGTACTGAGACCTTTCTTGAGACAATTTGCTTTAGTGTTCTTTGATGATATATTAATTTACAGTAGCAGTCTTGAAGAGCATGCCATGCATTTAAAAGCAGTGCTGCAAGTATTACAACAACATGAGTTGCATATAAATAAGAAAAAATGTAACTTTGGCCAGCAATCCTTGGAATATTTGGGACATGTAATTTCAGCTGAAGGGGTAGAAGTTGGTCCAAACGAATTGGTAGCCATGGCTGAGTGGCCTGTCCCTAAAGATGTCAAGGGGTTAAGTGGTTTTTTAGGTTTGACTGGTTATTATAGGAGGTTTGTAAAAGGGTATGGAAAAATGGCATAACCCTTAAATGCTATGTTGAAAAAGAATGCTTTTATGTGGGAGGAGGAGGCACTCAAAGCTTTTGAGAAGCTTAAAGCAGTAATGTAGCAGCTGCCTATTTTAGGAGTACCAGACTTTTCTAAAACATTTATTTTAGAAACTGATGCTTCGGGAAGTGGTTTAGGAGCAGTGCTATTGCAACAAGACAAACCTCTAGCATTTTGGAGTAAAGCTTTATCAGAGAAGGGTAAGCTTAAATCAATATATGAGAGGAACTTGATGGCTGTGGTGTTAGCTGTTAAAAAATGGAGACTTTATTTACTAGAAAAAAAAATTCATTATTAGAACTGATAAAAAAAAGTTTAAAATTCTTAAATGAGCAAATATTATTGAGTGAAGAGCAGTTTAAATGGGCCACAAAATTAATTGGATATGACTTTGATATTCAATATAGGCCAGGAAAAGAAATATTGAAGTTGATGCTTTGTCCAAATAGTTTGGTTTTGAGGCAATTTCAGTGGTGCAAGAGGAAGAATGAAGTGATTGGGAGGAGGAGATGCTAGCTGATCCTCAAATGTATGATATCTTTCAGGGCCTAGTGTCTAGGATAGTTGAGAAGACAGGGTACAGTATACACAGAGGTAAATAGTTTTACAAGAACAGACTGGTATTAACACAAAATTTTGCTAGAATTCCTCTGATTTTAAAGGAGTTGCATGATTCTCCCGTGGAGGGACATTAAGGATTCTTTAAAAATTTTAAAAGAGTGGTTGCAGTAGTGTATTGGCAAGGGATGAAGAAGACAATTAGAGATTATGTGGCTGCCTGTGAAATCTGTCAAAGAAATAAGGCTAGCAATTTGGCACCAGCAGGGTTGCTGCAACAACTACCTGTTCCTACAAGGGTATGGTCAGATATTGTTATGGATTTCATTGGGGTTGCTAAAGGCTCAAGGTAAAGACACTATTATGGTGGTAATTGATAGGTTGACTAAGTATGCTCACTTTTTTGCTCCTAGTCATCCTTACACAAGTAAGGAAGTACCTGATATTTCATTACTGAGGTAGTGAACTTACATGGATTTCCATCATCCATAATTTCTGATAGAGATAAGGTGTTCATTAGTTTGTTTTGGAAGGAGTTATTTAGGAAGGCTGGCACTAAATTGAAAATAAACACTGCATATGACCCTTAGACAGATGGTCAAACTGAGGTGGCTAATAGATGTTTATAAGCTTATTTAAGGCGCTTGACTGACAGCAGACCAAAGCAATGGCCAAACCATTTATCTTGGGCTGAATTTTGGTTTAACACCAATTTTAATATTTCAGCTAAGATATCTCCTTTTCAGGCCTTATATGGACAGATGCCACCTCTATTAATCAAAGGAGCTGATATTCCTTCTAAGTTGGAAGAAATTAATCAGATGAATAAAAACAGAGATGAATTATTGCATGATTTAAGGAGTAATCTACTGAAGGCTCAAGATCAAATGAAGAAGTATGCTAACAAGCATAGAAGGGAGGTGAGTTTTCAGGAGGGGGAATGGGTATTTTTGAAGCTGCAACCTTAGAGAATGAGGTCTTTGGCTAAGAAACCTAATGAGAAATTGAGTCTTAGGTTTTATGGACCTTATAAGGTCATCCAAAGAATTGGAGAGGTTGCTTATAAGCTGGAACTTCCATATGGCAGTAAGGTCCATCCAGTTTTTCATATTTCTTTGCTCAAGAAATGTGTTAAGGATACTTGTTATCTCCAACAATTGCCTGCAGTTTTGACTAAGAATTGGGAATTGCAATTTCAGCCAGAGAAGGTTATGCAGCACAGGGTGTCAGCTGAGGGGAAACAAGAGGTGTTGGTCAAATGGAAGGGGTTACCACAACATGAGAACAACTGGGAATTAGCTGATGAGTTGAAGAAGGTTTTTCCTCACCTGGACCTTAAGGACAAGGTCCATCTTGAAGGGGAGGGTATTGATAGGAGTAATAGATGGGGGAAAATATATACTAGGAGGGTGTAATAAGCAATATAGCAATTGTTATAGTCAGTATAACTAATGCATAATTAGTTATAACTGACTTAGAAGGGAGGGAAGCTATACATAGAGGAAAAATAACTGTAAAGGGTACCTGTTTGGTAGTTAGAGGTTGTGATCTCGAAATCACACTTGTAATTGCAAGAGGGTTATTCTCCAAACTTCAATAAACACTAACTTTTTCCTTCTCTGCCTGATCCAGTTCCTATCAAACTCATACACTGTAACCCTAACACTTCTTGCACATAGAAAATATCCACTCATTACAATCTTTCTTTAAAATAATTTGTGATTTTTTAATTGCTTTGTTTATTTTTTTATTTGCCATTCATAATTGTCCATAATCCTATTTCTTAACTCAAGTAGAGATAAATCCCGTAAGACAACACTCTTTACTATGCATAATTTTGTATACTTGCCCATCTCTTATCACTCTTATTCCTTTGATTTATCCTGTTTAATTATGTTATTAAAAAAGGGAACTATGGAGAGAAGACAAGACAAGTCATGCAAGGAGAATACCTAATCAATAAGATCCTAACATTCTCACATTAGTGATATATCTCAATTGCTTCTTGGAGGAACTAAAATAGGGAGCTGAATAATACCTCATTTTTAGCCTTTATATCTTTTCCACTCCCTGGGACAGGCCTCAAGGCAATTTCCAGATAATCACAGGGTGTTATTTTTCTGTTATCTTATGTTATGTCCAAATAAAAGTCTTGCAAGCAAGAGGAGTTGAGGAATGAAGTAAAAAATGAGACTATACAATACAATCAAAGTAGTATGCTAAGATACCATCACTACAATTATGACGTTTTTGCCCAATGTGTGTGATTGTACACAACCTACCCTTAAGAGCCAAACAAAAATTGGGGAAAACTGTCCTAGCTTAGATGCAGAAGTCTTTCCTCTAGATGCTCTAACACAAAATGTGCTTTGTCATTTGGGTGAAAAGAGAAAGACGATCAAGGGAAGCCTCATCGATACCACCCATCTGAGCAAAAGAAATAGCACCAGCGTTCTAATTGTAGCAAGAAATTCACAATAGTTGTGAGGAGAATAAGGAATAAAGTTTCACGTGTTACTCTATAACAGACTCACTAATTGATCATTGTGTCCGGCGATGTTAATCTTCTCCTTCTTCAAAACCTTCATGTCGAAATCGAGGAGCGCTGGGGCCTTGAACGCTGGTGGTGCATCGGTGAAGCTTTAGGGATTTGAAGCTTAAAGATATAAACACAACCATTATCAACCCTTATTGACAAGAAATAAGATAACTGAAAAACAAAAAATAGAAGGAAAAAAGATAGAAAAATAAGGAGAAGGAAAAAAGCACTAGGAATAGGATTGAGGAATGATGAGAACTAAGAAAATGACAGAGTGAGCCGAAAGAGAGAGAGAGAGAGAGAGAGAGAGAGAGAGAGAGAGCAACAACCTAAAGTTCAATTTTAAATTTCAAATTTGAAATTGAGAAAAGCCAAAGACAAATTCACACATGTGAAAAAGAAGGAAGAATAGTTGTTGAGGAATCAGCGGGAGAGTTGGTGAGAATTCAACGAAACAGTGCTTTAGCTGACATTGCATTTTTTTTCTGCCTACTGCTTTGGCTTATGCTTCTGGTCGTGATTCGGTGGTGTGGATGAAGAAGCTGAGAGAGTGTGATACGTTGACACGTAATGATCGAAGCTGAGAGTTGCTGTGAGAAGGACAATTGTATTCCTAAGCTGAAATGGGTTGCTAGGTTGACACTTAAGATTTTCCAACTTTCTTTTATTAATATAGATAGATATGAGCAAAACTCCAACATAGTAATTTCCTAGTATCACATCAATTAAAATAATAAAGAGAGCCAAAGTTGGTTAAACATAGAACAATGAATTGGTTATTATTCGCTGATTTAATTGAGTAACTTTTTTATTCTTACTCAATTTAGTTGAAACCGAATAATGATTTAATAAAGGGTTACAAATGTTGATACGTGTTCAGTGTTCTATACCGATTGAAAAATAACTTTATTAATTTTATTCTCTTCTTTGAATGTTCATACATACTATCTTCTATCTTTGGATTCTTGCTCGTGCAGTTTATGTTTCTATATTCTTATAATTTATAAATGGGTTCTTTCCTATGTATCAAGAAAATAATTTATAAATGGATAAAAGTTAGATGCATTATCTTAATTTATAAAATTATAAACAAGATACATAAGGTTAAGTATTTGTGTGATTAGAATTGGAGTTTTATTTTATTAACTATATATTCTTTAATATAAGCTTTTACTAGATTTTTTTTGGCAAAAAAAGAGGTGAGATTAGACAGACCAGCAAGCTTGACATCCCCAATTATTTTCGTACCTCAATCCTTATTGCACCTAAAAACACCCTCAATATATTAATTAAAAAAAGTAACATAACACTTGGGAGGGTCAAACCATATTTAAGGAAGAGAAGACTAAAGGAGCTCATAGGAAGGAAACCCATTCGTGTACCTAAGGAACTCCCAGGAAACAAAAGATGATAGCGAATCTCATCAGATATATACCTTGTATGCTGTACACCAAGAGACAAACTTGTCCGCATAAGCATTGTCTTCACAGTAAATATAAGACAATCTAAATCTAATAGTATTAGTGACATTTATACAATGGAACCATCTATTATAAAGATTCCAACGCACCGAAAGAGGATTGGAATAAGAATGAAGAAACAGTTGCAAATCTACAATGGATCCCTTACCTAGAAGCCAACACGAATTGTGAAGCACCTTGGCTACTTTGGACTTGATACCAGGCCATATAGAAGAGGAAATATGTCCACTGATAACTCTCCCATTTTTAATAACTCTTACTCTAAGAAAGCTTAGTCCATTGCATCTCCGAAGAGACCGATCTAAGACCCAATCCACCTTCAGCAAAAGGTTTGCATTAAGAGAGCCGTTGGAAGGATTAATAATTTTACCAAATTTGAATGTAATTAACCATAATTCAATTTCAAAATTATTCTTAGTATTCAAGTATTGTCGTTGAGCTGTACTCGACTAAAATTTTTGAATTTGTTGAAATCCAATCAAATAAAATCTGATCATCCTTATCCGTTGATGCTTCACATGACCATTTTATTAATGGACTCACAAGAAGCTTGTATGTTTAAAAAATTAATATTTTAATTTTAAAACCTTCACCCATTCAATATTTTGTTACAAGGAATTTTTTTTAAAAATTGTTCAATCATTAATCTAGAATTTGCAATTCATAATGATTATTAATTTGAATTCAAAATCATAATAAATCTAATCATTAGTCAAAAATTTTAAATTCATAATGATTATTAATTTGAATTCAAAATCTTTTAAAAAATAAAATAAATCTAATCATTAATCTAGAATTTGAAATTCATAATAATTATTAATTTGAATTCAAGATCATAACAAATCTAATCATTAATCTAAAATTTTAAATTCAATTTTAAACATAATTTCCTGTATTATCTTATTGTTTCCATAATGATCATTAATCTAGTTGTTGGGACATAATAATTATTAATAAAATAATTTAAATTCA
>PYAF01001006.1:178097-195301 GCA_007407185.1 Glycine tomentella
ATAAAATTCATGGGATATATTTTTTATGAAGTACAAAATTTTATAATAACACAAATTTGATGCATATATATATATATACACATATATATATATAGTATACATCATACAAAATTTTGGTGCGATTTTTATAACATTTAACATTTTATATTATATTAATATAATTAACTAATGTGCGTGTGTATATATATATATATATATATATATATATATATATTAGTCTATTTTATTAATTAAAATATAATAGATGAATATATTAAAAAGTTAAAATTTATAGATTATAAAATTAATACTTGTGCAGGGCACATAATACACTGACGAGCTAGAGAAACGTAAAGTCTAGTTAGTTATGATAAACTCTTTTCGGGAGGGATTTGATTATCTATTTAAGACCTCTAAATTTCCAAATGAATTTAATTAATTATAATTATGGTGTGATCATTGGAACATGATAAGTGTATTTGTGTATGTGATCATAGACGAAAGAGGATTTCAATAAAGGTAGTGAAAGAAAGGGGGATGGAGAGAGATCATGTAAAATGAGTAAGAGTTGTTTTATTCATCATGAGGGTACGTGTAACACCCTGACAATAATTACAATTCATCTGTAAGAAAAAATTCTGTGTTGTGTCATATATGCTTATGTGTATTTAATTACAATGATTATATCTTTTCAATTATTGATTTTTGTGCATTATATATATATATATATGTATGTATGTATGTATGTATGTATGTATGTATGTATGTATAAGCTTTATAGAGAAATAGAAATTGTTTGAGTTAGTTTACCATCTATGCCATAATTGCATTACCCACTGAGTCATAGTGTAATTTGTCTCTATGTCAGTAGATGTTGTGTAAGTTTTACTCTAAGTACACATATTCCTAAGGAGGTTAACACAATAATCGTGGAAGTTAGCAGATTAATTCTAGATGTTTAAGATAAATTTACCAGTTTTGATGAAAGCAATTTTTACCATTTTTGTCTATGCCTACTTTATCCATTTTTGGTTAAAAATTCAAAAGCAAAACTACCTACTTATTGTTGGATTTAAAGGAAGCTGCAAGAAGATTGAAGAAAGGATGACTTAGTGTTTTTGCTTTTTACATGCCCAATCAAGTTTGAAGGCATTTGTAAGTTTGAAGGCATTTGTGATCTTTCATTGCATTTGCATTCTCATCCTCATGCATACATGTTTTTGATTGATGAACTAAAGTTGCTCAAATGATTTTACAAGAATTCAATTTCTCATGGCTAAGTTTTTGGAAAAATTAAAACTTACTGCTTTAATCGATTACACAATGTTTTAATCGATTAAATGTCTTTGTTCTAAACCTGGAAAAGCCTTGAAGAACATATTAATCAATTACAGGCTTCTTGTAATCGATTACATAGTGCAATATGAAAAATCATGCATTACTGGTATAATCGATTACCATCCTTCGTAATTGATTACATAGGCTATTTTCATATTTTGAGCTTTATTGGTTTAATGATTACCAATATTATGTAATCGATTATTATGCATTTTTTCACATACATATAGACTTCTTTAATCGATTACACTGCGTATTAATCGATTATCTTGTTCATGAAAACATTTCCAGAAAGCTCAAGAACATATTAATCGATTATATGGTATTTTAATCGATTACATATGGTAAAATAATCGATTACACTATCGTTTTAATAGATTATTGTCAGTTAAATCAGTTTTATATAAAGCTTTGTGGGTCAGCTCTTTATAAATAGACCTTGTACGAATTATTCAATGCATATGAGTGACTTACCCAAAAGACACAAAACTTTCTAAGAGTTCAAGAGACTGATTTTTGAGTGAAAAACATATCGTGTGAAGATCATGATTTCTGAGTTTTTTGAGAAGATGTGTTAAAGAAAGAAAGTGTTTCAAGATAGTGATCTAAGCATTAGATTTCTTACAAGCTAGGTTGTGTGGTAATCTCAATTCATTTCATTCATATATACATGAAGGATCACAGTTTGTGTTTATCTTGAATCTTTCATTTTAGATTTTCTAATATTTTTTGTTGTATTGTGATAAATCAATTTGATTATGTCAAGCTTTCTAGAGTAGGGTTCTCTAGGTGAAAGATCTGAGTAGGGTTCTCAAGATCTTCGTGATTTGTATTCTAATAGGGATTTAGAATTCAGATTCTTTATCTAGTGTTGATAAAGATAATCACTTGTAAATAAATTGCTTGTAAAGAATATTTTGATTTAGTGAAAACTCTAACCTAGCGTTGGTTGGAAGACATTGGATGTAGCCTCCAAGTTTGTGAGATGAACTAGTATAAATTGTTGTGTCTCTTATTCTAATTCTATATATCTCTCATTGCTTGTGTTTGGGTAATCAAGATATAATCAACAAGACAAAGGTTCTGTCATTACTTGCATAACAAGGTTGATCTTGGTTGAAAGAAAAGTTCTAGTTTGAAAAATGTTTATGTGATACGATCCATATTTCAAATTCCGCAAATTGTTTCAAGAATTTTTAAATACCTGTTTTAAACCAATTCACCCCCCTCTTGGTTTATTTGAAGAGTGTTTATTATGTTTTCACTTATAGCACCCTTTGGCATGTCCAACATGGCCATCAAATGGTCATTCAAGCTTGTCAATTGAACATATCAATAGCCTTGCATCATTTTCCATCATTTCTCACCATTTTCTCTCCAAAAACGAAAACTTGGACCTTTATTCTTCTTTATCTTGCACGAGATTTTCAAGGAGGAAGAGACCACCATTTTCATCTTCTTCCAAGCTCCATTTTAGTGTTTTGAGACTCCTTCTCTCAAAGCCTTGGTAGGAAGCCCTTTAACCTCTCTTTTCCTTCTTATTTCTTTCTCATTTTCGCGCAAAATTCTTACTTGAGGTTCCAAAATTTGTTTTTCATCCTTGGAAGCTTGAAACTTCAAGATCTGAGCTTTTGTTCCTTGACCATTTCTTGGAAGCTTCACTCAAGTAAGGGGAGTCTTTTCACTTCTTAAACCATAACATTGTCGTCTTTGGAAGCCAGGCTTCATTACATGTTGTGATGTTTAAAATTTTGTTTCTGCTGCCATGATTGGAAATGGATGATTTGTTGTTTTTAGAAGTTGTAAGGTTAAAAATGAATTCTTTGGATGTTAAAACATTGGGCTAGTCTTAAACTTCACTTAAATCAAAGTTTTCAGCAAAAATTATGAATAAAACAAGTTTTAGGTCCTTTTATTGGATAAAGTATGCCACAAAATTATGATGGCAGTGGGAGCTGTATAAACTGTTTTTCTCAAAGTTTTGACCTCAAAAATAAGTATGATAGATTTGAAAATGTAGGGTAGCATTATGATTCATGAAAAACTGATTCCTGGAGCACCTAGAACACTAAAAAGAAGTTCTGAGTGAAACTTTGTAAAATTGAGCAACAAAGTGATTTTAGATAGTAAACAACTTAACATTGGAAACCATGCCTCTAAATAAAGTTACCGTAGAATTATTTATTTTGGAATTCTTGATTTAATTGTCATGTGATTGAAAACAATAGGAATACCCACAATAACCAAGAGGGGGTGAATTGGTTTAAACTTGATCTTTTAAAATTATTTATAAAATCAGAATCAAAGGATCTTAATCAATTTTAAACCAAGAATTCTTTTAATCAATCATATTACTCAGCACAAGAAATCAATAGCTCAAAACAGAACTTGTTAAGTAATGATAATAACACCAAGAACAAATGAACAAGATTACTTGTAGAGATAGAGATAAAGAAAATCAACACAAGCAATTTATATTGGTTCACTTCTCAAGAGAAGCTACATCTAGTTTCTTCTAATCAACACTAGATTAGAGTTCCACTATTATAAAATTCAGTTCTTACAAGCTTTAGAACAATCCCTCTTTATCAACCCTAGATAAAGAATAGAAATCTAAAACCCTATTAGACTCCTAATGATCAAGAACAAGAGAACACTACTCTGTTCTTCCCTAGAGAACACTACTCTAGAACAAGCTTCAAAGAACTCTTTACAATAGTATCAAATAATAAAAGTTGCAAAAACCAAATTACAATCAAAGATTATGGAGAGAAACATCCTGATGATCCAATGAATAGGAATGCATGTTGTTTACCAATCAAAGTTGAATGAGAAAATAGACTTCAGAACATGATTTCCAAAACTTCTTTGAGAATTCTTGCCCAAAAAATCATTCAAAACCCATGAAGATTAAAAAGTGGGACAAGACTTTAGTTAACCCAGAAAATCACTTTGGAACTTTGAGAAGACTTGTGTATATTCAGAAATTTTGAAGTATTCAAGTTGTGTTTCAAGACAAGCCTTAGACATATTTATAACAACTTTTTGTAACAGACTGTAATCGATTACACGTGCCAAATAATTGATTAAAATTACTCATGTAATCGATTAAAGTGTTCAAGGCTAAATTCTGGGTTTAACAACGAACAAAATAATTGATTAAACCGAGCTGTAATTGATTAAAGCAGTAAAGTTTTATATCTGAAGCCTCTTGTTTAATCGATTACAATATTTGGTAATCGATTAAGGCAGTGAAGGTTCCTTAAGAAACAAGCCTATGTAATCGATTACAATGTATGGTAATCGATTAAATTAGTGAAACATGATTTTCAAGATAGCTTGTGTAATCGATTACTGTATATGATAATCGATTAAAGCAGCAATGTATTACTTTTGATTTACACTATGTAATCAATTACAAATATTTAGTAATCGATTAAAATGTTCTTCAATGCTTTTCCAGATTTAAAACTTTAGCAAATAATTGATTATACTGATGTGTAATCGATTAAAACAGAAGAATTGCATTTTTCCAAAAACATTACCCATTTAGTTCTTTTTCGAAATAGCTTTGATGTTTTGATGAAAACATCTAAGCATGTAAATGATTATACACATGCAAATACAAGAATCAACACATTGGCTTCTCATACACTTCATTTTGGATTTCAATCTTCAAGGCATGTGAAAAGCTCAAAACATTCTTCCAAGTCAAAAGCTTCATTCTTCTTGTTACTCCCCCTATATCCAACAATCTCCCCCTTTTTGGATTTGAACATGCCAAATATTGTTTGACCATGTGTTAAAGATTTGAAGTGCTTTGAGGGATGAAAAAGATAGAAGTCTTGAACTTTGTTAACCTGAAAACAAATAAGTCTCTTTGCCAAGAACAAGTGTTAAGATATCTGTTGGCATAGACATTGATCATTTACTTCCATTAGTTAGCTTCTGTGACTTAGTTTGCTCCCTTTTACTTAGTTAATTTCTTCATTCATCAATTTGTAAAAATACAACAAAAAACAGAGCATAACAGAGAGCAAAATAGAGTTGGTTTTCAATCAAGTTTAATCAATCAATTTTTTCTCCCCCTATTTGGCTTTTCAAAGGCAAAAGATAGCACAACAATAGTGAGAAAAAGAAATACACATTTCATTAATCAAAGGGAAAGACAGTACATGAATTAGAAAACAAAAAAAAAGAGAGCAATAATAGAAAATACAAGAAGCCTAAAGAAGTTTAGCAAAATCATCAAGCACAAGTCTAGCTTCTATGTTTTCTAGCCTAGATTTCATCTTCTCCAAAGATGAATTTGTCTCAGCACTGTGCTCATGATGCAGTGACAATAAGGCATCCATCTTTTGAATCATAAGAGATTCAAATGGATTGTAAGATGGTTGAGCAGGGCCTTCATCTTCAGCATCCTCATCAGCCTCTTCACCAGCTTCTCCTTCATTCCCAGCAGCAGGGAGTTGTTGTCCAGCCATTTGCCAGCCATGAGGGGTCTTGACCATCCACAGCTTGGTAAGATGCTTCTCTTTGATGAGGTTGTTGCTTGAATTTGTGTTGTCAACAACCTCATTAGAGACATCTATGTTGAAATAATCAATGAACCTGGACACAAGGATAGCATATGGAAAGGGATAGTTCATTAACCTTTTAGACTTAAGCATTATTTCCTAAAAAATAAGAATCCAATTCATCTTAATTGAATTTTTCATGCCATACACAAGCTGTAAGTCACCATCAGTGGCTTGGGCATGATTGGTGGCTCTAGGGGTCAAGATGTAGGTGATTATGTAATGAAGAAGTCTATCTCCATGAGTCATGGGGCCAGTACTCATCCTAAGATTCAACCTCATGTGAGGATCAAGAAGCATTCCCCTATAGGTATCTATCTTACTATACCCCAGCTTCTTCCTCAAATTTCCTTTCACCTTCAAAGGAAACACCAGCAACAACTTCCCATACTTCTGGAGTGATTTCCATGACCACTCCATTGACTTGAGACATGAGTGTCCCATACATGGAAGCCTTAGCACAGGTGTAGAACACCTTCACTAATTCAGGGTAAAGTACCCTTCATTTCAACAAACTTTTTTTTCAATCCCTAGGCTTCAATGAAAGCAAGGAATTGAAAACCTTCTTTTATAAATCGTTCAAGGTCAAGGTGTTTGGGAGGACAGACTAATTTGGTGGCATTGAACTGAAGATAGGTCATTTTGTCTCTCTCAGCAGGAAACCAATGGTCTAACCTATTGGCAGCAGGGTTAAAGGTTTCAGCGGCCTTTCTCTTGGAAGTTTTAACTTTCTTAGATGTGGACATGGCTAATGGATGATGAGAGACTATCTGGACAGAGTTCTAAACTTAGAGGGAAGAAGAACATAATAGTGCTTAAGAAAGAAGATGAAGATGGTGTGATTTCTTCCTTCAACATAGGCTGTATTTATAGAAGATTTTAGGCTCCAAAGTTCAAATTTGAAATGAGGAACAATTAATTCGAATTAAACCACTAACATTAAAGCATAGAAGATTCAAATTTTGAATTAGTTGGGAGTTAGGCAGTTACAAATTCCAAGAAAATCTTGCAGATTCTGCAGTAACTTCAGGAATAATCAATTATATGCCTATGTAATCGATTAATTCGTAAGCAAAAATCAGTTTCTGCAGAAAGCTGTAATCGATTAATTCGTCAAGTAATCGATTATTTCAGTAATTCAGTTAAAGAAGATGAAGTGTAATCGATTATTTACCATATGTAATCGATTATTACAAGGAGATTTGAAATGTAAAATGAATTTGAAGCTTGTATAATTGATTAATTCGAGTCGTAATCAATTATTCCAGAAAGATTTGAATTTTTTGAAACAGTTTCTTAAACAATTTAATCAATTACCATTCACCGTAATTGATTATTCTAGTGAATTTGAATTTTGTAAAAAGAATTTTATGATGTGTAATCGATTAATCCGTGGCTTAATCGATTATTCCAGGGAAATTCATTTTTTGGATTTATTTTTCTGTGAAGAATAATCGATTATCCTAGGTGTGTAATCGATTACAGAAGCATAGATTTGATACATAACAGTTTTTCAAGTTCATTTAATCAATTAATCCGTGCTTTAATCGATTATTACAATGAAAATATCAAAATGAATAGTGTTTTATGCAGCACAACTTGGAATTTTGGAGGCACATGTAATGATTAATAAAGTAAGAAGCTATTTCACATGGATAAACACATAACAATCAAGCTAGTAAAGATTAGATTCATCAAGGATACCTAGCATGTTTCTAAGAGTATAGAATCTATCTCTAGCAAAAGGTTTAGTGAATATATCAGCCAATTGATTGTGAGTATCAATGAAGTCAATTTTGATATTACCTTTTTGGATGTGATCTCTAAGGAAATGATGTCTTATCTCAATGTGTTTGATCCTTGAGTGCATTATTGGATTCTTGGAAATGTTGATAGCACTTGTGTTGTCACATAGCAGAGGTATTTATTTTAATTCTACACCAAAATCTTGCAATTGTTGCTTTAGCCATAGGCTTTGAGCACATCAACTTCCAGCAGAGATGTACTCAACTTCAGTTGTTGATAAAGCAACACAAGATTGTTTCTTGCAATGCCATGAGATTAGTGAACTTCCTAGTAGATGACAAGTTCCACTAGTGCTTTTTCTATCCAACTTACATCCTGTAAAGTCAGAATCAGAATAACCAACTATATTAAGTGATGCACCTTTAGGATGCCAAAGACCAACTTTTGGAGTTGATTTGTGATATTTGAGGATCCTTTTGACTGCAGTGAGGTGTGATTCTTTGGGATTTGCTTGATATCTTGCACACAAACACACACTCAACATAATATCTGGTCTACTAGCTGTCAAATACAGCAAAGATCCAATCATTCCCCTAAACTTTGACTCATCAACTTTTTTTCCTTTTTCATCTGAATCTAGATAGGTTGATGTTGCCATTGGAGTTACAACATCTTTGCTTTTCTCCATTTCAAACTTTTTGATCACTTCAAGGCAATACTTGGTTTGATTTAGAAATGTTCCATCCTTCATTTGTTTCACTTGAAGTCCAAGAAATAATGTTAATTCTCCCATCATTTACATTTCAAACTCATTCTGCATAGAAATAGAAAATTCTTTGCACAACGATTGATTAGTTGAACCAAAAATTATATCATCAATATATATTTGAACCAATTAAATATCATTGCTTTGCCTTTTGATGAACAAGGTTTTATCAACATGCCCCCTTGTGAAAGATTGTTCAAGCAGAAATTTGCTTAATCTCTCATACCAAGATCTTGGAGCTTGTTTTAAAACATAGAGAGCTTTCTTAAGTTTAAAAACATGATTTGGATGTTTGAAATCAATAAAACCAGGAGGTTGCTCCACATATATTTTCTCCTCAATATATCCATTTAAGGAAACACTTTTAACATTCATTTGAAAAGTTTAAAACCCATTAAACATGCATATGCAAGTAATAACCTAATGGCTTTCAACCATGCAACTGGTGCAAAGGTTTCCTCATAGTCAATGCCTTCCTCTTGGTTGTAACCTTTTGCAACCAATCTAGCTTTGTTTCTGACTATGATTCCACTCTCATCAAGTTTGTTTCTAAAAACCCATTTAGTGCCAATAGGTTTGAGAGAAGAAGGTCTAGGAACAAGTTTTCAACCTTCATTTCTCTTAAATTGGTTCAATTCATCATGCATGACATGCATCCAATGTTCATAAATTAAGGCTTGATCAATATTTTCAGGTTCTATTTGTGAAACAAAAGCCATATTACAACAGAGATTTCTTAATGATGATCTAGTAGATACTCCCTTTGAAACTTCACCAATTATGTTGTCAAGGGAAAGATCCCTTGTGGTTCTCCAATCTTTTGGCTCTTTAACTGCTGTTGACTGTTTTGTTTCAACAATTAGCTCTTCCTTTTCTTTATTTATTGAGCCATTTAGTTAAATAAACTCCTCCAAAGGTTCTGCATCAATATCACACTTCTTTTCCTCTTTAGAGGGATTAGATTCATCACAAATAACATGAACTGATTCTTCCATGCATAAGGTTCTTTTATTGAAAACACTATATGCTTTGCTATGTAATGAATATCCAAGGAAAATGGGTTCATCAACTTTAACATCAAATTTTCCAAGTGATTCTTTACTATTATTTAACACAAAACACTTACAACCAAATGCTCTCAAATGAGAAATGTTTGATTTTCTACCTTTGTATAGTTCATAAGGGGTTTTCTTCAAAATAGGTCTTATTAGTAATCTATTGAAAGTGTTGCAAACTGTACTTACAACATCAGCCCAAAAATATTTAGGCAAGTTTGTCTCATTAAGAAAAGTTCTTGCACCTTCTTCAAGGGATCTATTTTTCCTCTCCACAACACCATTTTGTTGAGGTGTTCATGGAGCTGAAAAATTATGGTTAATTCCATTTTCTTTACAGAATTTTTCAAAATGTTCATTTTGGAATTCTCCACCATGATCACTTCATATTGAGATAATTTTGCTTCCCTTTTCATTTTGAGCAAGTTTGGCTAATTTTCTAAAAGCATTGAAAGCATCACTCTTGGATTTAAAAAACAAAGTCCATGTGAATCTAGAGTAATCATCTATAATGACAAGCACATAGTAATTATCTCCTAAACTCATAGTTCTAGAAGGACCAAACAAATTTATCTTAAGTAATTCAAGAAGTCTTGAAGTAGAAATAACATTTTTACTTTGAAAAGAATTTTTTGTTTGTTTCCCCTTTTGACAAGCAGCACATAATTTGTTCTTTTCAAACTTGAGTTTAGGTAAGCCAATAACTAAATCTTTTTAATTAGCTTGTTCATATGATGCATGCCAAGATTCATCAATTTTACTTATTAAGCAAGAAGTGTTGTGAAAGAATGCATGATCTATGGAGAGTAAATAAATATTACATTTTCTTTTACCTATATGAATCACCTCACCATTTTGTCCATCACATATCATGCAGCAATTGTCATTGAATGACACTTTGAACCCTTTATCACCAAGTTGGCTTATACTTAGGAGGTTATGCTTTAAACCTTCCACATAAAGAACATTTCTTATTTTGGTTTTAAAGTTGTCTCCTATATTTCCTTCTCCTATCATCTTCCCTTTGTTGTTGTCTCCATAGGTGACAAATCCACCATATTTAAGAGTCAGATTTGTGAGCATTGATATGTCACCGGTCATATGTCTAGAGCATCCACTATCAATATACCATAATGATGATCTTGCTCTTAGACATAGCTGCAAAATTCAAATCAATTTTCAAAGGAAGGTACCCAATTGAGGTTGGGTCCATAGGGGTTAGCCACTTTCTTCTTCTTTTGCACCCAAATACATTCTCCATTAGGCACATAGAATCTCCTAGTATAGCATTTATAAGATGTATGTCCTTTCATCATACAATAGTTACATATTATAGATTTTAATGAATTCCTTGAGTAAGTATTTTGATTGATCTTTGAATCATAGAAATTCTTTTGATTTTTCTGTTTTGGTGGTACAAATATAGTTTTGCCTAAAGACTTTGAGCCTTGTTTGTACCCCTAAGCAGAAGTATCTCCAGCATATTTTTGCAAACTCATCATTTCAACTAAGTTGCATCTACCTTTGTAAAACTTTCTTAAAAGATCAATCAAATCACTAATCTTAGATAAGAGTAACAGGTATTTTTCTCCTTGACTTATTTTGTAACCATCAAAATCCTTTTGCAACATATTGTATTTATCAACATTAGATGAAGAAGAAGCACATACACATCCATTCATTTTGTAACTTGAAACAAGTTTTTCATTTTCTTCTTTCAAGTCACAAATTTTAGCTTGCAATTCTGTAATTTTTGTAACATGTCATCTAAGATTTCCTTTTAGCTTATTATTGGATATTGTAAGCTTTTTGGCTTCTTCATGCATTTCATGAAAAGCATCAATGACTTGATCAAATTCAAAACTTATCTCAGTTCCAGCACTTGAGAGATCATCATCTTCATTAATTGTGGAAGTGAGACACACATTTGCTTCTTCATCTGTAGTTGATGATTTATAAGTTGTTGACTCATTATCTTCCCAAGCTACATAAACTCTTTTAGGCTTTCACTTTGTTGTTTTTTCAAAAAGATAGAGCATTCAGATTTAATGTGGCCAGGCTTACCACATTCAAAGCAAGTGAAGTTGTTGTCACTCTTTTTATTGTTGTTGTTGTTGTTGTTGTTCTTTGTGAACTTTTTGTTCCTGTTTATTCTCAAGAACATGCTGAACTCTTTGACAATTAAATTCATGTTGTCCTCTTCATCTTCTTCACTTGAGTCTTCCACTTTTTCAACCTTTGAGAATGCAGCTTTCAAGGCTATGCTTTTATATTTCTTTTCTGCATCTTCTACATTGGTTAGTTGTGACATTTCAAATTCATACTCAAAAAGGTTACCAAATAGTGCAGCCATGGACATTTTGGATAGATCTTTTGATTCTTTGATTGCTGTCACCTTTAGTTGCCATGGTCTTGTGAGACACTTCAAGATTTTGATATTCAATTCTTCATCATCAAAAATCTTTCCAAGACCAAAAAGATGATTTACTATGTGAGTGAATCTTGTTTGAAGCTGAGATATGTTTTCTGTGGGATTCATCTTGAACATTTCATACTCAAGTTTTTATAGGAATCACATGACCTTTTTCTATTGCATTCCAAACACCTGGGTCATTTGATTGAATAAAGATTTTTCATTCTATTTTTCCAAAAACTGAAGTGCTCTCCTTCAAACATCGGAAGACGATTGAGGGAGGCACCATCCTCGAAGGTAATTTGTGTGGTATTCATTTTCTTTTTAAAGAAAGATAGTGATCTTGAATAACACTCAAGAACATGCTCTTGATACCAATTGAAAACAATAGGAATACCCACAATAACCAAGAGGGGGGTGAATTGGTTTAAACTTGGTCATTTAAAATTATTTATAAAATCAGAGTCAAAGGATCTTAATCAATTTTAAACCAAGAATGTTCTTAATCAATCAAATTACTCAGCACAAGAAATCAATAGCTCAAAACAGAACTTTTTAAGTAATGATAATAACACCAAGAACAAATGAACAAGATTACTTGTAGAGATAGAGATAAAGAAAATCAACACAAGCAATTTATACTGGTTCACTTCTCAAGAGAAGCTACATCTAGTTTCTTCTAATCAACACTAAATTAGAGTTCCACTATTATAAAATTCAGTTCTTACAAGCTTTAGAACAATCCCTCTTTATCAACCCTAGATAAAGAATAGAAATCTAAAACCCTATTAGACTCCTAATGACCAAGAACAAGAGAACACTACTCTGTTCTTTCCTAGAGAACACTACTCTAGAACAAGTTTCAAAGAACTCTTTATAATAGCATCAAATAATAGAAATTGAAAAAATGAAATTACAATCAAAGATTATGGAGAGAAACAACCTGATGATCCAATGAATAGGAATGCATGTTGTTTACCAATCAAAGTTGAATGAGAAAATAGACTTCAGAACATGATTTCCAAAACTTCTTTGAGAATTCTTGCCCAAAAAATCATTCAAAACCCATGAAGATTAAAAAGTGGGACAAGACTTTAGTTAACCCAGAAAATTACTTTGGAACTTTGAGAATGCTTGTGTGTATTCAGAAATTTCTAAGTATTCAAGTTGTATTTCAAGACAAGCCTTAGACATATTTATAACAGCTTTTTATAACGGACTGTAATCGATTACACATGCCAAATAATCAATTAAAATGACTCATGTAATTGATTAAATTGTCACTTAATCGATTAAAGTGTTCAAGGCTGAATTCTGGGTTTAATAACGAACAAAATAATCGATTAAATCGAGCCGCAATCGATTAAAGCAGTGAAGTTTTATATCTGAAGCCTCTTGTTTAATCGATTACAATATTTGGTAATCAATTAAGGCAGTTAAGGTTCCTTAAGAAACAAGCCTATTTAATCGATTACAATGTATGGTAATCGATTAAATTAGTGAAACATGATTTTCAAGATAGTTTGTGTAATCGATTACTATATATGGTAATCGATTAAAGCAACAATGTATTACTTTTGATTTACACTATGTAATCGATTACAAATGTTTGGTAAATGATTAAAATGTTCTTCAATACTTTTCCAGATTTAAAAATTAAGCAAATAATCGATTATACTGATGTGTAATCGATTAAAACAAAAGAATTGCATTTTTCCGAAAACATTACCCATTTAGTTCTTTTTCGAAATAGCTTTGATACTTTGATGAAAACATCTAAGCATGTAAATGATTATATGCATGCAAATGCAAGGATCAACAGATTGGCTTCTCATACACTTCAGTTTGGATTTGAATCTTCAAGGTATATTAAAAGCTCAAAACATTCTTTCAAGTCAAAAGCTTCATTCTTCTTGTTGCTCCCCTTATGTCCAACAATGATTCCTGAGATAAAATGCAAAATTTGATGACTGATGCATGCTCTAGAATGGTGATGGTTTCTGCTAATAAAATTTCTGGAATGCCTGTACATTACTATTATTGTTGTTGAATGATAAGACTGGTAAAATGTGAACTCCAACAATTATATTTGTGGTGTACGAATTTATATTTTGTTATATATATATATATATATGTATATTGTCATTTTTTCTATCCGTGCTATGGTTTGAGTTCGGGAGTGTCTGACCCTCGGCAAATTGTTTCTTACTTTTGTTAGGTGGTTATAACTACAACTGTTAAGTTGTCCATTTGTTTTTGTGACAAGTGGTTTCTACCGCTTAAGGGACTACGATTGGTTCCTAAGAATAGTACGTAGGTCTAAGGCCTCTTCTTTCTTTCTTTCTTGTTTGTTTGTTTGTTTGTTTGTACGCATTTGTTGATGCATGTGGCACAAAGACTATGCACATGATACAGTGACAACAATCAAGAAGATTGGATAGAGATTAAGGAACCGGTGGTTCCACTTCTTTAGTGATAAGGTGAGGTTATGTTGAGAAAGTGGATGATGGACAAAGATACACTGGGGTATTGTGGGCGGAGAGGTTCCAAGAACCTTGGGGAATTAGCGAGTGGTGATTACTCGACATTTGGTGTACTTATTTGGTGCGGGTAACTCATAGGCCTCACTTTGCTACTCTTGATAGGCTCCAAGACTATGCTTTATGAGTTGGGAGCTTAGGGATCTGATGGAGGTCGATCACAAGCTCAAGGCCAAGGAGGAGAACTTGAAAAACTTTCTTTGGTTAGCTTTAGGGGACCCATGACAAGAACTAGAACTCAAGCACTTCAAGAGCACATCAAAGCTAACTTGCACCTTTTAAACAAGTATGAAGAAGCACACCAACTCAAGAAGAACAAGGGCTAGATTTGTATTCTCAAGTTGAATTTAATTCCGACACCTTTTATTGGTAATTGTAGTGGCAATAAATAAGATTTTAGTGGCAATTAATAGGCCTTTAGTGACAATTGTTTAATAAGTGTAGGTGCACTTGTATGTAAATGTTTAGCACCTATGTAAGCTTGCAAAATGTAATTTCCACGTGGTTGACTCAGCCATGAGTCATCAAGTGAATAGCTTGCACCTAGCTTGCAACTCAAACTTCCTTAGCTTGCATCTTAAGCTTCATTTCACTTGCCATTTCATTCCACTTGGATTTAACTTGCATTTAGCTTAGGTAGCTTTCAAGACAAACTTTAGGACCTTGGCTATATAAAACCAACCAAAACAAAATGTAAACAACTTTTGGTTAAATCAATAAGAAAACTGAATTTTCTTGTGAAAGTTTCACTCTTGTTCTTGTGCAAGAACTTCTTGGAGAGCTTCTCCATGGCGTCATCCATCTTTATTCCTTGTCTCAATCCATTCTCCATTGCTTAATTCTTTGAAGCTCATTCATGCCACTTTTGCTCCAAATTCACGAGTAAGAGTTTGAGTTCTTGAAGAGTTCTTGAAGATTGAGTTTCATTGCAAGGTAGATTGGAGAAATCAATGTCTAATGAGCTTAGACATACATCATGTGGTATCTAGAGCCTAATCCTTGTGAAATTCTTCTTCAATTTCAATTTATAGAACTACTCCAAAGGTAAACCGAAAATCCATAAATCTTAGATCTACTTCTAGTTTATTAAATTTCTTTGAATTCTTAGTGGATTGAGTCTTGTCTTGTGTTCCTGCACTTTTCCTAGTAATTAGTTTCCAGTTTTCAAAATTTTGTTCATCTCATGTTCTTCGTTGTTCTTGATAATTTTCTAGTTTTGATTCTTGTCAACTTGTGTTAGTAGTTGTTTGTGTGTTGTATAACCTCTTATTTTGATCCTAATCTCATGTCTAAATCTAAATTGAGTTGTTAGAAACAAATTTTACAATTGTTATACATTGTTTTTTTTTCATGATTCATCATATTGCTTTAAGTATTTTTGAACTTGTACAAAAGCAAAACAAAAGCTTATAAAAATGTTGTGAAAGAAACAAGAAAAAGCAAAAGAAAAACAATTAGGTACAGCCAAAGAAAATATTGAATTGATGGCTAGAAAAATAAAATAAAAACAGAATTTAGAAGCAAAGAAAAGTTACAAAAGTTACAAGTTCAAATTTCCTTTGAACCACAAAATAGAGTGAACTTATATAACATGCAAATTTAGTGAAATTTGGCTTCTAACACTTGAAGTTGATTAGTGTATTTCCTTCAGTTGTCTCATTAAATTTCAATTTGAGTTTGTGCTATCCTTAAATTTTAGCTTTTGTTGCTTGTCTTTTAAAAAATTCCAAGATTTTGTCTTAGAGTTTTCTTGTTCTTGGACTCTTGAGTCTAGCCTAGAATTGTTTCCCTTTTCACTTTAGTAAAGAACCTTGATTGGATTGAGAGTTTTTGCTTAAAGAGCAATAGAGGAACAAGAGTGGAAAAAGGCAAGAGAGAACTTTAAAGAAAAATCCTAGATAAAGGTGCAAACAAGAGTGTGAGTGGCAAATACTTAATGAGTGGTGAGAATTTTCTTATATACTTGTGTTTTAGCTAACCATTTCTTTTGAAGGATGAGCTCAAGAGGAGAAGCTTTGTCACCTAAGACCTCTAGGTTGATGAAGGCTATTACAAAACAAATGGAGGAATTACAAACCAAAATGAAGGCAAGATTTGAGGAAGTTATAAAGGGAGAAACAAAGAATGAGTAATCCATTTGGGAGTGTGGATGGAGAGGCTTATGAGGATAGGAGGGTGAGCGAATATGCATCCTCTCATTGAGGAAATTATGAAGAGGAAGGGAATAAGAGGGAGGAATGTGATAACCCTAACCCCGCGCGACAGCGCGGGGATTCAGCTCAGAAAACCAACACAGGGGTGTGGCGCGGATGGCGCCGGGCTGGCGCGATCAGCGCCAGGTCCTCTGGAAGCTGGCGCGAGTAGCGCCAGGTTGGCGCAAGTAGCGCCACAGTCTCTGGAGTCTGGCGCGAGCAGCGCCGGTGTGGTGCGGTTAGCGCCAGGTCTCTGGAGATCCACGCGAGTGGCGCGGGTATGGCACGAGTCGTGCCACCTGCACCGCCATAGTGGCGCGAGTAGCGCCAGAGGTGGCGCGGATCGCGCCAGAGGTCGGGCAGGCCTAGTATAAAGGGCAGATCGCGTTTTTGGGACGAAAAAACCTCCTTCTTCTCCCTCCCAATGCCCTGGACCTCCATTAATGAGTTTTCAAGCTCCCTAGGACCATATTTGTCAGCCTAAACACGTCCCTGTGACTTAGAAACGTGTTTTAACCGATTGAAAGCTAAAAACCTTCATCAATTCCTAAGATTAGAGCAAAATCTCAACCTTCAGAGAAACCTCAGAATCTTGAGT
>PYAF01001006.1:195401-217724 GCA_007407185.1 Glycine tomentella
AGAACTTGTTATATATGATATGTAACTTTTCCCTGAGTACCAGTGTCTTATATCTGTTATCTGCCTGTGTATTTAAGTTGTATGGCCTTTGATAGATAATTTGAGAAACTGGGTCAGCATGAGCTTATATTGTACTTTACAGTTGTGTTATTCCATACATAATGAATCAAGAAAAACGATTCTATGCTTCCGCTGAGTTGTATTTTATGATAAATACGCGCTAAACTGATATTATTAATGTTAACGCACCGGAGGCCTACGGGGTGTTACAAGGAATATAGAGAAAACAACAATATGAGGCAAAATAATAGAAGACAAAATCATAGGAGACAAAAGAGGGAGGAGGAAGATTGGAGGTTTAGGAGAGATGGGAGACAAGGGAGGAATGGAGGATTGAGTGGAGTGAAAATTAAAATTCCAAAGTTCCTTGGCACTTATGATCCAGAAATTTACTTTGAGTGGGAGATGAAAGTAGAGCAAATCTTCTCATGCCAACACTTTGATGAAGAAAAGAAAGTGATTCTAGCAACTCTAGAATTTGGTGGCTATGCTTTGGTGTGGTGGAACCAAATTCAAATTGACATAGAGAGGTTGAAGAGGCAAGAATCAATTGCTGGAATGACTTGAAGGGGTGCTTGATAGAAAGATTTATTCCCACTTATTACTCAAGAGAAGTCCATAACAAGCTCCAAATACTATTCCAAGACTACAAGAGTGTTGATGACTACTATAAAAAGATGGAATTGATGATGATGAAGGCTGAAATTGTGGAGAGATAAAAGGAAACCTGTTGGATATAGGGGGAACAACAAGAAGAATGAAGCTTTTGACTTAGAGGTATTTTGAGCTTTTCACATGCCTTGAAGATTAAAATCCAAATTGAAGTGTATGAGAAACAAATTTGTTGATCCTTGCATTTGCATACATATAATCATTTACATGCTTAAGTGTTTTCACTGTTTTAATTGATTACCCAGAAGATTAATCGATTATTTAGTTCATGTTCAAAACTGGAAAAGCTTTAATGAACAGTTTAATCGATTACATCACGGATTAATCGATTATTTGGTTTATGTTTAAAACTGGAAAAGCTTTAATGAATATATTAATCGATTACCAACAATTTGTAATCGATTACATAGTGTAAACCAAAAATAATGCATTGTTGTTTTAATCGACTACCACTTATTGTAATCGATTACACAAGCTATCTTGAAAAACATGTTTTCACTAATTTAATTGATTATCATCATTCGTAATCAATTATATAGGCTATTTTGAAAAAGCTTGTTTCTCTACCTTAATCGATTACCAAATATTATAATCGATTACACAAAAGGCTTCTATTATAAAACTTCATTGCGATAATCGATTACAGCTCGGTTAATCAATTATCTTGTTCGTTGTGAAACCCAGAAATCAGCCTTAAACACTTTAATTGATTAAGTGATAATTTAATCGATTACATGACTCGTTTTAATCGATTATTGGCGTGTTTAATCGATTACAGGTTGTTACAAAACTTTGTTATAAATATAAAGAAGGCTTGGCTTGAAACTTAACTTGAATACTTCAAAATTTCTAAATACACACAAGCCTTCACAAGGTTCTAAAGTGATTTTCTAGGTTTACTTACTTCTTGTCCAACTCTTTAATCCTAATGGGTATTGTATGATTTCTTGGGCAAGATATTTCTAAAGAGTAAAGGAGAGCATGTTCTGAAAATCTGTTTCTGCATTCAACCTTGATTGGTAACTCATATGCATTCATATTCATTGGATCATCAGGTTGTTTCTCTCCTTTATCTTTGAGTGTAATTTCATTTTTGCAATTTTTGTTATTTGAAGTTATTGTAAAGGGTTCTTTGAAACTTGTTCTAGAGTGGTGTTCTCTAGGAAAGAACAGAGTAGTGTTCTCTTGTTCGTGATCATTAGGAGTCTAATAGAGTTTTAGATTTCTATTCTTTATCTAGGGTTGATAAAGAGAGTTTGTTGTAAAGCTTGTAAGAACAGAATTTTATAATAGTTGAATTCTAATTTAGTGTTGATTAGAAGAAACTAAATGTAGCTTCTCTTGAGAGGTGAACCAGTATAAATTTCTTGTGTTGATTTTCTTATCTCTATCTCTTCAAGTAATCTTGTTCATTTGTTCTTGGTGGTTTTATCATTACTCAACAAGTTCTGTTTTTGAGCTATTGATTTCTTGTGCTAAGCAATTTGATTGATTAAAAGCATTCTTGGTTTAAAAGTGATTAAGATCCTTTAACTCTGATTTTATAAATAATTTTTAAAAGACCAAGTTTAAACCAATTCACCCCCCTCTTAGTTATTGTGGGTATTCCTATTGTTTTCAAAACCATGGCTAGGTTCCCTCATGGCTTGAATATGGACATTCAAGATGTGTTGGAGCTACATTCCTATGGCATAACTGAGGAGCTAGTTCACAAAGCTCAAAGAGTGGAGCAACAACTCAAAAGGAGGAAATCTTCCAAAACCAATGGGGCTGAAAATTCCAACTGGAAGAACAAGCCTAGGAGGGAGGTTTCTCAAGTGAAAAATAAAGAAGAAAAGGTCGAAAGCTCAAGAAAAAAAATTCTAAACCCTACTCTAACAAAATCAAGCAATATCAAGTGCTTTAAGTGCCTTGGCAAGGGGCACAGTGCTTCACAATGCCCCAACAAGAGAACAATGATTTTTCTTGAGGATGAAGACATAAAGAGTGAATCTTCAAGTGGCTCAACTAGCTCTTCAAGTGAAGAAGAAGAAGAAAAGCATAGACTTGTGGAAGTCGTTGAGGGTGATCTCTTGATGGTGAAGAGAATGTTGAGCAATTTTTGCATTGATAAAGAGGAGACTCAAATAGAAAATATTTTTCACATAAGGTGCTTATTGGAGACAAGGTGTGCTCTCTTATAATTGATGGAGGCAGCTGCACCAATATAGCTAGTACAAAGCTTGTAGAGAAATTACACTTGCCAACCACAAATCATCCTAGGCCATATAAGCTCCAATGGCTTAGTGAGGTGGAAAAGTGGTGGTAAATTCTCAAATGTTCATTCCTTTTTCTATTAACTCTTATAAGGATGAAGTTCTTTGTAACATTGTACCCATGAAAGCTGGACATATGCTCCTTGGTAGGAATGACAAAGTGGGCAAGCCTACCCAAAATGGACCGGGCTGGTTCATCCCACATAAAAAAATGGGTCGGGCCGGACTGACCCACTTTTACAAAGTGGGCTGAAAATCCTAGCCCGCCCCACTTTAAAGTGGGTTAGTGGGCTAGCGGACCAGCCCACCAGCCCACTTAAAAAATTAAAAAATAATACAGAAAGAGTTTCGTGTTTATATATTTTCAATATTTACAATTATTTTGGTGTACAATGTATATATATACAATTTAGCAAGGATAATCACTTAAAATTGACTTTTAAAGAGTCTTGCATATGATTTATAAAGATTATTAGAGGAGGTAAAATTTTCAATTATATAAGAATCATGTAATCATGCTCATTCACAATTGTGGCATGTTCCAACCAAGGCAACATATAAGCAAGTTAGATTTGGTGTTAATAGAATAAATCATATCCACGTTCCACATATGCATAGCCTCTATAAGGATGTTATTTCAAAATTATGTTGGACATACCTGTTTTCATAAGAGCATGCAATCTTAACTGGAGTTTTCTGGTTCAAACAGAGGAAGATTCATTTAGATCTACTTCTTTTGGGTTGCCATTTTTTCCCTTCAATAGCCGAGCAAATGCAACTGCAACATATGGAGCATGTTAATATCATGTCCATAGGCTTCCAAATTTAAAAGCATCATGCAAATATAACAATCATTAATTTGTTATAATAATGTTTTTAATATAAAATACATGCCTAATAGAAGCAATGGAACCAGGGAATAAAAAAAAAGAGGAGAAAATGATACCTTGAACGAGGTCACTGCTGTTATTCTATCCAGCATTACTGCACTAGCACCATGTAACAAATAACAACTGAACCACAAGATGAAAACAACTTCGTGCTTGAAACTCTTTGAAAGATACATCCTAAGAATGCATAAATCACTAGAACTCTAAAATATCTCTCATGAACTAAGCACGATACAAAAGTGAGGGAACAATTAAACAAAACTAGAATATGAAACATATATGCAATTAAATAACATACACAAGTGGGAGAACAATTACTGATAGTCTAATACTAGATTACTACATTAAATTAAAGTTAGCAAAGCAACATCCATAGTTCCATACATTAAATTTAAAATTTGCTAAAAACAAGTTCAAAACATAACAACTTTCAAAATGCAAAATGATTAAATTGAAGGAGTAATTACATCTAAGCATCTTCAAAAGCTACTGTATTTGATCCCTTGGATACAGTTGGATCCATATTTAAAGCACAAAAGTCATCGTCACCATCTTCAGCTATAAATTACAATCCAAAAAAAAAAATTAGCTAATGAATAATGATTATTTAAAAGAAAAGTAATTAGCAATGTAAATTGTAAAATAATGAATTTAAAGAAACTACCATTCTTAGCAAAACCGTGCAACCAATTACGAGTACAAATCAAGGCTTCAACATTTTCTGACAAGAGACGATTTCTATACTTGTTTATAACATGTGATCCAATGCTAAAAGCAGATTCTGAAGCCACTGTAGTAATAGGAATGTTCAACACATCACGAGCCATTATAGATAATTCGGGAAAGCGATTGTAATTATCCCTCCATCATTGCAAGACATCCAACTCTTCATAGTACGCAAAATATAAGTTTGGCTCATCCAAATAAACATCAAGTTGTGACTTTCCAACTTTAGAAGCAAGTTGACTATTATGCATTTTCAATTCCTATTACATATGACAAGTGGAACACAAAAAAATAAAATAAATCAATGAAGTACACAACACAAAAAAATAAATACTTACATAATAACATAATAATAATAATTGTATAAGCATGTACTTACACCAAACATTCTTTGATTTATTCCCTTGAGTTGCTTTGACATGCATGAAGAAGTGGTCTTGGGTCTTGGGTCTTGGGTGAAGATTGTGAAAAGAGGCATCATTATTAGTGTTTCTTGGGTTTGAATACCTCTCAAAGAGCATGTATAACTTTCTTCGCACATCTTGGATCTTTTCCTCACAAGTAGACTCATTAGTTGTTGAGTAACAATAAGTCAATGAAGTAAACTTAATACATGGGTCAACAACTGCACCAAATGCAAGAATGGTGCTATACTCATCCCAATATTTGTTAAATTTCATCATCATCATTTCCCCCATACTCCTTATAACCTCATCTTCACTTTGCAAACTCTCAGTAAGTACACGCTGAATCTTCCAAACTTGTAAGAAGTATAGGTTGGAAGTAGGATAGGAAGTGCTTGAAATCAAATTTGTAGTATCAAAGAATGGCAACAAGAACTCACAAATTTTTTCTCCTCTTTCCCACTCATCTATTGAAGGATACCACTTGTAATTAGGATATTTTGATTGAAAATTTCCAAAAGCCCGTTTATATTTGAGAGCACTCACTAGCATCATATAAGTGGAATTCCATCTAGTGGAAACATCTAGACACAATTGCTTCCCGCTACCATCAGATTCAAGACCAAGCTGTTGAATACATTCTTTAAGCTTTCTAATCCTACCGTCCAATCCCTTCACATATTTCACACTCTCTCTAATTTTATGTAAGGCATCACTAGCAACTTTTAATCCTTGTTGAACAATAAGATTCAAAATATGTGCACAACAACGAATATTAAAAAAACTCTCCATCACATAATAACCAACCACTTGTTCCAAGATCATTTTTCAAAATGTCTTGCATGTTATCGTTGAAGGATGCATTATCTAAAGTGAGAGAGAAAATCTTTTGCTCTATTTTCCAATCCTTCAAAATTGAAAAATCCTTGAAGCCAAATCAAATCCAGTGTGAGGAGGAGGCATATGACAAAAATTAAGAATTTTACTATTTAACTTCTAATTATCATCAACAAAATGAGCAGTTAAACATATGTAACCTTCAGAGGTACAAGATGTCCATAAATCAGAAGTAAAACATATTCTATTTGGAATGCTAGCCATCATCTTTTTTAGCTTCTCCTTCTCTCTCTTGTAAATGGTTAGGACATGAGATTTTATAGTATTCCTAGAAATAGGTCGTGCATCAGGATTCAAATACTTAATCCAACTTCTAATCTTTTTATACTCAACAAAGTTAAATGACAAATCATGCTCAATGATTGTAGCAGCACACATCTCACATGACACCATTTGATCTAACTTTGGAGTCTTCAATTTTCCTTGTAAATCTACCATCATTTGACCAACATCTTCAAACTTAATTCCCTTACACTTTGAGATATGACGATTTAAGTGAGATGTCCCATATGCATTAGCCCTAATTTTATACTTTGTTTTACAGGCCTTACACTCTACTCTTTCTATCCCATCATCACCCACTCCTATCTTATTGAAAAATTCCCAACAATCTGAACTTGTTGCTTTCCTTTTCTTGTTTTTTGTTGGTTCATCGACTTGAGATGATTCAATAGGTACTTCAGAATTTTCAACATGTTCATGCTCATTCACAGTCTCAGACTCCATATTACAACTATCATAAATCAAAATTAAATGAAAAATAGAAAATCAACCTCAACACCAGGAATAACAATATAAATACATTTAATCTAACAGTTGCAAGAGAAATTAGTGGGAGAAGGTTGTGGAATCCGGTGTATGCTGGCCTATGGTAAACATTTAATCTAACAGCTAACGATTCTTGCCTAAAATGGACCACGGGAGCAATACCTTGATGGAAATGCCAAACTTTGATGTCATGAATCAATTTATCAAAGTTAAGAAATATTAGCAACATATTCTTATATACTTTCTTCAACATATACAAATTTTTTTATTGATTGAAATTTATTAAAAATAACAAAATTTTGTATGATTTTATATTATATTTAATAATTTTCTATATTAATTTTATAATTTTTAATAAATTTTAATCAATCAAAATTTATGTGAAAGAGTATGTAAGTGTGCTCCAATACTCCTCTGTCATTGCTTGACAGTATATTCAATTAAGCAGTGAGGCATTGAAATAGGAATAATTTCTCAGTATTTTTTTCTTCTTCCTTAATGACAAATTGACAAGTATCCTTATCATATAATTGTGTATTTATAAGATTTTATTTTAGATTATCAACAACTATTTTACTAGAACTTCATTAAGAGCTGTTTCTAATGCTTTGGTGTTGACAATAACTATTCTAATCTCTTCTAAATAGGCTACCAATTGGAATGAGGGTTTCCTGTATGTATTAAAATGTTCCAAACTTCCTACAAATGGTTTCCATAAAATCATAAATTATAGAATAATAATAGGTTAATGCAGTCAAACTCAATGGCTTTTAGCCTTTCCTTAAATTATTTACTTTGGTGTTGACAATAACTATTCTAATCTCTTTAAAGCTGAAAATAATAGCCATAAAATCCGAATAGTGAAGTAAATTGTGGAAGCATTTTTATATTCACGGTTTTATATTCATGCACGGTTTTATATTCATTTTTATTTTTCTAACCCAAGTAGCAAATGGAAGCCAGCTGATAAAGTGGCTTATATGAAGTAAATTGTGGAAAACAATTGAAGCATTATTTTAAATTGAATTTTTTAATCAATTGGAACGTAGTTATTTCAGTTTAATCAAGAAATTTTGGATTTAAGTTTTGCTCAAGCTCTTCCGCTGTTCGGTTTAGCTAACGTGTATATCCAGTATCCAGTCTACCTACAACAAACTAGTTAATCTATTAAACAAGTTGTGACTTGGGTTCCTAAAAAAAATGTGACTTGGTTCAAAATCACTGTACAACATCAACACCAGCAGCCAGTAGGAGGCAGAGCTCACCAGTTATCGAAGGAATACGGAAGGTGCAGACGAACGAAGGTGGAACCGTGGTCCGTGGGAGCTCAGTGATGAACGATGAAGCCTAAAGGTGGAAGGTCCGGCCACTGCCGTGCCGGAAAAAGGAAGGACAAAGTCGAAGCCGCTGGACGACGAACACTGTCACGCTGAACACTGAAGACTAAACGCTGAACACGGACTCGAAGCCTGAATGCCGAACGCGGATCTCGATCTCGGTCTCTGTGAACGCTGAAGCTCTACCTTGAAGCCTGAACGGAACGCTGAAGCTCTACCTTGAAGCCTAAACGCTGGTTGCTGGTCACTGAAGCTCTCTCACAGACTTGAGAGTTGAGACTTCACTCAAATCTCAACCACCCAACAAATATCACTCTGGAGTTCCAAAGCCCCAAAACGCAAAGTGTTCTTTTTAATTTTTTATTTTGTGTGGACCTGCAGTGTATCAAGTGCGTGTGCAACTTTGGACAACTTATTGTATAATTTTTTGTGGGCTGAGGCCCGGTGGGCTGAGACCTTCGACTTCTAAACAAGTGTGTGAAGATCAAGTGAAGATGAAAGAAAAGAGAGTTCAATAGCTTAAAAAAATACTGCACTTAATAGCAATAAAAAGGCAAAAATCGTGAGCTATTCAAGAAGAAAATTAGTAATAACAAAGGAGAAAAAAGAGAGAAAAGGGATGAGACAAAAAAATTCATAAGACCAAAGAAAGTTTGTTCTTGAGAGTAAAAGAGGTCAAAAGAGTGTTATTAGCAAGAAAACCTCTTTATTATATGGTTCCTAACTCTCTTTGTTTGTATGTTAAAAAAGAAGGAGAAAAATTGTTCATTGCCATGCAATCACTTTTGGAGGAATATGAAGATGTTTTTTCAAAAGAAATTCCTAATGGCTTGCCTCCTTTAAGAGGCATAGAGCATCAAATTGATTTAATTCCAGGTTGCTCACTCCCTAATAGGCCAACATATAAGACTTCACCCATGGAGGCAAAGAAGATTCAAACACAAGTAGAAAAGTGTAACGACCCGCCTCGTCGCTACGATATCACTACTCTAAACGTGTAATTTCAATTTTTAATGGAAACTTAATTAATTTGATTATGAAAATGAAAGTAAATTTTTTGTGATAATACATTTATCAAACAACATACAAATACATAAATAAATATATATGTATGTATATTTTAAACCATTACATATCATTCACATGTCAAAACATAATTTAGCTTTTAATAAATATATAAGCTTGGGGTTTACATGCCCGATTAAAGAGAATCAAGTAATCAACTAAGAAAGAGTTGGTAATAAAACACAACTCTCTCCCCAAAATCTATTCCAACGTATCACGTCGGCTTGGCGGCTCCAACAAAAAGGATCTCCCTCCAAGGTCACCTACTACTGCTCATCTGCTTCCACGAACGAAGGTTCGTGATAATCACAGGTACCAACCACACGATACAAAATTGCAATGGTGAGTTTATTATACAAGATCAATAGGCATAAAATACAATGATTAGCAAGAAAATAGTAATGATAACCACAATCATTTTTAGTAATCAATCATTCCAACACACACTCAACAAACTAGTCATCAACTTTTTCCACAATTCAAATCAATTATACTCAGAATGATGCATGCACCTGACTCACTCTCATAATGCAATGTGGTACCATTCCTCAAGAAATAGCCTAAGCGTGCCCACACGACACTCTCACTTAGGAAAATGATGCAGTAGTTCGTCGAGGTCACTATGTCGTGCACATGCCTCTCCCCCCCATGGTGATCAGCCAGAGTCACAAGGGAGTTCCAAACAGAGTGATATGCCCTCAAGTACTCGCAGTACTTACTGCCACCATTCTATTTCTATGCAAAATATGAAACATGGACACCATTAATGCACTGACCATGGATAGAGACCGAAATCCTAAGCAATCCCTTTTTCGCTCCAGAAATGCTTAAAATTCGTAAAATCTTCATCGCAAGTATATCCGATAAGTCATGCACCCCCATGTACATACACAACATACAAACATGGGCTCATCAATGCACTAACCATGGATAGAGACCAAAATTCTAAGCAATCCCTTTTCTTCTTCAGGAATGCTTAAAATTCATAAACTCTTCCTCGCAGGGATATCCAACAAGTCACTGCACCCCCCATGTACAATATACATCCATCACGATGACATCATTTCTCATCTATGTCATCATCAACATCAATATCATATCAATCTCAATACCATCAACAACATCAATATCATTTCATTTCAACATCAACATCATCATCGTAAATATCAATATCATCTCATATTAATATAATCATCAACATAATCTCATTTCAATATCATCATCAACATTATAAACCTCATTCATTCACAATCCATATTACCCCGAGACTGGTATTTTAGGGAAATTCTAAATTAAAGAGGAGGACTACAATATAGAAAACACACTTTTATGCCTATTTAAAAATTTAATAAAGAATTAAATAGGAGAACATATTATAAAATTTTGGGCAGAGTCTTCTCTGTAATTTAGACTTTTCCCAAAAATTCAATCATTACAACAACAACATCATTCACAGTTTTATCCATCAATAACAAATCCATCACATCCCATTAGTTAAAAACACAGTTTTTCTTGAAAACGAACACACAACAGGAACAAACATACATCAATAATAAATATATCGCATCCCATTAGTTTAAAACATAGTATTTCTTGAAAATCAGTACACAACAGGGAAAAGCATACATATCCATATTTTGGCTCCCTGACCCCCAACTATGGTATCAAAAACTACAACCAAATAATAAACTCCCCTTACATATCTATAAACTCTCCTGTTAGCTCCTCACGGTGTTGTTTTGAGATCCCTCAAGTTCGTGTGCTTTGATCCAAATGCAGAATACTATATACCAAATTGAAGATAATTTAGTATAGATTTCAAAGACAAGGTTAATATTAACATTCAGGGTCAAATATCTACTCAAAACTAAAAAATGGCTAAAATGGTGTTTTGAAAGTCCACATCAAAAGGACATCATTTTGAAATTCCGATCACACTAATGTCATCGGGGCTCAACGAAGGTCACAACAACGACATCAATATTATAAAAAGGAAACTTTTACAATGTCTCATTTTCAAAGGTTTTTCAAAGGAAGTGTAAAATACCAAATAATGGTATCCAAATCTAAGAGATATGAAGAGAGGCTTCAAACTAGCTAGGAGAAGACAAGGAAACCATGGTTACCTCGAAGAAACCAAGAAAGGGGGATTGGAGGTTCCGTTCTCTACCAAATCCTTGAGTTAAGTTTTGTAGATTCCTCTCCGATTAAAGCGTTCCTCTCCTGCGGTGGTTCAATGGCAAAAAAATGGCGGCTCGTGGTGGTCATCGGTGGCCGTGACTGGTGAAGGAGGATGGGGAGGGGTTGGGTGGCTGTTTGGAGAAGAAGAAGACCAGAATTTTCGTGTTTTTATGCTGTTGTACAACTTTATAACCGACTTTATTCGCCCAAGAGAATTTTGGTTTGCTTGGGCGAGCTGACCTAATTTTTGAAATCTCACTACTTTTGTTAAAATTAATATCTCACGCGTCAGATGTTATTCCGCCAATCCCAACAGTCAAAAGTTACATGCGGGTTAGGAGCCTACCTTTGAAATTGGAAGACAATCCAATGGTTAACTAATCCAGAATTGTGAATTTACCAAAATGGGTTTTGGGTTAAACTCGAAATCATTCAATTTCAACGCAGATCAAACAAACTCCACATAACTTAACATCCACATCGAGCAATTGCACAATGACAAGTCATACAACTTTTCAACTAATCCTAATTAATAAAGTAATCAAATAATAGAAGGAATACATCACACATATATTTTCAATTATCGAAATTTCAAGGTGTTACAAAAAGCTACTTAACAAGGGATGGATCCATGAGAGTATGAGTCCTTGTGCTATGCCAATTATTCTTGTGCCTAAGAAGGAGGGAACATGGAGGATGTGTACTGATTATAGGGCAATAAACAACATTACCATAACGTATAGACACCGTATCCCTACAATCAATATTCTTGATAATAACCACTCTTAAGATCAATTTTAGAGAAGATAGTGGACATCATGGAGTGGCCAACACCAAAGAGTGTGAAGGATGTTAGAAGCTTCCATGGTTTAAAAAGTTTTTATAGGAGATTTGTAAAGGACTTTAGTACCATTGTTTCTCCTTTGAATGAGTTAATAAAGAAAACCATGAACTTCTCTTGGAAGTAAGAACATGAAATTACTTTCCAAACATTGAAGGATAAATTGTCTCATGCATCTATTCTTACATTGCCTAATTTTAATACTTCTTTTGAATTAGAATGTGATGCATCTAATGTAGGCATTGGGGGGGGGGTTTGATTCAAGATAAACATCTTATTGCTTATTTTAGTGAGAAATTGAAGAGTGTATGTTTAAACTATTCCACTTATGATAAATAGTTATATGCACTTGTTAGAGTATTGTAAACTTGGCAACATCATCTTTTACCTAAGGAAGCCAGTGGGAAGTGAGTTATACATCTATTCAGGAAGTAGGATGACCTCACTTGTTGAGGCTATTGGGACTTGCAATTTATTTTTATGTAGTGGTTTTGTTTTGAATTTGGAAAATACTTTTTATGTGCTTAGTTTTTCTAAAAACTTAATTTCAGTTGAGACTAGTACCTTTTGATTATTCCTTTTCATTTTATAAGACATCCTTCAGTTTGTTTTATAAATCTAAGTATGTTGGGAATGGTGCATTGTATGATGGTCTTTTTTATATTAATTTGCAAAATAATACCAACTTATGACGTTATGGATGTTAATGTTGGCATGAAATGATGTGTTATGAATGAAGATTCCTCTATGTTGTGGCATCGAAGATTAGGATATATCTTCATTTAGATAATTAAGAGATTGGTAGATGATGGAGTACTTAGTACTCTAGACTTTACCAATTTTGAGACTTGTGTGAACTGCATTAAGGGAAAGTAGACTAACAAGTCAAAGAAAGGTGCCAAGAGGAATACTGAATTATTAGAAATCATACATACAGATACTTGTTGTCCAGACATTGACACATTTGGTCAGAAATACTTCATTTCTTTTATAGATGATTATTCGGGATATATGTATCTCTACATGCTTAATAATAAGTATGAATTTATTAGATGCCTTTAATGTATTTAAATTGGAAGTAGAGAAATAATGTTGTAAGCAAATTAAGATCATGAGATCAAATAGAGGTGGAGAATATTATGGTAGATACATTAAAGATGGACAAGCACTTGGTCCATTTGCGAAGTTTCTTCAAGAGCATGAGATAGTTGCCCAATACACCATGCTTGGTTCTTTGGATCAGAATGGTATAGCAGAAAGAAGAAATTGAACATTAATAGACATGGTGCGAAGTATGGTCAGTAGCTTTAAGCTACCTAAGACCTTGTGGGTTGAAGCACTGAAGATGACAGTGTACATATTAAATCGAGTTCTAACTAAGGCTATTACGAAGATGCCATTTGAGTTCTATAATGGTCAGAAGCCGAGTTTGCAACATGTATGCGTTTAGGATGCCCGTCTGAAGTCAGAGTTTATAACCCACAAGAAAAAAAGCTTGACCAAGGACCATTAATAGGTATTTCATTGTATATGTTGAAAGGTCTAATGGATACAGATTGTATTGTCCACCTCACAGTACTACGATTGTGGAGTCAAGAAATGCTAAATTTTTTGAGAATGACTTGATTAGTGGGAGTGATCAATGCAGAGACTCTATTTCTAAGAAATATCATTTAGTTATTCAGTCATCCACTTCAAGTAAAAGAATAATTGTTGTTAACAATGCCCCTCCATCTGAACCAGGTGTTATACAACCAGTCATTTTCAAGATCCACAACTTGCTAAAAATCTAGTAGATCAAGTTGATCATGAGGAACAAGAAGAAATTGTTGATCAATTAGTTGTGAAAATAATATGAACACACACAATTAACCAAGAAGGGGGTGAATTGGTTAAAATAGGGTCTTTAAAAAATTTCTTTAAAAACAAGCAACAGATTTAGGATCATATCACCAAAACATCCTTTTAGAAAAAGAAAATTTCAGTCAATCAAGATTCACCTTTAACAGAAAGCAATAACATAAAAATTTTATCTATTGATCTTGAAAAGATTAACCAAAAGATTAGTTATTAATGACAGCAAGATGAGAATGATAGAACACCAAGGACTATACTGGTTCACTCCTCAACAAGAGAAGCTACAACCAGTTTCTTCTAACCAAACCTTGGCTAGAGTTCCACTATAGCAAAATCTGTTCTTTACAAGCTTACAAAAGATCACCATTTATCAACCCTAGATAAATAACTGAAATCTAAATACCCTTCAGACTTCTAATGATCAAGACATATAGAACTCTTCTATACTATTTCCTCTAGAGAACCCTACTCTAGAAAAGCTTTAAAGAACCCTTTTCAAATAGCAACTTACAAGCTGAAATGTAAAAATGAATTACAGCTAGAGTTTAAAGGAGAGATACAACCTTATGATCCAAAGAATGAAAATGCATGTGTTTATCAAACTGGAATCAGGTTGAGAAGAATTAAGCTTCAGACCAAGCTCTCTAAGAAAATCCTTTGAAATCTTGTCCAAAAAGAATTTTATCAATGATGCATGAAGATCTTGATTTTTTGGAGCAAGAGTTTTGAGACTCAGTGTATCTTTTCTAAATTCAAAAGGCTTTTGAGAGCAATGAAAAATTTTGAAGTTTTCAGTTCTGTCAAAATCAAAAGACCTAACAACTTATAGAAAATTGTTCCAACTGAATGTAATCGATTCTTTTCACTTAAGTAATCGATTAATATCTCATTTAATCAATTAAAGTGTTCTTTGTTCTTTCTGGAAAAGATACAAGAGCAAAGTAATCGATTAAACCGCCATGTAATCGATTATCGTAGTCAGTCTAGCTTCAAAAACGTGGTAATGTAATCGATTATGATTATATGGTAATCGATTACCACAGGAAGACTTATTATGTGTTTTGTATTGTGTAATCAATTACCATTACCTTGTAATCGATTAATTAGTTCTTCATGGCTTAAGTAATAGATTACCAAATTCTGGTAATTGTTTAAAAAGTGGTTATTCCAAAACTTAACCATGAATACTTGGTTTCTTTATGCAAACATGAAAGCATGTGACTTGATAAAATCATGTATGCATGCCAATGAATGATGTTTATGAAATGCAAGGGATCATAAGATGAAACTCTTAAACAACTAACAAATTACATATGTCTTCAATTGAATGGCATGTAAAAAGCTAAAATATGTCTAAGACACATTGCTCATCATCATCTAGATCCCCCTTTATCTAACAAGTTGAACAACACCTTCCTCAAGAAGATAATGAAACAACATTAAGACTTTGTTGTGTATCTGCAAAAATCTGACTATAATATTGGAGGCAAAAATGATCCTGGAATGTTTTCACAAGCCATGAGTTCTAACAAATCAAACTTGTGGTATGATGATATGCAAGATAAGATGAATTCTATGGCATCGAATGGAGTCTGGTATCTTTTTCAGTTGTGTGATGGTGTAAAGGTCATTGGTTGTAAATGGGTCTACAAAACTATAAAAGACTAATCATATAACATTGAGAGATATAAAGCAAGGCTCGTAGCCAAAGGATTTAATCAAAAGGAAGAAGTCGACTACAAGGATACATTCTCTCTTGTGTCTAAGAAAGATTCTTTTCGCATCATTTTGGCACTGGTTGCACATTCTGACTTAGAGATGCAACAAATAGATGTGAAAACGGTTTTTCTCAATGGAGACCTAGAGAAAGAGGTTTATATGAAACAACCTGAAGGTTTAAATTCTCCTCTAGTGAAGGTGAGAAATTGGTGTGCGAACTTAAGAAGTCTAGATATAGATTGAAAGAAGCCTCTTGTCAATGGTACTTAGTATTTCATGACGTTATTTCTTCATTTGGTTTCGTAAAATGCTATGGTTCACTGTATATACCAGAAGGTCACTAGGAGCAAAATTTGTTTCCTTATTTTATATGTGGATGATATTTTACTTGCAACCAATGACATAGGTTTGTTGTATGAGGTGAAACAATTTCTCTCTAAAAACTTTGATACAAAGGATAAGTCACGCCTCTTACGTTATTGGTATCAAAATACATAGAGACAGAATAAGAGGTGTTCTTGGTTTATCTCAAGAGACCTATATCAACAAAGTTTTGGAAATATTTATAATGAGTAATTGCTCACCAAGTGTAGCTCCCATTGTGAAGGATGACAGGTTAATTTAAACCTGTGCCCAAAAAATGATCTTGAGCGGGAACAAATGAAGAACATTCCTTATGCTTCAGTTGTTGGAAGCCTTATGTATGCTCAGGTTTGTACAAGACCTGATATTTCTTTTGCGATTGGAGTGTTAGGGAGATATCAAAGTAACCCAAGTTTAGATCACTGGAAAGCTGCAAAAAAAGTAATGAGGTACCTTTGAGGAACTAAAGAGTACATGTTTATATACAAACAAACTGATAATTTGGAAGTGACTGGCTACTCTGATTCAGACTATGCTGGCTGCAGTGATTCACGAAAGTTAACCTCAGGATATATTTTTATGCTAGCTAGTGGAGTTGTGTCTTGGAGAAGTGCCAAGCAAATTTTGACTAATGGAATTTGAGTTTGTATCTTGTTTTGAGGCTACTTCACATGGTGTATGGATGAGGAGTTTCATTTCTGGGCTTAGAGTTATGGATTCCATTTTCTAGGCCATTAAAGATACACGCTGGCAATTCATCTATTGTTTTTATGTCTAAGAATAAAAAAAGTGGGAGTCGAAGCAAACACATGGACATTAAGTATCTAGCAATAAGAGAGCGTATTAAAGATAAATCAGTTGTCCTTGAACACATTAGCACTGAATTGATGATTGTGGACCCTTTAACTAAAGGCATGCCACCGTTGAAATTTAAGGATCATGTAGAAAGAATGAGATTGGGTTCCTATATGTAGTTTTCGTTGTAAGAAACAATATTATTTTAATGAAATTCCATTTGTGATGTTTTCTCAGTCAGTTTATACGCATATTAATTTATTTTGAGAAACATCAATAAAGTTTGGATCTAGAATAAACATTGAGTTTATTTATTAAGTTATATGGGCTTGAGAAATATAATGCATTGTGATACATGGATGATAATACCCACTCATATTAGAGGACTTATCATCATGATTCATGTATTTTATTTCTCGTTAGAGTGTATGACAAGATATGTGGACCAAGTGGGATTCTTGGTAACCAACCAAGACTAAGTCATAAAGTGATCAACTATCATAAACTACATTGCCACTATTTCAACAATATTCAAAATTTAGATATTTTGATAAGAGCCCACATTTGTGCACCTAACAATTAACTCTCTGATAGTTTGAGTTGGTTCTATATATAACGTATGTTTGGGGTTCCTGAACTCACTCTTAAAAAACTACAATACATCATATGTGCTACAAAGCAAGAGTTTTGAAGACTCGTAAACACTTTCGTGGCAGTTTGTAGAGCATCAGGAGCATAGCAATGGCTAGAGGTATATTTTGATCCTCTTCATTCTCCGCATTGATCTTATTGCTTATGATTGTAGTGATTGGCATGATTAGATCATTTAGATTTTATTCTTAAACCTATGTGAATTCCATTATTTCCCAATACGTTTACTTGGAATGTATGATTACAAGTTAATGAATGATGGATAATGCAAACAGATATCTTAACACTTGTTCTTGGCAAAAAGACTGTGATTATTTTCAGGTTTGAAAAAGCTTAAGTCTTCTATTTTGATTCCCTCAACACTTCAAGTCCAACACATGATCAATCAAGAATTTGGCATGTTCAAAGCCAAAAAGGGAGAGATTGTTGGATACAGGGGGAGAATTATGAAGAGTGAAAGACTTTGATTCAGGAATGTGTTTTGAGCTTTCAACATGCTTGAGTGCCTTGAAGTTTAGTATATGATTCAAGTGTAAGAGAAAGGCAATCTGATTGATCCTTGTATTCATTCATTCATCCATAAATAAGCTTAAATGGTTTTCACTAAAGCATCAAAGTTTTTATTCTTTTGGTTAAGGTTTTAATCTGATTAAAAGGTTTTTGGAAAAATGATTTTTTTACTGTTTTAATTGATTACTTAAGTAATATAATCGATTATTTTATTCTTCGTTCAATCTGGAAAAACTTTCATGAACAATTTAATCGATTACCTATCGGATTAATCGATTATTTGACCTTTGATTGAAACTGAAACTGTTTTGTTAAATGTTTTAATCGATTACTGATATAGTATAATCGATTACCTAGTTAAAATCAGTTTTTAAGGTTTGCAGGAATAATCGATTACCATCATCCGTAATCAATTACATAGTTCATTTTGAAAATCCTAATCTTCTAACTTAATTGATTACCAAAACTCGTAATCCATTACACAATTCATTTTGTGAAACTGAACTTTCTGTCTTAATCGATTACAACTCGGTTTAATCGAATATTTTGCTCGTTGCTGAAACCCAGAAGCCTTCTTGAACAGTTTAACTGATTAAGTGATAATTTAATCAATTATAGAAGCATTTTAATCGATTATCTGGCACGTTTAATCGATTATAGTTAGTTACAAAATCTGTTATAAATAGATTTGAAGGCTTGGCTTGAGAAAAAAAACTTGATCAATTCGTATTTCTGAGTATACACAAGCTTTCTAAACTCTCTCAAAGTGATTTCCTGGTTCTATTACTTCTTGCTTCCTTCAAATCATTCATGGGTCTTTGAATGAATCTTGAGCAAGAAAATTTTCAGGGTTAAGGAAAAGCATGTGCTGATTTTGTTTTGCTATTCAACCTGATTTGATAACTCATGTGCATTTCATTCACTGGATCATCTGTAATATCCTCAAATTTTATTTTGAATTCATATTTAAAATTTAATTGTGGAAGTGTGATGATAACTAGATAAATGATCATATCACTTTTCCCTTAAATTAGAAATGACAGAAATGCCCTTGAGATTAAAATTACGAAAATGTCCCTAGATATTTTAGTTAGATATTTTAAAGAGGAAATTACACAAATGCCCTTGGATATTTTGAAATGACAAGAATGTCCCTAGATATTTTGGCTAGATATTTTGTGGTAGAAATTACACAAATACCCTTGAACATTTTGGATAATTACCATCACGTCCCAAGAATAATAAATTACCATAATGCCCTTTAGGCAAAAAATGACCAGATGCCCTTTGAAAGTTTGTGAAAACTTGATGGAAGTACAGAGCACTCTTAGATAGCATATTATTAAGAGATTTTGTGACAAGAAACCTTAGAATAGAATTTCTATGAATTTTATAAGGTATAGAATTTCTATGAATTTTATAAGGTGACAACTTTGAAATTGTATTCAGAAAGATTCGGGCATCAGAAAAATATGAAAAAATGAGAAATAGAATCTGTGGAATTTTCTCTCAATTGTAAGATGTTTAGATTTATCTAATAAAATAGTTTAGTAATTTTAATGGTCAGAAGAAAAATAGACCAATTGGAATTAAGATAAGAACAATCTTGTGCTTGAGGTCTGTATAGTACTCTGTAGAGATTGGTTATGAGTTATTTGTAATGAAACTAAAGATAATTTTTGAAGATCTCCAGAGTTCTATTATTTCATATTATCTTTAGGTGAAAGAATTGAAATTAAATTAACTTCTTACAAGGAATTACCATGTGAAAAACCATAAGTGGAATTAGATTTTACTTTAGCATAAAAATGACATGTAATGGCATAAAAGGAAGGAAAACTTGTCATCCTACCCCTTAAGCTTGAAGTTCACGTGTGGAATGATGTAGAAAAGGGGAGAAGATTCATGAATAAGCCACTTGTAAAGGCAAGCTTCATGAAGAAGACAAGTGGTGGACACTTGGAATATCTATACAAGATGAGAAGAAAAATCTTCTCTTATCTCCTTTGGTAGAACACATGGACAGCTATAGACATTATTTCAACAATCCCAACGGCCAAAAGTTACATATGTGAGATAGTAGTGTACCTTTAAAATTTTAAAGAGATCCAACGGTTAACAAATCCAGAATTAGAATTTTACTAAAATAGGTTTGGGATAAAGTCAAGAATGAAAGAAAAAGCATACAAATCTTCCTTGGCAAGCTACTCCACCAAAATGCAAGAGAAATAGAGAAACTTCAAGAGCTTGGACACTTGGATGGTGGAGAATTAAGAGCCTTTATGATTTGGACAAGTGTAGGGACACTTGTAAAGGGGTGGGCAAGTGGAAAGGTAAGTTATTATGGTGTAGGAGATATTTTTCCATAAAGTGAATCCTAAACCACTATATAAAGGGGGAAAGAGGACCTAAGTGCAAGACATTCTCCAAGCTTTCCTCTCTACACCTTCACGTGAACATCCTCTCTTCATACTACCTTCATTTCATCTTTCTCCTTTAGAGTTAGAATCAAGTAAGAAAAGAAAACTCCACCATCTTGACAAAATTTCGTGAGAAACCTAGCAACCTTAGTAAGAGTTTTGACAAGCTTAGAAGAAGGATATCAAGGCTTCATCTCTAAGAGGATTTTCCAAGGAAGGAAGGAAGGAAGCCATTTATCCATTCTATTTTCAAGATTCAAACTCACTTGAGGTAGGTTAAGCTTAAATCTCTAGTTAATCATTGGTTTGGATTAATTTACATGCTTTAGTAAACTGAATTATAGTTATTATTTAGGCTTGAATTTCGTGCCATTTGAAGGATATTCTTTGATGAGAATATGTTGATTTAAGCCATAAGATAGGTGATGATTTATACCCATCAATATTAGTGATGTATGAAAGCCCATTTGATGATCCTTTGAAGGTGATTTTGATGATATTTTTGGTTGTCTGTTGATATTTTTATGGAAAGATTTTGATTTAAATTTTAGAAGTAGAGGATGAATGGTATGTATTTGAATGGTTTAAATACTTGATGATTTGATTTGAGGATTAATTAGTGAGGTGGTAGGTGAAAGGAGAATAAAAGATGCATACTAGACTTTAATCTTTTATGAAAATTTCAAGGGATTAGAAATTATTTGGTCATGCCTAAGTTGGTAATGATTTTGCTTGAATAAGATATAGTGCTTTAACCATACTTATAAGCTTATTGGATAAGGTATGATGGTGTAACCATACTTATGATACATATGAAGATATGATGAAAATATTTTCCATAAGGTAATATGTATTTTGCTTATGGATTTGATTTTTATGGATGTTGATGTGAATAAGATAGGTGGATTCATGTTTCCATGTTTCAAGTCCAGTACGAGGCTTTGGAGAAACAAAATCTAATGCTACATACAGTACGATATGTAGTACCCAGGTTGATGAGTCACTTTTTACCTGTATTTTCTCATCTTTATGTACTCATTTTAATCCCTGATTTGTGTTTAATCGTCTATATTCCACACTGTTTCTTATTTGGGATTTAATTGGACCGATAATTCAGATTTTAGCGAATTTGGATTTTCTAAGTTTAATTATTCCAATTTTTATTTTCAGGGCAGTTTTAATAATTAAATGGGCTTGGAATTAATTCATGGACTTGAAGATTAGAGTGTCACGTCAGCATCATTTTCCACATCAGCATTTTATTTTCGTTTTATTTTATTTTAGTGAATCTTTGGGCTAAAATTGTTAGGAAAGGCCCATTCTTTGATGAGAGGCAGTCACTATGTATTTTCGAAAATTGTGCCCATGCAGACACAACAACATTCAGTATTCAGTTTTAGGGTTTTAGAGTATTTACGTTTTTCTGCTACTTTCTCTGTTTTAGGTTTTTGTTTTCTGCTTATTCCGTTTCAGTTGCGTTTCTGTTTAATTCGCTTTCAGTGTTTTAGGGTTTCGTTTATGTTAAATTTTGTTTCAATTCGTATTTCTGTTGCTATTTTCGAATTAATGGAAGGCTAAATCCTAGGGTTGGGCCCTAGGACAGATTGCAAACCTTTAATGGAGGTTCTCTGCCCTGTGAAATTCTGTTATGCTTGGTTCTTCCTTATTAGGTTTCTGTTCTGCAATTTTCGAATTGGAGTTATGCTTAATGAGTCTGAATTGGTTGATTCAGTGATCTCAGGTTGCTTAATCCTGAGAGATTAGACCTAACTAGGTTCGCGTTTGCTTAATTCGTGTAGGGAAGTTTTAGGTTAATCTTCGCTTAGTAGATTAATCTGGACTAACAAGGATTAAGTTAAGATAGATTATCTTTCATGAACCAAGGATATTAGAGGCGCAATCTGTTCAAAGG